>VWZV01003821.1:0-48706 GCA_013397155.1 Irena cyanogastra | reverse complement strand
AAAATATTATACATAGAAAAATTAAAATTTAGACCTAAAATTGGGGGTAAAAATAAAACTTGTAACACTTTCATTTATATAAAAGTGGTAAAAAAAATCACTAAAGTGTTTTGCTTCTTTTTACAATTTTCTCTCTAGAGTGCCAAATATATATTTTTTTACTCACTTGAATGATAGCTTTAAAAGCTGTATTTATGCTTACTGATCGATTCCACTGCCTCTTTTTCTATAGATGACAAGGAGAATTAGAAAAGCTGAAGTTTGCCTACTTTTTTCAAATTTATTCATGTCCTTGTTTTGCTTTTTACTTTCTCTTTTCTTCAATAACAGACAGAGTCAAAAATTTCTTGTGGTTCACTCACACTTGCAAGCTTGGTTTGGTTTCTGTTTCCCTAGATAGCTGTATCCAATGTATATTACCAAATTCCTTCCCTTCTTAAATATTCTTTATTTTCACTTAATATTCTTTCCATCATAGCTTAATTTGCAATACCTTCTTGACCGTGAACCTGCATGTCAAGTATTACACTATAATGCAGAGATATAGTATCATTGTGGGCAGATTCACTTAAGCAGCCAAGATATCATTCAATAAAGATAAGTTAGTTCAGTGAAACTATAGATTCATAAGCTTCAGGAGAATCCTTACAAGTGTGCTTGAGATCCTAACTACTGCTGGCTAGCTGTAGAAATGATTTTTTTTAAATATCAGACTTTTTTTTGTACTCAACGTATAAGGCCTGTCTATATATACAGCCATAGAAACTGAGTTTAATTTAGTGGCAAAACATGCAGAGATTTCAGTTGCACTTCTTTTTGCACCACTGAGGTATCCAAACTGCAATTTTGACAGGCTAAGCCTGAGATCATTTACTTGAAGGAAGTCATAGGGGGAATAAAACCTTCTGTACATTTTGGATTCATCCAAGATTTACCTGTTTGAGTATTTTCTTTGCATAAGGAAAAATGTACATTTTTATTCCATCGACTTTCCTTCACTGTATCCCATTTTACTGTGGAGAATGGGACAAGAAAACTGTAGAAAAGCGAAGACAAAGAAACGGAGACAAATTTTTTTCTTTCAATTTAGTTGATAGGTGTAAATAATTTTCTCCTGCAATAATCATGGAAGTCTGTTCTGAGTATTTGTGATTAAATCCTCACTGTGAAACTATCTGTGGTTTTGATATGAAAAACCTCTACATATCTCTAGATCCAGGTATCTTTTGCATTGCTCTACATGTTAAATTGGCTCCATGGTCACATACAAAACTGTGTAGAATAATTATGTGATTACATTTTTTCCAGTAGTCTTTCTTTCCCCCCATTCTTTTCTTCAATTCTATAAGTTCACCATTATTATTTACATAGTAAGATATGTGAGTAGAATATGAACTCCTTCATCCAAACTAATAGAGCAGAAAAAGTGCTGGAGTAAGGATTCCTATTTAGTTTCCGTATCATGATTTTTAAGCAAAATGTGTTCTCTCTATTTTTAATCTAGTCGAATGAGATTTACAGCTGTTGAAATTTGTAATGGTGACACGATGCCAACTGTGCAAGGGTTAGGCTGATAAAACTGTGAAATGACAAAATGATACCAACAATCTCCAAATGAAGTTGAACTCACCTCAAGTTAAGAAAATAAATCCTCACTTCTAAGCCTTCATTAGAATTTCTTGTTTCTTTTCAAAACCACTGGTGAGGTAGGGATCAGACTCTCCTCTGACGCAGCAAGAGATAGGAAGAGAGGAAATGGTCTCAAGATGTGACAGGAGCCGCTTAGATTAGGTATTAGATATTAGAAAAAAAATCTTCATAAAAAGAGCTGCCAAACATTGGAACAGACTGCCCAGAGAAGTGGTTGAATCGCTATCCCTGGAGGTGTTTAAAAGACCTGTAGACAGAGCAGTTAGGAACTTTGTTTAGTGGGGGATATGGTAGCCCTGGGTTAACAGCTGGACTAGGGGATCTGAGAGGTCTTTTCAAAATTGAATTGTTCTATGATTCTATGAATAACTGCCAACATTTAATACATATATATTACCTGTAACACAGAATTCTAGCAAACCATCAATCTTTGGATGTCTATCTGGCTGTTTAATTGCCTTTCATTTTTTAGTAGCTAGACCAAGCCTTTAATCTAGCAAATCTAAATTGCTATTGCTTAGCCTTACAGATTTTTATGCTGAGTTGTGTGATTCATATCAAGCAATTAAGTGATCTAATGTTTCTTTTCAGACACTGAGGTTGGACTTCTGATTTGATACCCTCAAACCTGCCAGCCTGAGTTACTGTGATAGTTGAAGTTTAATATTGAGAAGTTTTTCACTTGTTATTACAAACATTGAAATGACATGGTATTTTATGGTAAAAATATTTATTCTATTTCTTAGGCCTGTAGTATTCATGAATTTATAGTGGATCGCTGTGATTTCTCCAGAGAGGTCTCAAGATGACATAACTACGCTTCTAATGAAAAATGGTTCTAACAATGACAAACTTAATGTAAAATATAAGACGAATGCAGAAATGGTATTTTTTCCCAATACTTTTTGTGTCCATCATGTGCCCAGTGTGGCAGAAAACGTCTGTAACACAGAGCTCTGCAAGACATCAGAGGCAGAGACCTGTGACAAGGATTCTTTGTGGTCAGACCTGAGAGGTCAGACATTGTGTCATTCCTGATCCTTCTTTAGTCCTTAGGAGTCCTATCATCCTATTCTTCTCAGTGTCACAAATGTTATAGTTTGCCCTCTGTGCACAGAACTACAACAGCTCCACAGCCATTAAACTCATAAGCCTTTTATTTCTTGAGCTACTTGTTACTACTCTCTGTTATGAAACTGTGGTTGTACCATGGCAAGTTAGGGAAAAGAAGAACAGAATAAAAATGCTTGATACAGATAAAGAAGATCCATTGAAAGCCCATTGAAAGCAACAGGCATGTAAACACAAGCTCAGAAATAATACCTCGACGTCAGAGCTGAGGCCTTGCAAACTCAAGGCAAAGCTTGGGGGTTGCTCTTAGCAATGGCCATACTGCAGTGGGGGGCTACAGGCTACATTAACAAACACATTGCACTCCAAAACCACTCTCCATACCACCATCACCACTGCAAACAAACCTACACGGGATTAGGTATTTATTTATTTATCCATCTTAGCCAGAGGAGACAGGTCTTCATTATTATTCGTGATTCTTGTAAAGCACTATGGGCTTTTTACAACTGAAAAAGAACTTGTTGATCCCACACATTAGAACTGCAAGCCAGTAGAGTGGGTATGTTCATATGACTTAGCCTCCTGACTTCACAAATTTCTGTCATTGCAGCTGCTATGGGTCCTTTTTTATTGAATTTAAATGAGGACCATACTAAGACTTAGGACGGGGTATCAGTCAGGTCCATGTTTGATGTAGCTCTGCTCAACATTAATTATGTAAGATTTCCCATTTGAGATTATCACCAAAAAAATATCTCTATACATGAGCAAAAAGTTTCTTTTAAATAAAAGCTAATTAGATGATATAAACTAGGAACATTCCAGAATGGATCCCAGACTTGTAATACAGCTTCATTAATGACTTTATTTTGTTTTCTTCATATGTTTGAGAACAAATTCTCAACCGTTTTTAGCAATCTAACAAAAGAGATGCAATTGAACTTGATTTCACAGAAGTTTTTTTTTTCCTTAATTGAAGAAACAGTGTAGAATACTGATGGGTAATCTGATATGCAGTCCATGTTATATGGTAATCACAGAGCTAGAACTGTCTCATTCTGGGGCATCTATCTCACAAAAGAAGGAAGTTATTACAAAAATGTACAAAATATTTTTCAAAATTTATTTACTGATTCTTTTTCTGGCCATAACTATTTTCAGGAAATAGCTCTTGGCAAAGACACTAAGGGAAAGGAATGTTACTTTCATCAAGTTTTTTGTAAGAGTTTTCTGACATTTTCTACCTAAAAAAACAATTAAAAATTAAAAATAGATGGACCAAGTATTGATGTTCTTTCACCCCAGTTATACCTAACAAGGTAAAATCCTTTGTGGATTTGTTTCCAGTGTTCTCTTAATTCATTTGTTTTGTAGACGCTTTGCCATATCTTCTGAATCTGACAGTTTGGCAATGCTTTGACTGTAAATATCTTGACTGCTCTAAAATGTTTTGCTAAACTCAGGTAGGTAGGAGCTGGTACTGGTGAGGCCAGGAAAACGTTCTATAATGAAAACAAAGACTTCCAAATACAGGAAATCTCCAAATAAGTTATCAGAGCAGGATTTTTTGCCTCCATATTAAAATTTCCTTTCATGTGGTTATTTTGCATTAAGTGGCTACCTAGGGATATTCTTTACAATTAGTTGACATATTGTTTGGGTTCTTGTTGCTACCCTATAACGATCTGAATTCAGATGAAAGAAGTTTTATCCCCCAATACCTGAGAGACTGCAACCCCCCTCCAAGTTTGCCATTTAAATCCCAACTGTGTTGTTGCCTTTAACTGTGTAAGACAGCAAGACAGCACATTTTGTAGATTAAACCAATAAACTAGCAAACATAAAAGAAACAAATCTCATAATTGTGGATTTCAATTAAAGAAAGGAAGATCAAAGCAAACATTCTGCTTGAAATTGCACAGCTGCTATCTACACAAAATGAGAAAAAAAAGTCTTCTCCAGCTAGCCATAATTTTTGGGGTGGGAGAAGGAGGAGGGAGAGCTCAAACTCTGCAGTAGAACAGATTGCTTATGCTTCTCACGTCTCAATCAGTAATACAGAAATATTGAGTAATAAATTCCCTGCCTCTCCTGATCTGAGAGGCTCCCACCATCTGTGAAAGCCAATTTGTAACAGCTTTAGTATAAAGATTCAGTAAACAGACAATCACGAGCATTGTGCCAAACTGTACCAACATTTGAAGAAAAAACATAAAGCCAAAGCATGAGTAACACCACGACCTTTGTATTGCAAAATTATCCAGCAACCAAAACACTTTTGACTGCAGAGATTTTTTTCCTTCTTCTCCCTGTCAGCAAGGCGTGCTGGAGCCTGCACACGACTCGGCTACATCTGTGGGCTGTGTACATAGGTCTTGTCCTAATGTGCTGAATTATTATTGATGGCTGGGGCAGTTCTGCTCTGCTGGTGAACCAATAATGTCAAGGCAGTACCTGCAAGATTAATTATAGGAGAGAATGGGCTCTGCTTTCCAGGGACTGAGACTTATAATAGAGACTGAGCATTAGTTTCAGGGGATTCAACAGACAGCTGAACAAATGCCTCAGACAATGTTATACATGCTAAATCCTGGCACTTACCTCTTAGCAGTACTGAAAGAAAAGTTTCAGCAATTGCGCTTAAACTGCAAAAAACAGAGGGCTCTATAAACCAAATGCAAATGAAACCAACCCATAGCAAGATTGCTCAAACAGGTTAGGCTCTATAAACCAATGTGAGCATATTGCCCTCTGCAATTACCACAGAGAAAAGAGACAGTAGCAAATTACTCTTGCATTAGCAGAAAAGGAAATGGCTTTTTGGTGACTGGCAGTGCTCAGGTTTTCAAAATACATACGACATTTTACACATGAAGATATGTGGAATATGGATCAAAGAACAGAATATTTTATGCTGTTTCTTTTGCAACTCTGCAGTGGAAATCTGTGCTCCACAGGGCATTTTAGCTGTAGAGGACTGAGAATATGCAGTGGATGAAGCTGCAGCCATAGCAACAGCTACATAAATTTTCAGGCAATGGCAGGCACGCAGTACACTATTTAAGCAGTATTACTCCTACACTGGCCTTAAAAAAAAAAGAAAAAAAGCAAGGAAAAGAGGAAAAGTGGAGAAGACAGAAGAGGGTGTTGGGTGTCAAATATGGCTTATTACCGGGTAATCATACCTTCCACTTAATCAAGAGCTGGGTTTCCTGCATTTTGCTTGTGTGATCAGAGAGGCAGCTGAGAGCTTAACTCTATCTCTCTTTTACTTAAACTCTCACAGATACTCTTCCTCTCCATTGTTTTCATTACCTCCTAGGCCTAAAAGTTTTGGAAAACTCCTGGGAATTCTGAGGGCAAATTTTCAATCTATTGTCCAGCTGCTCACGTCTTGTGTCTTTGGGTAGTCGTGCAATACTTTTGACAAAATAATCCCGAAATTAATGAGAGCCACAGACTGGTGTGCCTCAGCACAGCAAAAGATGGGCCTATGAAATTAATCTCAAAAGGGAATGAAATAAGTTCAGACTTCATTGATTTTTCAGTTTCACAATTGCTAAGTGCTTTACTGCTTTTCTTCAAACTTGAAACACCAGCAGAACTATTAAGCAAATGCACTTGAGGCTGAAAGACCTACAGTAAAATGATATATTCAAGCTTTCATCTTCAGTTTGTGTGCTTAGCTTCTGGGTGATTTCTTTCACAAAGTCCTGTGAAACTCCACTGTCAAGATTTCATTGGCCACGGGTACGTGGTAGGAGACCCTGAAGAACTTTGCACATCTCAGACTATCTAGGAGTTTTGCAAGTCTAAACAGCAGTTTAGAGGTTGACCAAAGGGACTCAAATCCTGCTTCAAAATGAAACAATGAGGCTCCTAACAGCTTTTCCTCCATGATGGAAAAAATGACAATTTCTAAAATAATGATTTCAGAACCAAAAAATGTAATTTAACCTGGAACACACCAATGTTTTTTCTTGGTTTTTTAGATTTGTGTTTTAGTGACTGAGTCCATGACAAACCTTGGAGATGTTGTTCTAAAACAGACATAACTTCACAAACCTTGCTGTTCTGACAAAGTGGAGAATGCCAGCAAAATTATTTTGAAAACCATACAATCAATTTGAGCAGTAAAACCATTTTCTTCCTCCTAAGTCCAATTCATTTTTCACCAAGAGCAATTTAGTTCGTATTAAATAAATAAAAGTACAAAATCTGAACCTAGCACCTGAGTGTTGGAAAGCATCTCCTGTTAGTGTTCCCAGATGGGGCTTGTGAAGGAGTGAAGCTAACATATCTTGTAGCTAAGTGTCTGAGCTAAGAAAGAGAACTTGTATTTGATTTGTCCCTGTATCTTTTCATGCTAACATTAATTTAAGCTGCTCAGCAGTCACACAAATAGTGCTCAGTTTCCTGTCATATGCCATAAAAATGCAAAATACTTTAGAAGCCTGACTGACAGTAAAGTACATGACTATGTTTGTTACCACCCTGAAGAGAAGACTGATTAGCTAAAATATCACATTATTTCCAACCATACTTGAATGAAGTACGATGTCATGGCTTTACTCTGTCTTTATCCCACAGTGGTTTGTGGAGATATGGAAAAAAATGAAAAAACTCTGTTACATGAAAGCATCTATTTGATGTTCTATTTTATCTTGTAGTCAAAGGTTCTTGTGTTTCTTCTCAAACATCAGCTGGTATTTTTCTTACTGATGGTCTGAGTTTTGCCATGAATGACATGCTGAACTCAAAAGCCCAGACCAGGATATTTTTTTCCTCCCAAACAGTGAAAAGTTTTAAAATAGGAAATAAAAAGTCTTGAATGTTTAAAAAAATTTTTTAAATTTTGTGTAGATACTTCAGAGGTATTTAAATTGAAATAAATTTATAGTCGTTATAAAATGAAAGCTCCCAGCAAGAGTGAAAAAGTTGCCTGAAAGAAGGTGGACTCACAGAGAAGATAAGTAGGCCAAGCCCATTCAGTACTGAGTAAATCATAGGTAAACAAATAAGTCTCTTAACAATCAGATTTAAAATTTTCCCCAAATGGCAGAGTATATCACTGAATGCTGTTGGCACGCAAAATCACCTGAACTCAATAAGAAACAGATTTATGTCAAAACTTCAGAGCAAAGCCTCTAAACATTTATGATATGACTTTTGAAGTCACAGACTTCTTATAACTTACTCTGGTCCAACCAATAAGATTGCTTCTGTCCTTCACATTTGAAAATAAGTGGTACAAACGTATCAGACAGATCTTTGGTCAGGTGGTAGACATTTGGAAGCAGTAGGATAAAGACAAAGTCTAGATACTTTCTCATGTGTTCTGGAATGTATTATGAAGGTGTTATGACCTGATCAACTTCAATTTGTACTGCAGTGCAATGCATCATGCTAAAAATCATACCCTGCCTGAGTTTCAATTGTTTAAATGTTATAGAATCCCAAAACCTAGTTCAAAAGGTAAGCAGCCTTTGAACAACATTAGCCAAGGTGACTTATCAAGGAAAGCAGTCAAATAAGGGGCAAGGAATTACAAAACAGAATGGTCATTCCTAAATGAGATAATTAATCAGGCTAAGAATTAGTTATTTAGTGCAGTGGACACTATCACTTCTCAGAAAAAGTAATATTCCACTCTAGGCTTCGAGTATCTTTTAAGTGTTTAGCAAATAGTAGCTGTATCACTTTTACCTCATGTGAACATGGCTGCTCTGCTAGAGCAGTGATACTGGCACCTATGTTTTTTTCTTGAGCTGCCTGGAAAAGCTACTGAAGTCTTTTTAAAAGTGATTTCTACTTTTTCTGAACACCAGCTTAGTGAAGTAAAGTACATCAAGTTATTTCAATCAATGATCAAAAGAAGCATATTTTCTCATTTCATTTCATTTTTCCTATGACAAAGTCAATTTCTGGCAAAAGATGGGGTAGAAATTTACAGCACAAAAAAGCACTAAAGGAATAAAATAGCTTTTAATCTCCACTCATTTTCCTCCCCTCAGAGGATTATCGAGTCTCAACAACACAACTGCCACATCAGCTATGGTGATGTGTCCTGACTTTCCAGTGAATATTAATTCTTTTTAATTAATTATAAGAACAAATTATTTATATTGTGTTTGTGAACTTCTAGGAAAAATAATCCCGTGCATTTTTGTGCAATTTTCTTACAGAAATATTTTTTTGTGACTGAGTGGTTTCACAGCTTTATAACTGCATTCATGCAGTTTTCCTCATGAAAAATGAAGGGAATTCAAGATTTTTTGTATCTATACTTACTATATTCAAGTGCCATAACTCAGGGAAAGTTATTCCAGACAGGAGGTTATTAATCAAATAAAAGTGAAATACCTACTTTCAGTAATGTGTGACTAGTGCTCCACAGCCTCTGTTTGTGGCTCTTCATCATGGATTCCAAAGCCAGCATTTTAGCCCAGGTTGCTGTAAGGGAAGAAGGGTGACTGCAGTCCTCCCTAAAGAAGATAGCTGTAACACTACGTGACTGTGTGTGGGAAAGGAAGAGACAAGGATTGTTTTTCCTCAGCATCCTTTTTTTCCCAGTAATTCTGGGGTTTTCTTCTGGAAGTCACATACACAGCATTGGTGAGAGTCTGAGAGAGCTGACTAGTGTGGGTGCTCAGGAAAGCAGGCTGTAACTATCCATTATCAGAATCAGGAATGTGCTCAGTTTCAGTGTTTTGAGCCAGGAAGGGAAATGGTACCTGAAGGAATACTTCTGGCTCTTCTGCAAGACTGAATTAATTTTGTCATTATCCTTGGGGTGATAAAATTCAATTTTGCTTACAGTACTTAGAAGCTTTGAGCTATCTGTGCTACCACCTCACCAGAAAGAAAGGATAATTATTTTTGTAGGAATGCCCTCCTGTGACACAGGCATCCTAGATTCTTTCCCTGTCTCTAGGCGAAGCTCCTCATGAAGTCATAAACAATTCAGCATGTTTACAGGTATAGAAGGGACCTGTGTCTTGATCTGGATATATCAAAATCCAGGAAATAAGAAGCACAACAAAGAACAATAAGGCTAGGGCAAGAAAATAAGTATTTGATAGCATTTGCAGGGAAAATCTATTTAGGATAAACAATCAGAAATTATATTTTATTTCCTTTTAAAATGGAAAAAGGTTTGTGAAAATATGAGATCTTCCACTTCATTTTCTGATTATAAAAAAGATACTTTTTATTGCAGTTTGGGTTAGTCTCATAGAAGTACAGTTGATTCTGAAACTGCCTACTCAAGGATTTCTTTTCTTTGCAGCATCCTATTTCTAGGTCAAATGAGATAGAATTTTATGATTTTATGAAAGGTACTGCCTTCTAACTAGATTCTATTCAGAAATTCATGATCTGATTTATCTGAGTTCTTCTTTCAACAATTCACAAGCTCTTCTCATTGCAGGTCAGACTGTGAGACTTCCTCCTCAAGAATCCTCTTTTCCTACCTTTCCTTATTTCTGGACCAAATGAAATTATAAACTTAATAGCTTTTTATTTTCTTGTCCAAGGTAATCAAAATTCTTCTTGTTAGTATGTCACTGATCACACCAGCTTATCTCCTAACTAAGATTAGTGTGTTTGTTTCATTAATTTCCCTCTTTAGAACAGTCAGTAGGCACAGGGAGCCTGAGGTTTTTTATCAGCACAGGGATTCAGTGCATGGTAAAATAGACAATACATCAAATTCAAATACCTAAATTGAAGAAATCATTCATAATACTATTCATAATTTAAAAATTCATTCATTTTTTAAAAAATATGGATCAAACATTTTCAGTTAAAATGACAAGGCTGACAATATCAAGCCCATACACAAGTAATAAAGTATGACTACTTTCAGTAGCAGAAGTGAATACATTCTTTTGGTCTTAATATTGTGTACCTTGGTATAATCATTGGGGAACAGATTCTTATCTAACATAAGCTGCCATAATTACACTAGGAAGTTACGACATGTTACACCATCTGAGAATCTACTCTGAATATCATACTCATTTGCACCTAATTTCAGCTACTCTTGGAGCTTCTTTTCTAATATGAGGAATTTTAGATAACTACTGAATAAAATAAATTTCTTTTGGATCTTTACAAAGACAACCTTTGAAACCTACTATGATGTACAGAGTATAATCCACAAATCATGTCAACAGAGTTTATTTGCTTTGATTTCACACTATAGCTCTAGGCATCTGCTATAGCAGATAGAAGCAGCTTTTGATAGCTCACTAAAGCTATCATACCATCCAATGACTTGAAAAAAGGCTAACAGATTTTGTAAAAACAAAAAGAGGGAGGAAAGTAATAGTAAAAGAGAAACAAAAAGCTGGCTTTTGCCAAAACAACATGTAGCTAGACCTGCCAGACTCTCTTCAGTAATGGGGAGATCATGAATGCATGTCACCCAGTACTGTTAATCTTGTCATGTGAACTAATGCATAGTGGTAGAGAATGCTAGAACTGATTGTTAATTGGAATGATAAGATTGGTTTATCATTATCTTACTGTCTTTCCAGGGCATAATTTTTGTTCTTACTGCATATAAGCTAGGTGTTTTCAAAAACCTGTAAATTCTGCTGGTATAATTGGAAATTATTTTGATCCACCTTAGGAAATGGGATTGTGTTTGATATCTTTTGTTAGCTATCTGAATTTGATATACTGTCCATAGTACAAAGCTCTGAATTTCCTCAATATTTAAAGAACCTAGTTCCACAACAATTACTGATCTAAAGAGAGAATCACCTGAAAGGCATGCCTGCATCACATTTATAGGGCAAGTCTTTCTGATCTACTGAAAAGTTAACCACAAAATCTGTGTGTTTTTAGAGAAATGTTATATTATATGCTTCTGACTCTAAAAGATGGTAAGGACAAAAGGGAAAAACAAACCCCAATACATTAAAATGTTATTGTGAAAAAACAGATTATACCTGGAATTTTCATCCTGCCTAGAAAGAGAGGAGGTGGGAATGGTAGGATGTTTCCTTCCACTGACTCATATCCACATATCCAGTAAAGGCTGAGCTGAACTGATGCTGTCTGTCAGTGAGTTTGTTTGCACTCTAGTTTTAGTTCTTCGTTCCACCAAGCAGCAGGAAAACAGTTTGTTCAGTGTACTTTGAAGTTAATGATGAGAACTAGATTATATTTAAGAAACTTTCTCTCCAAAGAGGGGTTTACATGAAGAGTCATGATTAGTGGGTCAGAAAAATTCCAATTGCCAATTTCACACTGCCTTAATGTATCCTGATTACTAAACTCCGTATATGCAAAAAATACTGCTTTGCAACTAGCACTGACAGATGTGAGGGGACACAGGGTGGTCTGTTTCAGAAGCTCTGCAAACTACAGTTACAAAGCAAGCAGTTGTAAGTAGCTTGGCTTGAGCATCCTGACATAATTTTTTTGGAGGGTGGGCATGGAATGATTCTGAAGAGCTTCTCAGTACAGCTGTCACTCCTGTCAGTATTACTTGAGCCACCACTGCGATAACTTGAACTCCCACCACCACTGCATCATTCACTATGCTGTTTGATCCTAGGAAACCCTGTTGCTGCAGTGTGACTTCAAAGCTGCTGCCATAGCCGCATGTGTGGAAAGTTACCATCTACTGTAACTAACAAAAAAGTACTGAAAAGTATTAACCCTTCTGTAACAGACCAAGTTTCTATTTCTTAGAAACACATCCTGCATCAATGTGCTTTTAAGTGCCAAAATCAGTATGCACTTTGGTCCTGGCTTCCATCTCTGGGACTGGATTTTCACTTTGGTGTTCATTATTGGAGGTTTCATTTTTGGCATAATACTGGTCTATTTCTGGAGCCTTCAAGCTAGTATTCCCTGTCCATAAATTAACTACAAGATGTGAGACTAATGTCACCACCACCCAAACCCTAGTTATCTCTCTGAAACACCTTCTCATTAAGAATTCAAAAGTAGAAAATATTTGTTGAAATGGACCCTTGGAAAAAAAAAAAACAAAACAAAAAACCCAAACCACAAACACACACACACACACACATACACACAGAGCTACCTAAAACCACAACATAACTAAGAAATAAAAAACTATGTACACACAAAATATGTACTCAAATATATGTGACCCTCTCTCTCATGTAACAGAGATTTTGGGTTGAGGTCAATGACATGATTTCTCTTAGAGGCACTGGAAAATTGCAGCCCCGATTATTACTCTGTAATATGATAGGCAAATATGGCAAAATACTGAAATACTGAAATGCCTCATCATGTACTAGACACAGTCTTGCATGTTGGAAAGTAATAATGATATGACTCATACACAAGAACTGGATTATCCTCTAGAGACAGACACTGATCTCTTCTCTGTGGTGACCAGTGACAGGACCCAAGGGAATGACCTAAAGCTGTTTCAGAGGAGATTAAGGCTGGATATTACAAGAACGTTCTTCGCTGGAACAGGCTTCCCAGGGCAGTGGTCACAGCACCAGCCGGACAGAGTTCAAACAGCATTTGGAAAATCTCTTGGGAACATGGTGTGATTCTTGGGGTGTCCTGTGCAGAGCCAGGAGTTGGACATGATGGTCCTTTCGGGTCCTTTCCAACCAAGCATACTTAGTGATTCTGTGATTCAAGAATATGTACTAGGACAGAAGTATTTAATTACTGATTTTTGATAAATTGTTAGTCATAAATCAATTATATTTATGAATGCAATTTACTGTTAGGCCTTAATAAAAAATGCAGATATAATACCTAAGATTATTTTCCTTAATACTGGAGGACAAGTTACTTTAAAAAAAAAAAAAGAAAAAGAAGACCACCCCAAGTAATTAAATTTTATTTGATCTCAGAGATTTTAATTTTGTTCTAAGGCAAAATTTAAGAACCTTGTTAACATAAAATGTCAGAATATTTTAAAACATATTGTGAGGTGTAAACACTTTAGAAGTCCCTAGAAATAGTCAAACTAACAGCAAAGGTGGAATCTTGATTTGATGATTTCTGGACCTGAGTCTGTGTTTCTATATAACTTCAAAGTGTTCTTCTGTAGTTGCAAATAAAAACAACCCATGATACTTTGGGATTTAGTATTAATACTAAATCAGGGAAACATTCCAATATTATTTAGTGAAGAGGAGGAGTCAATTCTAACATTCTTATGGATCTAGCAGTCTCCAAGGTATTTCAAGGAAACAAAATCTCGTCAATAAACCTCAACTGTTTCCCTTATTCAAAGACCACTGAATCCGACAAGGATTTTACACAGAGACAAAAAGATTTGAAAATTTCCATTTTCCTTGGCTTTCGTCTGAATGGGTTTGAAAACAATTCTGTTCTCCTTTAGACTGGCTGGATAATCAGTTGCTATTTAGGCCTTAAGACGAGCACAGATGAGAGTTGAAGGCTTCAATGAGCCATGGAGCTCAGTTAGGGAAATTGCACATGAGGAGTCACAGTCCTTCTCAAAGTTATGCACACAGCTGCTTACTGAGAGCAGCTCAGCACAAAGCCCTCCTACAGTGACCTGCTGCAGCTAAGCAGGCAAGTGTCAGTGAGGGACAGGTACTTCAGTCTTCCTTCTTATTACTCTAGGCTGCCATTCCAGACCAAAAGGAAAAAAAATCATGATTTTCAGAGGCTTCTAGTTTAATCAGTGTTTTCCAAAATTGTGAGAGGGAGAGAAGACATTTCATCTTTCTTTTCCAAGAGTTGTTTACAGTCTCGCCCCAAAATTAGTATCAATCCCTAAACATGCTCCTGGTGCAGAACTCAGATGAACTATTTATCTCATCAGATGTGATCTAGGCACCCTCTAATCTCGTAGTTTCCCTAAGTCTATAACTTAGGGACCACTCTAAAACTGATGAGCTCTTCTCTTCTTTCCTCAGCTGAATCTTGACTCTTCTCTCAGGACAGGAAGATTAAATTAAAACACAATGTAGCCTGCTTAAGAAGATGAAGCCGTCATGGCAAGGTGCTTTCAGATCACTCCATTAAAAAGTAATTAAAGGATGAACCAAGAATGCAATTTATGCTGAAATGCACTTTCATCAATTCAGTTTTTACATATGCAGTTGGAAAATTAAAAAAAGTTATCATGTGAAGTTTCTTGAGAGTTGTAAATTGTTTTTATGTTCAGCTAAGGAGAAAGCAATCTGATGAATCTATTACATTTTCAAAATATACACCAAAGAAAAATGATAACAAAAACTGAAGGAAAGAAGAACAATAACCCTGAAAGTTAAGCTTGAGACAAGTATTTTTGTTTCCCCATTCAAAAGATGCCCACTAGTGTCCTTCATCTGACTTTTTTGAGGTGTGTTCTGTTACATTTAAGCTCTTTTTCTTTTAGTTTTATCAATCAAAGTTCCTTTTTAGAAGAGGCTTGCATACTTCGGGAGAAGGAAGCATAGAAAAGATGAGTTCATCTTTTTCTCAGGACAGTAGCTCAATACCTTAATGTTAAGCATCATGAAACCATTCCCATCTAGCCAGGGAAATCAGACATGAGATATTTTCTAGAAGATTCTAAAGAGCAACACTATCATTTTGTTGAGTTTTGATTTATTGGAAAAAGTATATCTACTGTCTTAGGGTGATGGCCAAGTGGACAGACACAGCTCAGAAAGCAGTCAGTGTTTTGACCTGCCTTAGGAGCAGCTACCTACCCAGCAGTGTAGATGTAAAAAATTAATCAGAATGCATACAGAAAGCTGAGCCATCTAGAACTGTAACTACTATTTTGTCTATTACACTTGTACGCAGTAAGAAACAAAAATGATCTAATAATACTCTGCATTTTCAATGTCTTAAATGTCTTAAAATGACTTCATAGTTAAATAACTGTGAATAAACTTCCACAGCAGCTACTCTGAATGACTATGGAATATGATAAGACTCCAGCCTCTGCTTTCATTACATTTAATTCTCTTAATCCTTAATATAAATATCTTCTCCACTAAAAACACAGAAGCGCTGCATCAGCAGTTGTCAGGGGAAATTGTAGTACCCAGGAAGCCAAACAAGTCATTCACTGAAGAGCAAGACAATGTATTGGGCTGTGAGACTTTAACAATGTTAAAATTAGCAGAGCATTGCCAGAAGCGTGTCTGTATACTTTTGTTGGATGATAGTACAAGTTGCAGTATATAAAAAGCTGACAAAGGGAGAAAAGATGAAAGCAAAAAGCTAGGATATAACTAATGATAATAAAACTCTTGGCAAGTCAAATTACTGAGACTCTCATATCAAAAGCAACTTTGACAATAATGGGATTCCAGAGTCCATAAAATTAGTCATGATTCAAAGATAAAAACATCAACAATTTGCATAAAAGCTTTCCTTTCAAGATTTAGCACTGCTTACCAAATGAAGAAAAAAAGCACTACCATAACAGCAACACTTCAATATAGGTATCCATTATCTAATGCTTACATAATGGAAGCCAAATTGAGCTCATTATTATCAGCGCTATTATGCTGAATACTAAATTAACTCATCATAGAAACACACTTGCTTAAAAAACTATTACCACAGCATCAGTGACAAGGAAAAAAAATTGCATGCAAACTTCCTGAGATGACTAATTTGATTTCAGTGTTAACTTCTAATGCATTATTAATCAATAGTTCATTATACTTTAGGATAGCATTTAGTTTATTTGTGGTCTATTTGTATACATTTCATTTCTGTAATCTTTTACTTGTATTGCACTTTATTCCTATGTAAACAATGCTGGTTGTTCTGATACAGATTTAAAGTAAATGCAAGTATGATATGTTTCTGTGTAATACAAATTTGTTCTGTTTTCCAAAACCAGGAGAGGTACAAAAAGGGAGATGCAATTCAATGTAAACTATAACCTAAAGCTACGAGAAAAGACCGAAAATGTTACATTTTTAAATCACTTGCATAAAAGTTATACAAATATGGTAGAATAGTAGGTATTTCAATGTAACAGAATCATGTATATGGAACAATAGGTTACTTGGAGTCTGCAAGTCTTGGGAATTTTTTTTTTCCTATCAAAATAAAATGCAATAGTTGCATAATGGAGCATTAATACTCCTTCTGTCAGGACTGAATAAAACATGACTTCTATTAAACGTGGTGTTTCAGGGTAATTTCAGAACTCCAACATGATTTTCTGGTAATAGAGTTTATAAGCAACAGAATAAAGGAAGTTATGATTCCTGGAAGACAGAAGTCCTCTTATCTTTAGGACCATTTTAGCACTTACAGAAGTTACTAAAAAGCTCCTTTTACCCAGTGTTTCACAAAAAAGAAGAAAAAAGGCTATAATTTTTATTTACTTTTCTTTAATAATTTCATTTTTCTTCACATTACAAATTCAACTATTTGTCTAAAAAAATCACATTGTGTAAAATTGAAAATTAAAAGTGATTTAAAGAATATCTTCAAAGATAATTTCAAAATATTGAAGTCATTCTTCTAAAATGAGTTTTGTAACAAATATTTTGGAAACAAAATTGAAAGCTAGTTCTCCTGCCATGAATATGTTGGATATGGTATAATCTTTCTCTGATGACATCCTATTAGCAGAGGAAGTACACTAATCATTTTGCTACCTGGTAATACTGACATAGTATAGGAAAGCTTTAAAAAGACTGAAGTAGGCTGAAAAAGGAGAGCAAAGACATAGTTCTGAGGAAATTTTATTTCCCTCTTATTAAATGGTATAAATGGTATTAACTTATAGGTTGATTCACACAACACCATGCATTTTGTCCTTGTACTGAAGTTTTGAGATATTCCAAAAAAGAAATGAGCTGAAAAGGAATTACTATGTCATATTATGAATACAGATTTTGAAGAAATTTCTTCATAAGTTTTTCAAATTTCAGTGTCATCTTTCTTTTTGTGCAGTGGTCCTTTGTTGTGAGAGGACTTAAATTATAATTAAATAATTAAAGAAAAATCTTAAACTCTGTTTCTATGGGGTAATTAAATAATAGGTATACAAATCCTCTGATATAATTAAGTTATTCTTTACGGTGGCACAGGCACAATTTTCATATGCATGCACATGGACAGAAATTCCAAAACCTTAAACCAAAGAAATTTTGGTTTAATGGAACTTGGAAAAAGATCTTCTCAGGTAAACTTGAAAACCATTTTAAATATTCAAATATTTCTTTGAGTGATAGAAACAAAAAATTCAGAAGCATGCTGACCAGCCTGAGACGAAATATTTTATTTCATTCTCTGTTTACTTTTTCTGTTTGCTTAACTTTTTTTTTTTTCTGAGAGGAAATATTCAACAAAAAAACTTTTTGAAAGAAAAAAAACTATAAAAGAAATATTTTGAAGGTTTTGAGATGTGAATAGCTTCAAATTCTGATCAATTAAAATTCATCAAAAAATAAGGATGCCAATGTGTAAAGTCTAAAGATCGAATTGGCTAAAGTAGTGGTTGTCTTATTTACACATTTCTGATAAGCAAAATAACTATATATTTATTTTTGTAAAGAGACTTTGATTCTTTCTTTTCTCTTCCTACTTGTTGGGGTAACAAGGGAGGGATTACCAAAAGAGGTAAAATGTTTTTGTGAGTTTTGGTATCTTATCTCTTAACCAAAAAAAAATTTTCTTCTTTCAAAACCAAAGCATAAAGTCATAGTTACAACACAGTAGTCTTCATTGTTAAACCTTTCCTTGATTTTCTGCACTAGAACAAGGAAGACCTGGCCAAACTCTCAGCATTTTCATGGCACCTTTGAAGGCCCTATTCCACTAGTTAGCCAATATGTCAAGTAAAAGTTACATCAATATTTTTAATGGAAGCTGGTACTTCAATATGGTTACTAAGGGCTGGAATAACTGAGACATTAGTGAAGGAAATTTCTGAAGCATTGTTTTGCCAGTCAAAAAATCCTCTAACAACAGCTATATATATACATGTGTGTAGGGAAGAATATGGTATAAAATAGGTTGAAAGGAAAGTGTCATGTATCCCGATAATTTGTTACATGATCTCTATTTGGCAGCCAAGATACACAGTTAAAAGCACAAGAGGTTGTAGGATTTGGCCTATTGATCCAGCCTTTCCAGGTCCCTCTGCAGAGCCCTCCTGGGTGACAGGGAATTTCCAGTACTTGATCTTAAACTGGATTTCCTTTTTCTTAACTTGTCACAAAGCTAGTAAATGAGAGCCAGAGATAAACCCTGTCAGAGAGTGTTCCATCAATATAAGAAAACTATTAAGCTGTTAGACAGTGTCCAAAGGAGGGCAATGAAGATGGTGGGGAGCCTTGAGGAGAAACTGTAAGGAAAGCAGCTGAGGTCATTTGGCCTCTTCATCCTGGAGGAGACCAAGGGCAGACCTCACTGCAATTACAGCTTCCTGTGAGGGCAAGAGGAGGGCCAGGCACTGATCTCTGCTCTGTGGTGACAGGGACAGAACCTGAGGGAATGGCCTGAAACTGTGTCAGAGGAGGTTTAGGTTGGATAGTAGAAAATGTTTTTTCACCCAGAGGGTGGCTGGGCACTGGAACAGGCTCCCCAAGGAAGGGTGCTGCTGGGTCACCAGCCTGACAGAGCTCAAGAGGCAATTGGGTAATGCTTGCAGATGCATGGTGTGGCTCTTGGGGATGCTGCTGTGCTAATCCAGGAGCTGGACTTGATGATCCTTGTGGGTACCTTCTAACCCAGCGTATTCTGTGATTCTGTGATCATATTTATTTTGCATGCCTTTAATAGGTGAAGATAAATTGCTATTTAAAGGGATTTCTATTTCACCAAACCACTAGTTGACTTAATTTTTCAGTTGCTGATGAGATCAATCCCATCTTTGATTTTGGCATCTAAGATGTATTATTTTCAAGTATTTTAATTGATTAAATTAATTTTCCTGAATATGAGTTTATACATATGCACCCAAAGCTATGACCACTGCAATCCATAAAGTGTCTTGGCTAAAGTCATTCTAGTAACCTCCATTCCCTACATTTTGTTAGGATGGTCATTGCTCAAATGTTGATCTTTTTTGTCATCCAAAGTTCTATATAGCAGCAACTGTTCAAAAACAGCCTCTTTTTTTTTTTTTTTTTAATGTTAAGGCAACCACCAGATGGCGATCTTACAATTGCATAAATAAAATACAAACTAAATTGAATGTGGATTGCTTTGGTTTAGCTTATATTTAGTGGGTATTTTTATTATTTTTTTAATAAAACAAAAAACAGAGCCTAAACTGTGCATAAACTGTCTCCAGATATTTTAATTGGCTGCAGGTTTTGTTAGTCTATTCTTCACAGTGAATTCTTAGAGAATATTTGGGTGAATTCCTTAAATTCTTCACTTTTCCTTTCTCCACTGTAATACATTGTAGTTCTCTACTTATTATTAAATCTCTAATTACTGAAATGCAAAACACCAGCATAGGAACTCCCATAGAGTATTCAGTGCTACATTTTTCAATGAAATTATGGTCAGCATGTCATTGCTTCCCATTTTGTATAGCAGCAAAGCCTTTTTAAAGACTTTTCAGTTTGCATAGCCAGGCTCACAAATTGATCTGTCTGTCAAACTGATGCAGGTGCCAGACTAATGCAAGCGCCAGACACATACTAAAAGCCTTTTCCAAAGTCTGAAGCCTCAGCTGGTAGGCTTTCTACTGCTTAGACCAAGCTTTGGGCCAATCCCCTTTTTACTCCTTCAGTCTCTGTCTGATATAAATCTAGGATAGATCTGATGTAGAAAGCAATTTCCTGTTAAAACTATGTTCACAGAATACACTATTCTCCATCAATTTAAAATGCCTAAGTCAGGTATTTAAAAAGAATTTTTGGCAATATATACTTTCACCCTGACAAGCAGTGTTGGATTGCTTTATATTTGATCATGTTAATCTAAAAGAATAAAATGAGTAGGCGTTTGCAGACCAGACAGACCAACCATGATATTCAAGATAGTAGAACAAATTGGTAAACAATCATTTTTTATAAACTAGAGGAAAACATGTGGTGAGAAATAGCCAACATGGATTTGTCAAAAAGAAATTGGATCAAAACAGCCAAATTTCATTTCCTGAAAGGATGACCTCTCTAGATAAGGCAGAAGACAATAGATGTGGCAAATTTTGATGTTGGGATGAAAAGTTCCACTTAGCACTTATGCAAACAAATGTTGGGATGAAATTACCATATAGGTACAAAACCTGTTAAAAATCATGCTCAGAGATTAATTAGAATGAGTTCATGGTCTGTCTAGACAGTCTGTGTTGAATCTGTGTTGAGGTGCGTCAGCACTTTCATCACTAGCTTGTATGATGAATGAAAAATCATTACCTCAGTTGGTTAGAGCATGATGCTACTAACTCCAAGGTTGTGGATTCAGCGTGGGCCACTCACTTAAGAGCTGTACTTGATGATCCTTGTGGGTCTCTTCCCACTCAGATTTTCTGTGGTTCACAGCTATTCTGTGAAAAGGTCACATGGACTACAGACACTCATGCAGGGACAGCTGGCACATTACTAGGAAGAGGACTGGAATTCAGAGTAATCTTGGTAGACCAGAGAAATCATATAAAATCAAGAAAATTGATTCAGTCGAGTTCAGTCAGAGGACAACAAAGTATTGCTCTTAGAAAAGGGAAAGCATTTAAGATGCATTTAAGTTGCATAAAAGATGGGAAACAAGTATCTGGAAATGGGAAATAATTCTGGAAGAATAAATTACTTCTGCAACATGTTTAGTGAGGCTCACTCACTGTGGGGCAATGGAACTGATACATACAAATCATTATTCTGCTTTATCTGACATTGATAAGGTTTCTTCACAGAGTGTTTCAACCAGTTTTTACAATAATGCTTTTGGGTACAGAATAACTGGGGTCGGTCCTGAGGAAAATAATTAGGAGGACAAGTTATTTATAAAATACAACTGACAGAAAGGTTGAAAGAACTGATTTTTTTGGGTTGCAGAAGACTTCAGAGACATAAAAGTTCTTCGGTATCAAATGAAAAGTTGCTGTAAAGACAGTATTACTTTCTATGCCACTAGATAGGGCAAGAAACAATGATCTTAGTTTACTGAAAGACTTTCTCACTATAAGGATAGTTAAATGTACCAACCAGTTAATGAGCAAGCTTGTAAAATCTTTTCTTGGAAGTCTATAAAACCAAATTCAATAAACCTATCAGGGAGAGGTTATTCAAAGAAGACTTAGGAGAAAAAAGAATTGATGGGCTTTTTTGAAACTTTTGAAAAAGGTTAAGTTAAATAGCTATTTCTACCACTATGTTCATCAGAGGTAAAATCATTAGAGAATATCATCCATCGCTCCCTTTCAAATGGTTCCATTCCCTATTATTCTTAATGAAATTCAGTTAAGGTGCAGTGCTCTCTTTCAAAATTCTGATTGTTTCCAGAGAGAAAAGGCAGTGGACATCTTTCTTAAGAACAAATTGAAAACAATGGGGGGCAGATAACCATTTCAGCATAATCACCTAGAAGTTGGCAAGCTGTGAAAGAAGAGAGTATATTTTGCAGTATTCATCAGTCCTGTGAAAGCACCAACTTCAAGAATGAGACTATAAGAGGAAAAATTCTTTTATCCTATGTGACATGAAGACAGGTTGTACCAAAGAATCCTACTAAAGAGTTTCAACCAAGGGACATGAAAATCTTCACACTTCTTCCATTCTAAGGATAATTGAAGATGAAGGAGTATTATATGATAAGCCCCAGTAATTTCTGTTAAATTTTTAAAACTCATCCATGAAAGCTTATTTTCAAATTTTCAGGAAAAAAATGAAGAATAAAGCTTTCTTGCAAAAGAAGAGCATTAAATGTCTGCTTTGCATTTAAAGCTCTTTACTCTGGAATGGCAAGCAGGACTGCCAAAGCAGGTGTTAATACAATAGTATCTGTAGCAGAGCAAAAAATATTTTCTGATTGTACCTTCCATTGAAGTCAAGATGGAAAAAATAGAACCCAGAATGAAAAAAAAATCAAGAATATGTAAAAATAGAAATTATATAGATAACAATTTTATATTTTCATAGTGGGCCACACTGTAGGAGACTTGCCCAGTCTTGGCATTTTTAACTCACAGCACTTTTTCAAGTTCATTTTGTGATAACAAAGAGTGAAAACAATATAATGCTGCATAGGTCTTAACTGAAGCATTTACTTCATTATGAGTAATGTTGTATCAAACTGGCAAACCTGATATAAAATGAAGATTACAGAGTAAGCAAAGCAGTGCAATATCTTTCACATACCCTTATTGTCCTTCTAACAGTATGTACACATCTTGATCATGTCCAAGGGAAGCCACCAGGGAGCATGCAGGGTTCATATTTCCTCTTATTTTTTCCTTGAAAAAAATTACACTGCCTATTTTTTGCTATAATTTTTTAATACATTTATTATTAAAGAAAAAATAACCATAAATTTTCTAAACCCATTAAATTGTTGAGCATTAAAATCACAGACATAACTTTGATTTTTTTCACTTACATTCTTAAGAAGGGGCACACAGAGAAGTGCCATGTTACAACTCCAGCCCGCAACCAAATCTCAGACAGCCACTAGCTCACTCCCCCACCAACAGGGCTGGGGAGATAACTGGAAGGTTGAGATAAAGACAGTTTAATAGGGAAAGTAAAAGACATGCACACAAGCAAAGCAAAACCAAGAATTCAATCACTACTTCCCACAGGCAGGCAGGTGTTCAGTCATCTCAATATAACACGGCTCCATTGTGGATAATGGTTACTTGAGAAGACAAATTCCATCACTCCAAACATCCCTCCACTTCTTCCTCCTTCTCCCCACTTTATGCACTGAGCATAATGTCATATAATCTGGAATATCCCTTTGATCATTTGGGGTCACCTGTCCTGGCTGTGTCACCTCCCATGTACCCCCAGCTTCCTCACCAGTCTGGCAGTATGAATAATGGGAAGGGCCCTGGATCGGTGTAAGCCCTGATCAGCAATAATAAAAACATCTCTATTATTATCACTGTGTCCAGTGCAAATCCAAAACCCAGCCTCATGCTAGTCACTGTGAAGAAAATTACCCCTATCCAGCCAAAACTAGTGCAGGTGGGTATCAACAGAAGAATTCAATAGCTGTGGGCTGAAAACTTCATATTAATTTGAAAAAAGATTTACATTATTTGAATGTCCTATTGCATATGTTTTGGTTTTGAAACATTCACTGCTTACTAATTTTATACAATTTATGTAACCTTCATATAGCTGGTAATTTTCAGTTACAGCTAAATAAGTACAAGACTTGAAAGATTCTCTGCAATTTTGTAAGAGACCTTTTTTCCAATCATTTTACCCTCTGCAGCAGTGTTATGGAGAGAGATTGAGGCTACCAGCCCTTCCCAAACCAATGATCTCAGAATCTTTGGAGGAATTTGTGAATTTGAAGGTAAAATTTCTGTCTGTTAGAGAGAAGAATATCAAATCTTTAAACAGTTGAATAGATTTCCCTCCATGCCTTGAGTAACACTAAATGTTTTTAGATCTATTTCAGCTTCATTGTTCCCCTGCCATTTGAATTACTGGCCCAGAAATATAGAATTCAAACAGAATTCAACTGAGAACTGCACCGTAAATAATATCCTCACCATACAGAAAAGTGAGTGTTATATAGGTAATATTTTAACCAAACTAGAAGAGCTCTGACTGTGTACTAACTCCTATTTTGTGCTGCACTGTTAACACTGGGGATGATAGTTGGGATGCAGCTGGAAGGAATGGAATCTCTAACTTCAAGAAAAAGTTCGCTATCTAGTTTGACCATTGCTACCACATACATTTGAAGAAAATTAGTAGCAAAAAATACAAACTTGGTAATTTGAAGACTGGTTTAAATCTTCTTGCTACTTTTCTTCCCTGCAACTATAAAATAAAGTTTTTAATTCCAGTGGATTTGTCAATTGCCCAATTAAGGGCATTTTGTCAGAAAACTGAAACATCTCATGTACTGTATTATAAGAAGGAAAGAGGATTAAATGGTTTTCTTTGATAAACTCTTAGGCCAAACTATACTTTTAATCTGGTCACCTAGAAGCATTTCAGAGTCGTGTGAAGCACTTCTCATTCTGAAAGTAGATGATTTTTCTGACAGACAGATAATGCAAAATTGGACTATGTCATATGAAAAAGGAAGCTTGAATTGACTTGCTCAGCACATATGTATTATCCAGTATAGTCAGAATATAGTTATAAAAACATGGTAAGAATTATCACATTGAAAATTCAAAGAAACAAGCACATATTTTAAAAAGTCTAGAGCATCTTCATAGTTGCTCTAATTTTACTTTGGTTAATTTAAGTTTTTCAAATTATGATTACCACCTTTAAATTTTTCTAATGTATCTTGAATGCTGATAATTTTAATTTGAGTCATTTGGACAGCTTGAGAATCCTCTGATGAAACTGAGATATAACCCTCACTGAATCATATTGTCCCCCTCCCCAAACCCCTCCACCAACCAAATTGTTTTTGCTTCGTATTGGGTGTGGAACATAATGAGAAATTGATGGTTATTCTCCTGGTTACTGTTATTCCATGGGTTTTTAAAGTTTTAACTGTGATAGACTGTCTTTTTTTTTTTTTTTTCCAGAAAAAGAAGACACTATAGGTGACTTGCATTCATCTGTGAATGTTTGTCTGTCCATCACTTTTTTTTCTGGATAAAACTACATCCAACTAATGTGTCATTCAGGGTGCTGGGTGCCCATCACCCAGGTTTTGTGGTGGTATCTTTTTATAAATAAGTTTTTCCTGCCCTGGAGGGACGTTTATCTCTTTCTATGCAAATTAGTTATCATGTAGAGTTTGTTTTTCTAGAGCTTTCTGGAAAGGCTGGAGGGCTTCAGGAGGTTTTGGTGAACTTCCACTCCCCTCCAGACCGACCTCTGGTTGTTAGTCCGGGCTTGGTTCTCAATCTCACTATTGCTTGCTCTGAGCTGTGTGGTGCTTATTTCCAGAAGCCAGAACAAGGACTTTTGTTCCCAAACAGGCTGCTCTGCCTCCCTATGGCCCCTTCCCCAGGCACATCCTGTCCTTTCTCATAGCCTATTCTTTCCAGCAGTCCTTGGTTATTTGGCTACAGGTGTTTGAAACTTACATATTAGCCCCTTATCTTGTGGACTTTTACACCTGGACAAATCAAATATTTTCGGTATCATGGCTAAACTAAATAGAATAATCTGTGTAGGTCAAAGAAAGAAACATCATTGAGGTTTTTGTTAATGTACAGATTGTGAGACTCTATTACTTTCTGATCTTGTAAACTTTAAATTTCTTTTTGAGATGGTTATTCTACTTGTTACCATAGTAGTCTGTTAGTCAGAAAAAATAACAAGTCAGCGAAAGCAAGGACTGTTGCTCCACTTCACTACATCAAACTGTAGTCAAGATTTTATATATCTAATATCATGAAGTGGAATAAAAAGGGAAACTTTTGTTAAACAAAAATGTTTACAGTATTAAGAACCTTCTCTTTCTTTTAGCACAAATATATTCTGATGTGTGCTGTACTCTCCCAATTACCTAACATTTCCAGCATTTTTAAATACCAGGCTAGAAAGGTAATCCTATTATTATGATGATATGCAATTAAACTCTGATGTTACTTGGACTGCATATTTTTCTGCATTTCATATAAACCAAATTATTTTTACTCACTAATTACTTTTTAATTCTAAGAAAAGGATACTATTTATTGAATAAGGTGTAATAGTGTGTAAAAAACATCAGAAAGGGCAGTCCTTACTTTTTCAGTAAAGTATTAATGCTGCCCTTGTCTAGATGCCTTTAAAATATCCGTACAACACTGGTTCAAAATTGCCCTTCAGAGTGATTAGCGTAACTGCAATTTTGTAATAGGTCATAGTCTCAAAATAAGTGGGATTGCAAGATGGGTTCAAAATGAGCAAATATCACAAATCTTAACTCCTGTATTCTCCTGGCTATGCTGTTTAGTAGTGATTCCAGATAATTGAAAGTGTTTGCTGTACAGTATGAACGAATAAATTTTTCAGTTAATTTGATTATACTGTTGTTGCTCAAGTTGAACGAAGCCCATGGTCCAGGAAAAGTCTACTTAAATAACTTAAACTTTTCCATTAAAAAATATTTTTTATTAAACAAAACAGGATTTCACACTTATGAAAGGTATCAGGAATCTGCCCTAAGTGACACTATCCATCAACAGTTGGGTGATGCAGGTGTGAAACAGTCTCAATTCACTGTCCATATAAACTCCTCCACAATCTCATTGCCAGATAACAGAAACGAACTGAAATTTTGTTAGTGTGAGTATGAGAAGACATTTCTGTGCCATAGTTCTTCCTATAGTTAAGTTGTTGGTTCAGATTAGGTGCCACCTCCTATGCCATGTTTTTTTCCCTTTCCACCTGTTGAAAACAAACTACTCAAGCTTGAAGGAAACAAATCTCTCAAGCCTAGAGGGATAGCAGCGTCCTGTACTATAAATCAAGTTTTTCCACCGAGAGCTAACTCTTGAAAAAAGTGCAAACTGCTGTTCCCAGCAAAAAAAGAAAAATGTCCTTATAATATGCAGCATTCTGTATAAGAAATGTAATTAAGTACAATATCCAATATTAAACCAAACTATTCTGAAAGTCCCCCACTTAATCAGTTACTTATGAAATTAGAATTCTTGTAGCAGAAACCTTACCCATGAAATACTGAGGTGCTGGTATTGTATACAAATTGAGAAATCTCCAGTGTTTTTGATACTCATTCAACACCTAATTCATATGAGACTAAAAGGTCATAACATCCCAGCTTCTCATGAGCACAGTGAAGTACACAAGATGGGCTCATTTTCATCAAGTACAGAAGTGAGTTTATCCCAAAAATATTTTACATTTATGAATTCCATGTGGTTTTTTTCCAAATTTGGGTATTATATACCTGGTATTTTGAAGTAACTTCCTTACAATTTAAGTCAACTTTATTTCTATTTCTTATACTTAACTTTATAGTTCAATTATGCAGACTCAAAGAACAACTAGCTACTATTTCAATGAATAAAATGCTTCATAACCAAGGCAATCTGTTTTGAACATAACAGTAGTTAGGGCTCTTTATTTTCACAGTTTCCACTATAAATAACCTTTGTTGTTAATAGTAAGGTTACCTGTATAAATAACAATATTGTATCATTTGATACAAATAATCATGAAATAATTATAATCATAATAACTCATGAAAATGAGTTATTTTCTGTCTAAAGTTAAGTGGAAGTTCTATAATTTCAGCTGAATTTATGAACTAATAAATAAAGTATGAAGGGGCTGTCTCCCAAAAATATATGAAAAGACAAAAATATAGAATAGTTTGTAAATGATGTGTTTCTGATTAAATCATTGAAAATAACTGAAATGGTGCTTGAAAGCCATAAAATAAGAAAGTGAAAAAATCAAGGTGTCCATGAAAGTACTAAATCTAACAAATGAGATATAAGAATTTAGCAGAAAGGTCCACAGAATTTCTTGAGTAGGTCTGTTTAATTTTAGCCTCAGTAGTTTCCTCTATGATAGCTTTTTATACAGTGCTTTGTAATATAATGACTGATGTTGATAAGGTAACCAACTTGCATAATTAAAGAAGTATGCAAAGCATGAAATTTTTAATACATTCTGTAAACAAACATATCCTGTGAGACTGACAAGTAGTCATTGACTTATGCAGATTTGAATCATTCTCTGCTGAGGAGGAAGTTGTTCCAAGGATCCCGAGAGAATGAAGTTGTACCAAGACAGACATCAGAAATAATTATTTTTATTTAAATTCCTGGAATTTTCAAGGTATAGCTTAGAAAGTTTTCTTGAACTGAAGCAATCAAAATAATCTCTGCTTTAAAAGTGTTAAACTTCCAATAAAATACAGAATTTTTTTCAGGCAGAACAAGCTTGGAACCTGAAAATCCTAAATTTGCTACTCTTCTGTTTTTACTGTTACTTTAGCATTATGAAGATGGTTGATACAATGAGCATAAGATTAGATGTTTTGCCTGTCTATGTGAGGGATCCAGATAAGGATTTAGAAAATCCTTGATCACACATTTTTTGTTGGTATTCAGTCATAATATTAGTTTTAATGGTTGGACTCAGTGATCTTAGAGGATTTTTGACAAAAACTACTGAGACTTAATTATTTCTGTTAAACTTCTTTTATTTTTTACTTATTTGTAGGATTAAGATCTCTAAAGAATAAAAGTGAATGTTCTTGGTCTACATGCTCATTTTTGCTACTTAAATTTTTGAGAAACATTTGCAAAAAAACCCTCAAATTCTTTCTATGCAAATATATTAAGGGTTCCCATAACATGTCCTCTGAGAAGTCATAAATATTTCACTCTATCATCACCCAATCAATGCTTATTCTTTTCAATTATGTATCTTTATGTACTCTAACATTGCAGCTACAGTTTCCTATCACAGAAATACAAAATTTCTGTGTACAAGTAATGGTGTCCCTTGGTTGCCTGGTTTAAAGAAACAATTGAATTTTAAAAAATCATTAAAATGCTGTACAAAAGCATCCAACGTACATGTTTTCAGTTATCCTCTTGAGGATATCCACTGAGTACAGAACAAGCTTTAAAAAACCTAATAATAGAATTATGTAATTTTAAGAATACCCATCTTCTTCTGAAGGTGAAGGAGTTCTTCAGATTAAATGTATTTATATATTCTTACTCTGTAATTTTTTTTCTTTTTGTATGCCTACAAATCATTGATGCATCAGTATCTGAGAGACCAGTCACTCTTACTTTCAGGTTTATGTTGAACAAATGTCAGTAGGTGATAACCCAAGTTTTACTGGTGTCATAGTCTAATTGAGCAGTATTGTAAATTGCTGAAATTACAATAGCCTTTGTGGTGGGGACTTTATCATTTTAACACTCTTTTCCTCCAACACATGGGGACCAGTAGTGGAATGTCTAAACCTATTTTTCACTGTAAGCCGCTAAACTACTGACCAGTAAAAACCTGACCCAAACATTTAATATCCAATAAGAATTAATGAACCAGGTGAGTTATACATTTACTATATTGCTTGTTGGGACAGCCATTTTAGCAGTTGCAGAGGTCACATAAAACCATCCAAACAGCAGTGTTTTCCCAAGGAAAATACTTAGGTGAGACTTTTTCACAGGGAAAGCTGCAGTGTATATCTGCATGTTAATACGTATAGATATATATTCTGCTCAAAAAGGGAATCTACTGAAACTCTGGAATTAGTATGGCTCTGAAAATATCTTCTCGATGAAGTCATAAGACATGATATGAGGAATGAAGTAATCAGTGTTTAATATAAGAATGCCTGTGTAATTGTCAGGGATCATGGCTATAGGCCAGATAAACTGGGGGGGAAGGAAACACAAAACAAGGAAATTTCAACCTGGCTGTAGATACTTAATATTGTCTAATGCAATTCAGTAATGCCTGGAACAACCTACCATTGTCTTATTTAAAATGACAAAAGATCAGTTCAGCAAGCTCTATTGGCATGATGCATGGAATTTTTCTCTAAAAGTCTAACTGTGGTGACTGGGAAAACAACTATTATAATATTGTAGAAATAATCTGTCAGTTAAATTGAACTTCAGCACGTGAAATATATATATCACTTAATCACTCTGTACATAAACTTGCAAATGAGCAAGTGCAAATAAAGCAGCTGAAGCACCAACAGAAAACACTCATGTAAAGACTAATGGCTAAAACTCCACCTATCTGCAGTCTAGAACTTTATTAGTTAAACATTGCTCAGTTCCATATCTATCCACCTAAAGTACTTCATAAAAGAATATTAAAGTACCTCTACATTGTGCATCTAAAGTACTTAATGTAAACTAGAAGTCATTTGCTAAAGTTTTAAAATTAGCTAGGCCTTAAGGAATGTGATTAAATAGGTTTTCACACAGTAATTTTAGGCTATAAAAATATTGCCTTAGGACTATAACTAAGAAAAGAGTTTCAATCTTTTCCCTTTTCTCAGTATCCAGAAGTGCCACAGTTAGTTCTCCAAATTTTTTTAAAACTAGATATCCACTAGTAAGCAGTATGATGCAACAAAAGTGGGATGATAAACCACTAGGAAGACTTGGTATGATCTGGTTGCTTTATTCTATCTGCAGTATCATCCCATGTGCTAAATAAACATCACCAAGTATGTCTGAAACACATGGTTTAGTTCCAGAAACCAAATCATATAAGGTAGCCTAATTTTTGTAACATGAAATTGCTCCGCAGTGAAAACCAAACCTACGAACAAAAGAAGAGTTTTTTTTTTTGTTAGCTGATGTTTAGGGTGCTCCTTTTTCTTCTTCCATCTTATTCTGGTTGTCTCCTGTGTCTCATTTGGAAGCTGGAAATACTCAGTGATCCAGCTGCCATTAGATACAATCCAAAAGCTTTTTGGGTAAGCCAGTTTTGGACCCTGCAGCTTGAAGATTTGATTGAGACCATTTCCATACCTTAGTGACTTCTGAGGAAACAAGAAGAAAAAAAAGATAGTATACAGGAGGCTGCAGGAGACATCAATTTGCATGTGACCATGGATGCATAATGGCCCTTCAGCTCTTCCTGGCCACATTTCCTACCTGCCTGGTGCTCTTGATTTGACCTAGTGGAGCAGCTTCCAGCATCCATCAGGCCTTTGCATGAGCTGGGTTAGCCAAAATTTAAGCAAGAGTTGAGTGAACAGTCACATTGGTGCAATAAAATACTCAAAGAAATACTTTAATAGATGTAAAACTATTCTTTTAACCTTTTAACTATACATGAAATGCAGATCAAGGGGAAAAGGATATAAGACATTAAGCAGCACAGATATCCATTCTCCTTACAGTTATCAGTAAGATATCTAAATTTCCTTTTGCAGCAGCCTAGTAGCAGTTAAAGACACCAAGTCTTTGTGCCTCGATAATTCTCTGTCCATTTTGTAATGGTATTGAACTTATGACACTTTTATTAGAAATCAAAGATCACAGTAAACAACTTTGATACTGTCTTGCTGCATAATACAGCAGTCAGATACCTGTGATCTGAAAAACTAGCTTGACATATACCACATAGATTCTTTAAAATAAACCTTTCTATAGTTTCACAGTTTAAATAAATATGCCAGCCTTCAGGTACTTTGATAGCACAAGAACATATTTTAGATGGAGGAAATCTAAAGAATAGCAAGGGGAAAAGATTATTGGAAGGAAAAGTTGCTTTATGAAAAACGATTTATATTTTTTTATACAAATCCTTTGTTTGACTCTTTCGTCTAGATGATTTCACTAATCTAATTTGAAATGTCATCTCAAACATCTGTATCAACACAACTGACAGAATAGTCAGTTGCTTTGGGAGGGACAAAGGAGCCAGATAGGAAACAGAGAGACTGTAAGACACTTAAACTAGTTTGCAATATAGAATTTTACCTATGGTGTAAATTAATAAATTTATCTCATGAATCACAGAATCACAGTATTGCTAGGGATGGAAGGGACCTCTGGAGATCATGTAGTCCAACCCTGCTGCCAAGGCAGGTTCACCTGGAGCCAGGTTACAGAGGAGCTTGTCCAGGTGAGTTTTGAACATCTGGCAACATATACTTTAGTAAAAAAAAAAAAATGTGAAAATCCCAACTAAGTGATTCTAAAACAATCTACAGAAAAGTCTGAGTCCTACCAAGGCTCCAGATAGGCCTGAAGTAGAATATGAAAGATAAGCTTGTTGAGAACACTTAGCTACAAATAAGTGGAACATAGTCCTGCATTTTTGCCACAATAACCCCCTGCAGCGTTATAGGCTGGGGATGGTGTGGCTGGACAGTGCCCAGGCAGAAAGGGACCTGGGGGGGCTGGTTGACAGCCAGCTGAACATCCTGGCCTGTATCAGGAATAGTGTGGCCAGCAGGAGCGGGGAGATCATTCTTCCCCTGTACTCAGCACTGGTGAGTCTGCACCTTGAGTGCTGTGTCCAGTTCTGGCCCCTCAGTTTAGGAAGGACCTTGAGACGCCTGAGCGCATCCAGAGGGGGACAACGAAGCTGGTGAGGGGCTTGGAACACAGGTCCTGTGAGGAACGACTGATGGAGCTGGGGTTGTTTAACCTGGAGAAAAGGAGACTCAGAGTGACCTTATCACTCTCTACAACTCCCTGAAATGTGGTTGTGGTCAGGTGGAGGTTGGTGTCTTTCACCAGGCAGCAACTGACAGAACCAGAGGACACAGCCTCAAGCTGCATCAAGGGAAATATAGGCTGGATATTAGAAAAAAGTTTTTCATAGAAAGACTGATAAAGTTCTGGAATGACCTACCCAGGGAAGTGGTGGAGTCACCATCCCTCAATGTGTTTAAAAAAAAGACTGGATGTGGCACTCGGTGCCATGGTTTAATTGAGGTGTTAGGGCATGGGTTGGACTCAATGATCATGAAAGTCTCTTCCAACCTAGTCATTCTGTGAATTCTGTGAATAGTTGGGTTCTGGTGTAAGAGAACTGACGTTGCAGTAGGAGACAACACATAGTTGAAGCCTTAGAGACAGGGCTGTAGGTTGAGGAGACAATTGAATGCACAGAGGCTGGAAAAATTCATGGTGTGGGTGTGGGACCGGGTCGCAGACCCTTATTTCATATGATAAAAGTACTCTGCAAGAAGATGTGGAGGGGTTTCAGTGGTGAGCAATGTTTTCAGTAGTGCTGTGTCTAAGCTAGGGTCATGGGTTTGATGACCCATGGTGGGTCATCAAAAGGTGGGAAAATGACAGAAATTGTAAAATAAGAGAGCCATCAACACGTTTATGTGTACATCATTGCAGGTGGAGGAAGCATTTCTGTGTCTATTATTGTTAGTATCATCAGTGGTGCTTAAATGAATTCAAATTATGTTTACATGGTGTTCCTGGGGAGTAAGCCTGCCTTAAGGAGGATAAAATTGCTCCCAATACCTGCCTTTTGTGTATAACAGACATACTTCTTAGAAATTTAGTGTCTTTGAATATATACTTTATTAAAACCTTAAAAAGTTTTATAGTTTAGAAACTAAACTCTCAGAATGCATAATTCAATTATCTGTTATGAATTGAGGCTGTTCTTTACTTTTCCTTTATGGTTACTGCTTTAATTTTTCTCTTCACTTTCTGCAACACATATCTGTATTTTCAGTGGTGAAAATAAAACTTCCAAAAGAAAGTTATATTTTCCCTATTCTGAGGCCTGTTTTCCGAAGGATGTTAAGAATGTTATTCTCATGGGAAAATATACTTTTATCATTGTGTAAGTGATGCCTTTGAAAACCCAAAGATTATTCTACAAGTTTTAACATATGCAGAAGTTACAGATCATACTGCTTCAGACACGGGAAAAAAAAATGTTGATGGCAGATTTTTTTTAACTCTCAGCTCCCAAGGGGCCTTTAAAAATGTATCTGCCAAATCTTAAAAGATTTTGCTTTAGGAAATTAGAACAGCCCTGCATTTGATTTTAAATACCATTATTTCAAATAAGTCCCAAGAAAGGTAGGGGTGCAAAGAATGAGTAAAGCAAAATATTTTCCTTTTTCTTAGGAAAATACTACATTTTCAGTAAAATAATAAAAGCTAAAAAGAAATGCAGACCATATGAAATCCATTTTATACTATGCCCCTGGGCTGTCACTCTCTTCCAAATTGCAGAGGACCAAATCAACAGAAATTCAAGGTTACTGAACTAGAATATATATTCTGTCAAACATCTTTAGTAGAATTTGTGAAGGGGAACTTTGTTATAAGGAGAATAAAATTACACTTCTATTACTTACCATTATTTGCTCCTTGAACAGGAATATAATTTTTAAATATATCTCAAACAAAAAATAGGAACTGAGAATGAAATTAATAGCAAATTTGTGAGTATGTTTTCTTTTTCCTAATGTGAACATTGTGCTAATCCAAGGGCTATACAATAGAATTGTTGCAACTCATGAAAAAGAAATTTCTAATATTTTTCATTACAGAATATTTCCAAATACTTGTCAGAAAAGTTCTTTTCTGCCCATATGTATTCACCTTCACAGTAATATATCATTAATGACATAAGTTAAATATAATTAAAATATATAATTCTTAAATGTTAAATTTAAAGTTGTAGTTTGGTGAGTTTTGCTCATTGTGTAGAGAGTTGTAATTAATAAGTTTTGTTAAGGTTGTTCCAGAAGTGAATGAAGCTGGGAAATATCAGGTTCTTCATGTGGTGTCACACATCGAGGTATTCAAAGGTTTTTTTTCTGTAGGTTTGTTTCTCCAAACTACAAAACAACATTTATTTTCACTTTTCATACATGTCCTTTTATATTTGCACTCTGCAATAACCTTAGTTTTGCATACAAACCTAGTCATTTTAAGTCAGGCAGCATTATGCTCCATTCTATCTGTAATAACGAAACTCAGAACACCAAAATGTTCTTTTACACTAGAGCATACTTTAAAGAGATGAAGTCTTAAGTGAATTTACCTGCTACAACCTACTAGGTTTCTACCAGGCATATGTAAATGGGGATCTTTAAAGATTTCCATCTTAGTGTTGTGTCTCCAGTTGTCAGAAAAAGTATAAGTTATAACCCTGACACTGAGGGTATGTGTTTTGATAAATTTCAAATTCCAGTTTTAACCATGGGGCTGCTACAATGTCTTGTTTCAACATGTCTAGCAATTACTTTTAATTTGAGATTGAAAAGAAAGCAAGGTTTTCATTAATTTATTTTCAGAAATGGTTGGAGTAGTCCTTTATGAAATTTTTAAAAATCCAACAATATTCAAGCAGCTTTGTGAGAAAAATTCTTGTAATGGAAACTGTGAGATGGCTGAACCCTTATTACCTAGCTCTGCTAATGATGTCAGGTTAAATCTAATTTCTTATATTTACATGAAGAAAAATATTAATCTCACAGGGATTTGTAGAAAATTATTCCATCAGTGTGAGAAAGTGACAGGGCTACAGGTTTGGCAGAAGTAGAAATGCATGTACAGCAGAAGAGGTTGAAAAGATCTTGAATACTGACTGTACAAAAAACCACTAAACTTTAAAGAGTCAGCTTTCTAACACAAATGCTGTTTGTTCTATGCTGTTATTTCACATAATTTTCTAGATGAAAACCTTCATACATTTTCAAGGAGAATTTTTGCTAATGATTGCTCTAATCCAGTCCCAGTAAAATTACAGAGTGGGAACAAAAAGTTAGAAAGCTATCCTCTATCCCCTGTGTAGTCCATGACTCCAGGAATCAGAATCTGCCAGATAAGCACTTAACCAATTACTGTTCCAGAAAGTCATATTTACCTAATTCTTTTTATAAGCTAAGATTGTTTAACTAGGCAATAATCCAACTTTCATGGTAGCATGAGATGAATTGAGGAACACAATGTCATTATATCAACTAAGGACGTGTGATGCTGTTCTTCTGAGAGTGAAATGTGCAGAGCCATTGGGTTCTAGCAGTAACCATGCACCTCAGAGCAATTAGTCCTTATGAATATGGATGATGGTTGTTAGAGAAAAAGAATCTACATATGACTCTAGTCAAGGCTGGATTTTTTAGACACACTGATGGAATGAGCAGGAAAATCAAAAGATTAAGAGGATGCAGTGTGTCACCTGTTGCAGCTCCTCATCCCCAGAATATTTTATTTATGTTTGCAAAGCTGCTACATATGCAGCTTTAGAAGTATTTTTCTTATTCACAGCCTAAATTTCCTTCAAAACAGTTTTCTTAAGATCAGCTCCTAGATCGTTACACCTGCAAATGTAAGAATTATACAAAGAATAGCTAGGTTTTAACTGAATGATTTTAACTGAAGATCAAAACTGATTGAAAAAACCAGAATTATGCAAAGTCCTAGGCATCACAGTTTGTATGATGACTTGTTATGTGCCTATTCATTCTTATTTTCTCCTATTTATATCACCCTGCTATTGTAATTTATGTAAGAGAAATCAGGTTTACAGTGTTTATATAGTACCATTAACAATAAGTACGAAATTTGTTGTATGAATTTTTAACTGTAGTTCAATCTAATAATAATTATTCATATTCATTAAACACTCTAAGGAACAAGATCTCTTTCCCACCTTCAAGAATTTCAAGATTCTGATTATCTGTATTTCATAATTCTCCAGCTGGTTGCCTGAATTGACATTTGTTTCTCCTGAAAAAGGATTGCTTCAAAAAGCAGTGGTCAGCTAGAAGAAATGGGGTGAATCTTGAAGTTTCTGGACCATCTCACAAACCTCTACATAAAATTTGTCAGGAATACAGCCAAATGGTTTATTGTGGCTAAAAGAGAGGGAAAAAAGGTATATTTATTTACCAGAATCATTAAAGGCAAATCCTCCAAAATCAAGAACCTCTACCAGATTCCATTCCAGGAAAATCGTTTTGAGAAAGGGGACAAAAATGTTAATTTAACCAGCTGACATTCCCTGCTGACTCTTCCCTTAAGTTTGTGCTTAGAGTTAAGGGCAGGGGGTTATCGTGAAGGAAATTCTGTCTAAAATGTTTTGCATAGGAAAAGCATGACAGTTGGTTCAAAATTACTTTATTATCACATATCAGCCAAGAGGATAATTTCTTCAGAATATCCAATAACAGAGTACCCCAATATCATAATCAGCTTGTATGGTTTGATGCAGACTGCACTGTGTAGTATTTATCTAGTTTTGGGGAAAGGCAGGAAGAAGTGAAGTAATCTTCTGTTCTCTGTGAATGTAGAAAAAAACCCCCAATCAAACAAAACAAACAAACAAACAAACACCAACAACAACAAAACAAAAAACAAACAAAAACCCAAAACAAAACAACCACCACCAAAAAAACCCAATACCAAAACAAAAAAGGAAACAAATAAAAAACCCAAACAAACAAATAAACCCCAAACAAACCAAAGGAAAAAAAAACAAAAAAACACCAGAAAAAAAACCCCACAACAGAAAAGTTTAAATATTTACATTGAATATCCATGATCTAGGTAAGCTGTTTGGATAGACATCTTAACTAACTGCGTCCGGCAAGGGCTTGTGACCATAGACCTATTGTGAAGTGGTGGGGCGGGAATTCAACTGAGTTTAGTTGTTCTGACTAATAAAACCTGCTCCTTTTGAACTTGCTGGAAACACATATTGATCCAAGAGGTTAAGTCTTTAGTGCACCATTTTGTCATGTATTTGAACTTATAATTTAAACATTGAAATAGTATCCTGATAGTGTTAAAATTGTTGTGCTAGGCATGGCAGGTAGCACCTAGTACTCAAATCATCTGTAAATTTTCAGTAAGCAGCGTTTATGCTTAGTCACTTTGTGGTTTATGTCATGTTTTGTGGTGTTGCTTGACACTGAAGTTCTGCCTCTAGTGTCTGCCTACTAGGTTCTTCTTATATACAAAAAAAAAAAAAAAGAAAAAAAGAGTAGGAAGTCTATAATAAGAGAGGGGAGAATTAAATCTTTCATTTTCACTGAACCCAAGTTGACAAACCGAAGTTGATAATCACTGGTAACAGCCCAGTCCATTATCTGACCCAGTGCAGAGAAAGGACATCAGGGTGCATCTGGATGGGGTCTGCTTCACATGCTGTGTCTCTTCTCTTTACTGCTGGTTGTTCAGGCATGAAGAAAAAACACTTCCAAAGAGCACATTCACACATTGATGGAACATAAACTTTATCACACTGTTTTGCAGTATGAACATTCAGGATGCAAGTCAACCTCAGGGCACCTAGTCTTTAATGCTTCTTTTTTTTTTACTTTTTGCAAGAACATGTCCTGCTGTTGAACGTCACATAATATTAAAGGACAAGCCAGCAACTATGTCTGATATATCTTTTCATTCACACAAAATGAAAATTATGCACAGTTTATTTTATTTTATAAATGGTCAGAAAATACAATCTAGAATTTAAAGAAACCAATTAACAATTTATTTCCTGTCAGTTAAGAATGTCTGCTTTCTAGGAATCAAAAGCTCGAGTTAATTTTCCATCCTATTCACCAAAAAAACTTAAATAACCAAATATAGTGCAGTCAGTGGGAATGTAGGTTTGTTCAATCTCCATTCTATTAATGTGCAAGATGGTTGACACCAGGATTACATCACTTTTTTCACCACTGTTTCTAGATTTTTTCTTTGGGTCCAGGAAAAAGAAAAAAAAATAGACAAGGCCAATACACCACTCATGCCTCACTTAACTCAAAAGCCTTAACTCAAAAGGCAAGGGTACTTTGTAGTATTGGAACTGCATCAAAATCCAAGGGTCTTTGAAGACAGGGTCCCAAGTCCTTGTTATAAAATATATTTCTATTATTGATCCTAGAGAATATGAAACATTTGACAAAGAGATTAAACTAGTTTTATGAACAAGGCAGCAGTCCATGAGAGCTCAAAATTAATTTTAAAATAAATTTGTTAAGAACTTAACTAGGTACTGTTTCATTTAGCTAAGCATTATAATTTAAAGTGAATGCGTAAATGACTTCACATAGGCTGTTGCCAGCTGAACAAGTAGTAAAATATATGTGTTCCTCACAGTTTTGGGACATGCTCCAAGCCTCATCACTGCTTCCCTTGGAGCTAAATTCTAGCACACAAAATATCTGATGAGAGTTGTCACTCTAATAAAGATACATTAGTTATAATGCAGATTACATCCAACAGAGAGAATTGCAAGTGGTATCTCACTGTCATTTTTCAGAGGAAAGCTGGAACAGATATGGGCAATATTTGAAAAACAGAGCTCTTTAGATCCCCACTGGTAACATCAAAACATTTGTACAAATATAATCCTATAACCTTTTGAGCAGCTGCCAGAGGTTAGATGACTGGAAACTATCCAGCAATAACTGGGTATTTTTAAGAACTACTAGTAGATTTGGTCCAAATTTGGTGTAGGAAGGTGAACAAAGAAAGAGAGGTGGAGAAATAGTAGCAAAAACATATTCCTGGTTAAACTAGAAGAGTGTATAAGGAACTCACGTCTCTATGACAGAGACCAGTTTTTGTAAAAGATTTATTTGACTATTATTACAGAGAATTCGATATGCACTTAAATGTCATTTACATGTATGTCAAGATCTTTTCACGTTAAGAGCTGAGAAGGAAACAGGAAAAAAAAATAAGTCAGATCTGTGAGTTATAAATTGGAAACATGATGGTAGGAAAGCTAATAGAAATCTAAGCAATTTAAAAGAGTGCAAGCAGAATAAAGCTCTTATCTCAAGGTCAATGTTCAGGATCACAGCATAAAAGCCATGAAAAAAATGCATAGGGTTGTTCTCAAAGACAGTGCTGGTAAAATTATAAATTAGCTGCAAGAGACAAATTTAATCCCTTCCAATAATTTGGTCATAGAATATGAAAGGTCACTGCCAGATAAAGCAGTACCATACTCTGGATAACGGCCTAAGTAGAGGAAAATAGCATAAGAGCCTTGATTTCCATTTTCCCTTTACCCTATTCACTGAAATATTACATTGAATTATGTGATCCTTCAAGAGCTTGATTTGTCTTCTCAGAAATTAAAATCTCAGGCTGAAGTAGAAATTAGCATTTTGTTGACTAATTAATTAAAGATGAACTTCAGGAATGCATTCTTCTTGATTGAGGAAGTTCCTCAATTTCCTTACTTTTTTAGAAACTGTTTATATTGGGGTTATGCTATAAGGTTTGGATAGCGAGGGAGGCTGCAGGATGACCTCTGTGAGAGGACAGCCTGTCTTGGACAAAGTGAATTCCACCTGGCTCCAAATTGTTCCACCACTGGCTAAAGCTGAGCCCATCAATAAAGTTAGTGGTACCTCCATGAAAACAGACCTTAGAAAGGGTAAAAACCACATTGTATATCTGTAAAAGAGACAAATGAGAAAAAAAATGAAACAACCCCATGGACACCAAGGTCAGGGAGGCAGGAGGAGAAGGACATGCTTCAAGCACTGAAGCAGAGATTCCTCTGTAGCCTTCTAATGATTTATTGAAGTTCAAATTTCAGGAGGACATTAAGGCAAGAATTTTATAGGCTAAAGCAATCTTAAAATGTTGCCATAGACAATGAACATTTTTCCAACTTTATTCTGCATACTGTTGAACAATTTAAGAAGTCAAAGACATGACTGAAATCTGAATCTGTGTATTAGAACTTCCCCTGCCTACTCAGAGAGACATAGAAATAGTATTTGATAGCTTTAAGTGCTGAAGCAGTGATAACAGTGGCAACATAGACAAGAGACCATTTCTCTGTCAATGTTTCACCATAACTAATGGGAGGAAATAGAAGCAGGTGAAACACTGATGACAGCATAAGGAGAAGGAGGGAAGCCTGTCCTCATAAAATCCTGCTATATGGTTGTCTCACATACCTGCATTTCAGGAGTGGGGATAAGGGCAACCAAACACTCCTTGATGTCACCGTACTTGACATCTAAACATTCTGCTGTTACTATGGAAGTTGAATTTAAATTCCTAAGAAGTTACAGTTAAGTGCAAATGAAGCTTTCTTATCCTGCTCAGTAAATCTGTATCTACTGACACACAATTTCCCCATGAGATATTACCTTTTGCTGCCTGGAAAAAGAGAAAGTGTGTGGAAATGCTTAGACAGGAGACTGGAACAGATGAGAGGAATAGGTGAGCAGGCCTAAGTTCAATGTCAAATTGGCACGAAAAACAATGGAAAAAGGTGACCAACAATGGTGTGTTGAAACACAAGTCAGATGAGAGCAGACACAGACAGGTGAAACTAAAACCAGCCATCAAATAGTAACCTTACATTGGTGCACTAAAACATACTGAGCATGGACCAGAATAAGCAAGCCATTAAACCCTTAACTATTATTGATTTTGTAGAAGAAAGATCCAAAAAAACAATCAGGATAAATTAAAAGTGAGACTGAAGTTCTAATATTAGAATACTTAAAAAGACTTGGGGCTCACTAAGACACATTCAGCTGTTAAATACCTGTAGCAGGAACCAAAGATAACCTTTGTCTGTAGCAACTCAGAAATGTTGCACAAAAGGTACAGTCCTAGTTACTGTTGGAGTACATCTAGCAAGCACACAACCTGAAAAAGAAAAAACTCCACAGAAAAGAAGAATTTACAGAAGTTTCCAGGAAATTAATCTCTCTTCACTTTTCTGGAAGATTACATTTTGTTTTAGAAGCTTGTGTTTGTCTTGCTTTGGTTGCCCCCACACAGTACACAAAACTCTAGGAGGTAAAATATTGAACACACTGTTCAAAAGAGATGATGAAAAAATAAGGATTATGGAAAATGGAATTATTTCATCTGAACTGTAAGAAGCACTGCTGTGTACTTCTGAAGTGTCCTAGATATTTAGTATTTAATTAGTTGTCATATTGTAGGAGTTCTGATAGCATAAGAAGTTCAATAACACTTTTTTAAAAATTAATTACTTCAGTCTTTTTGGTGGTGAAAGAATATTTAAACACAGTTTAGAGGCAATTAATAAGATAGATATAATTTAGACTTTGTTATTGATTGTATCTATGGATATTTAGTCAGACATAATATATTTATTACTTGTCCATCTACCTAGCATAAATTAAAAAAGAGATCTGCATGATTTAGTTCATGTCAGGAAGGTAACTGATGCACACAGAGCAAAACGGAGGCTAAATAAAGGAGTGGAAGAAAAGAAGGCCGTGGCTATTGCAGAAAGAACACAGGAAGGTAACATATGTTCATATAGGTTTTTACTTTGCTTAAGTATTAGAGTACCATGTATCTGTTTACAAACAGTGACAGTAGAAACTGAGATTATATGGCTATCATCATTTAACAGGCTGAGAAAAGGAAGGTGATGCTAACATGTCAAATTTCAGTAGTTTTCCCTTCTTGGAGAATTGAGATTTGATCTAACTGTCCTGTCTCTCCATTGTACATGAGATAACACAGCCATCACTTAGAGTCAAAATCACAAGTTTTTTAAATAGCCAGTTTCCTCAGCACAGAATAGAAATTCTTAGCTTCTATTTTGCACAAACCTTATTTTCCCTCTTTAATTAGAGGATATACAAACCACTGTGAATGTGATTACATATGAATGACTGATATGTATGAATGACTGATTACATTATATCAGTATCAGACATTAATACAGCATACATGAACATTTAATTTGGATGACAGAGGCTGTAACAGACATATGCTTAGATAGGATAATAACACTTTCTGAAATGCTTATTCTTGTCTTCCAAGGCATGTCAGTCAGTCTTTGATCAGCTCTGTAAGAAATACATTGGCCTGGAAAGTACAAAACCACAGAGCATGCAGCAATATTTCTGGTAAAGCAAGACATGCTGTGATCTCATAAAAACATGCCAGAACCATTTAATTCATGTGACAAATCCAACTACTTCTTTATGGCAGATATGCCAGTGCCTGATATGTAGCAAGAATTCATGTGAGTTCACAATTAAGAAACAAATTGTTATGTTTTTTTTCCTTTTTTTTTCTTTTCTAATATTAAAAAAATACAAAACACGGTACCACGGCTGGTTTGATTGGAGAAGATCTTTTACTAGCAAGGTTTTATCTAATTTAATATTTAGTCAAGCTATGAATTAATGCTGATATTGTAATTTGGTCTGTTCTATTCAAAACCCAATACTTCCTTGACACTTCAGAAAGTCCCATAGACAACCTCCTACCATGCATAGATTATTGTTCCGTGTTTTTCAAAGATCCTTGGTTCTATCAGCTTTTATTTATACATATACATATATGCATATATGTATATATATGTATATGTGTGAATGCATGTATATATTTGTTTTATTTAAAAAGTATCAAATTAAAAAAATAAAGCTTATTTCATATAGTTGAGATATGCATCTATTTCAAAGATGAAATGCAATTGCTGAATAAAACCAAAAGGTAATTGCATTACAGGTAATTGGGAGTTAGGAGTATACTGTACCTGAAAATATTAATACCCAATTACTTATATGCAGCCTAACTTAAAAAACTAGTAATTTATTTGTTCGGTCTTATTAGAACGTATTTTTATTGTGCATGTGATGGAAAATTTAGCAATTTTTCATGAGTTCATATCAGTGACTGCTGCGTTTCTCTCACCCGCCCACGCATCCTCGCGCCCGCGCGGCGTTTTCCCGGTCGGCTGCGGAGCGGCGGGGACCGGCGTGTTGGGGTCAGAGACTTGGCAGTGCGGNAAACCATTTTATAACTAATTAACATAGAAATGCCTCAATAAAATACAACAATCAAATAAACTCAAAAACAGAATGCCACAAGTGACCATAATTTCTCATTAAATGAAATTGAACTGCAGCTGAAATCTAGAGACATTGCTTGAATATGGTGACAACATACAAGCCCAGGATACTAGAAAAGACAATTGCTCTTCATGTAAGTTGCTACCTACCCATTATGATTTTCAGCTACATTGCTCACAAAAACAATTTTTTGGGTTTCCTTTAAAAAATTATTTACTGGGCTCTACAGAAATACTGCTGTGCCTTTCTATTGCAAGTTCTTGGATCAAGAACGCATGCTATCTGTTTTAAATATTTTCTATACTGTGGTATTTTTTAGCAATGGAAACAAACAGTCTTCAGGTTTCAATTTTTACCACTATGTGACTCAAAAATAATAATAAAAAAGCAGTCTCTGATCTGAAGTATACTGGCATTGTCTTCATAACCTTTGAGATAATGACAAAAATGGACAAGTATTACCTTTCTTAGTTCATCCTTGGAAATTTCCACCATTATTACTATCCAGGCTTAACTTTGCTTAGTTTGTCAGGTCTAATAGAATCAGAGCACAAATGGCTGTTACCGCCTTTCAAGGCAGTCTGCATCACATTTCTGTACTACTTAACCAGTTTGGTTTTGAACTCCTGACAGATTAGACATTGTTAAAATGAGGTAAGTGGTCAGAGATCAAGGATAGATAAACCTCAACACAGACTAGATCTGATGCTTGGTACTTAAAATCAACACAGTGAAATCCAGCTGTGAGAGTAAAAGGAAAAGGAAGATGAAGCATTAACTTAAATTGCAACATGAGAACAAGCACAATCCATATATTGTTAATACCTGCATAGACTACTTGCTATCAAAAAATAAAAAGGACTTGTATTAATTTTTGAGCCAGAACAAATGAGTAATGTAGTTATTGTTGCAATTGTCTGGTAATAACAAAAAAGTTCTTTTTGCTAAAGTGACACATGATGATGTCTTTCCAATAGACACACACACAACATGAGGAAAGAGAGTGAAGTAGCTGAAATATTTCTAAAATTTTGGAAAAACTTTCTTATTGAAATTGGAACAATTTGATATGATTGCTGCTTCTATCAAACCACAGTTAGCACAAAACCACATTAACAAAAACAAGGCATTAATTGTAAAATTTCTATCATTATGAGTTGATTAGCTTTAGTATCTTCTGTGTATTTAACTGCATACTTCAGAGGCAGTATTGCTGTACCTAAATTGATTTCCCTCAGAGTAGTACATGATGTGGTATTTGATACCCTTCAAAGGACACTATTAGCCAAGCTATAAAGTGTCTGATTTTATTAGCTTTGCTGGATTTTATCAGTTTGTAAATGTGTTATTTTCTCCATTTATTGTGCCTATGGGATCCAGAGATAGAGTGAGCTTCAGCTTAATATGTTGTTGGAAGGTAGCAGTGGTCTTACTTTAGCACTCTGCACTGCGATGCGATGACATTGAAGGCAGAGTCATGAAAACGCTAATGTCAGGGCCATTTATCAGGGCAATTCCTCACTGCTATAAAACTCTGCCGTGACATTGAATTCAACAGTAGGTTTTTGTCTTAAATAGAGTGCTCCTATGCTGTGTAACTACCAAACCCCCAAAACAGAATAAGATGTAGTTAATAATAAGAAAGTAAGTCACAGATGTTTGACAAAGGAAAGCAGATAAGTTGTTAGCATGGAATTCTAGGATGTAGGAGCTTCAGGAAAGATTCAGTTGTGATCACCTCTGTTTAAGATTTAGGGAGTAATACACTGCAGCAGAATCCAATTTTCTTTATAACCCTTATAAATAGCATCAGTATTTGCTGGAGTGATAAGCAGAAATCGTCTTCTTTGCAATATGCTGGTGCAAAGGGCCCTCCTAGTATAATTTAAAGTCATGCACAATGTTTTTCAAAGCCCTCTTAAAGTAGTTGCCAAATGAAAATATAAGTATGTACCACATCTTTCGTGCAGTCCTATTCTCACATCAGTCTGTCTTCACACTCTTTTCCAATTGTTAGGTGAGTCATGTTTAGAACAATATATATTTTTATCCAAGATTTTATCTGAAAACCAAGGCAGATACCACTTGAACATCTCCACAAAAATGGAAAGCCCAGAATTCTGAAGTATATCCACAAGTTTTCATTGGAAATTTTCTTCATAACAATAAATAAGATGTGCAAAGTAAATTACAAAAAATATACGAGGAAGAAAACGCCTATAAGTCATTACATAAAGTATATACTCTAGGCTTTTAAAGGGTCTCTTAATGTACTTGCATATATATAAAACATTATATATTTTAATACTCTGTTGAGCTCAGTAATTGTAAGTCTTAATTACAGTAATTTCTTTCATTTAAATAAATATTTCCTTCTGCTTTAGATACTTGCATTTACTTCTGTGTTTGACTACAGGAATTAAATTCAGAAATAGGGGTATTGATGCAATAGTAAGACATATTCAAAAGGTGAACGACGAAAGTGAATAATTTAATATTTTGAAGAGAAAAGCCTTAGAATAGACATTTTAAACTCCAAGAAAAAAGGTTGCATAACACATGAATGGAATTAGAAAAATTGCTAGTACAAAACAGAAACCATGTATACAAAAATTATTTAAGGTCATGGAGATGATACAACATACTGAGAATTTATTACATACATCACTGTACAATGCAAAAAATGTAAATTCGTGGCTACAGATAGGAATTATTAATGCTGCTGCTTTTTCATTCTAAAAACAGCATTTTCTTTTAAGTAATATCAAATTTTTAGAAACAAGAGAATATCTATTTACTATCCTAAAAAAGGAGTTCTTCTAGCTTGTTGCTATGCTAGCATAACCTTGGCATTCATAAGTTTCCTTCACCAACACAAAAGAGATGGATAGTATTAACTGACAAAACCACTCACTGTCAGAAAAAAAGGGATGAGGTGTGCTCTTAGATTCTCTTATCATTCTCAGATCTTTATGTTCAGGGATGAATACACTTAGGAGCTCTCTCAGTCTTTAGTGGATCATTTTTTAAATGACAGACATAACTGGGAGGCATTCTCTGTTTTAACTGGTTTTACATAAAAATACAACAGAGTAGACTTAAAATTTTAAGGTTTGATATACTCTTCCAGGTTTGATATACTCGCGGATTTGGCATCTGCTCTCAAATCTGTTTTGGATCTATGACCAAGTCAAAAAAAGAAAAGGGCAAAAAATGTTCTTGAATATACTTTTTCATTTAATTAGCTATAGCATTATTGTAAACTGACTGTATTAGGTTAAAGTTGACAAGGATGTCTCTAATACTGTCTTGTGCAGGCAGCCCTGAAGTACAAGGGGCCAAACAATACAGGTAAACAATACATCTTGTATGTGTAATATTCAGATATCTAACTTTTCCAGTGAGGCCATTCCGCTTGGGTCACAAGATGACTTATTACTAAATTCCTTTGCTTAAAAGCTTCAGCTTTGTCTTTTTCACTCTGGTTTTTTGTGTAGTTTGCAAAGGATTAGCATGTATAGTGTATGAGAAAATGAGGTTAAATTTTAATTGCTTTTTAATTTCCTAATGGAATTAAATATCACAGGAACTTAGCAAGGAGAGATAAAGATATAGAGGGAAAAAAGTCTCAGAGACCATTGAACGACTGAAAACGGTGAAAAGTGGTAGAATTCTGGAAAGACACACTGATTGCTAAGAGTGGAAAAGGATCTTTTTCTGAGACAGCCTTTTTCAGCAGCAGCATTTATCATTTCCAAGATTTCCCTTGTTTCTCTCCTCTGTGACTTCACCCAGTGGAAATACGACTAGTGCTCCAGATGCAGCCTCACCAATGCAGGAGAGAGGCAATCATCTCCTTTGAGCTGCTATGAGCTCAGGTAAACACACACATGCTTTATTAGGTATGGCACTGAAACATGACAAAAGAGATTGCAATGCAACTCCTTGCTCTGCACACAGCAGCCTGTAACAATGTCTCTTTTCTAGATCTCCTTCCACTTTAAGGGAGGAGAGTTATCATTTCATTTGTTATACAGCTTCTCTACAACTGAACTCCATAGGAGAAATTTAGAATCCTGAATGAGCTGGTATTACTCTCAGGAAATGTCATACTTCAAATCTGATTTGTTTTGTTTGGTTGGTTTTTTTTTTTTTCTCCAAATAAGAACAATTGACTAGAATTTTTTCCATAAACAGATTTTTTAAATGTTTAGGGAAAACAATGATCAACCAATCAAATCAGTCAGCAGAATATATTCTGGAATTTTAAAATATTAATAAAATTTAGAATTCATAACTGCACATGATAGTGTTACACAAGAACTGATATTTGTTGTAGTTAGGGATATCAAAAATCAGAAATGTTATATATGTATAAAATTAATATTTTCTTGGTAGTTGAAGAAGGCTGTTTCTCTTGCAGCATTTTAAAACAGATTACCATAGTTGCTTCAGAATACCTTAGGGTTTACAACCTCTAGCAAAGTACAAGTGGTCAGGTTAAACAGTTACATATGAGCACTTATTCTGAAGAAATTACTCTCATTAGAAAATCCTGGTCCTAAAAATTTCTAAATGTCAATAAATTTTATGTAAGTTTTTTATATAATTAATGGGATCAAAATGTTTTACAGAAACTTTCTAACTCATTTGCATACAATTTTTTCTC
>VWZV01003820.1:296941-307727 GCA_013397155.1 Irena cyanogastra | reverse complement strand
TAGGTCAGTGCCTAAGCAGAAGACCAGACTCATTGGACACACTTATCCCCCTTTGTTTATGGTAGAGAGAGTCTCTTGCTCTCTTGAAAACTCAATGTGTATGTGATTAAGCACTGTGAATGCTTTTTTTTTCCCCTCTTTAGCAGCTATTCTGTAGTAGAGGTCTTGAAGTTTGTTTCCTGGATCAGGGCTACTAAATATCCCAGGTTCACATCCCAATACTATCCCAAGGAGGATCAGCGGGTCCACAGCCACTGCTTGAAGGAGGAGACCTCATTGAGAGCTCAGAAAATTGACATATAAAAGATGACAAAATGAGTGAGAAATAAATACCCTCTGTCTTGCTTTGATTTTTCCCTCTTTACATATATTATTTCATGCAAATAATGAAATTAATGCTATGCTTAAGGCTGAGTTTATAATTGCAGAAAGTAAAAAATTTCAGATTTAATCTTCCTATCATAATACAATGGAATATCGAACACAAAGTGACAAAACTGCCTATGATTGTTGATCCTGAAATAAGGCATTATTAGCTGAATTTTTTTTCTATTAGAGCCACTAAGCTGTGAATTCAATACTAGTAGAGCAGCTTGTTATCTGTAAAAAAATTTTTAGGGTGCTTCTGAGGTCTGCTTTATCTTACAAGACCCTGCAGTTGGACCAGAATCCAACCAGTAGAATATAAACAGAGACTGATCAGTGAGGAGGCAGAGAAAGAAGGAGAAGAAATGGCCGTTGTAAAAGTTCAGTCAAATGGAACAGAACTGAAGGTTTTTGCTGCATCCTTTCTGTTGTTTTTACTAATTTATTCTTCAATTAGAGTGAAGACATTAGTGATATGATATTATTCTAAGCTTATTGAATTAAGCATAACCATGAACTGACACTTTTGGAATGCACAACTCCTTGGCATGGACCTTGGGAAATTAAAATAAAATACAACACATATTGATGCTACAATGAGCTTTACTCAGCTTTGAGCACAACACATGTTATTTCTTTTTCATTTGAATTATGTGGTGGCAAATTGGTAAGAATGGAGGATACATCAAAATTCAATTTCATTTAATATCATGGAGTTCCTGTACTTAAATGCATAGTAGTAAAAGGTAACCATCACAGATAAATATATAGTAACCTGGTCAGCATATTCTTAATGTTTTATATTGTTACGTAACAAAGCTCCTACCATCTATGGACTGCACTGTTTTGCTGAAAGCTTTACAGTCTCATGGTGGGTTCAAGGCACAGTATGAGTCAAAATAAAGCTCAGTTATGTGATAGTATTGTTCATGTCTGTCCCCATAACTTCTCAACTAGGTATGCATGGTATTTGGTATGACTACTTCTAAACAAGTAAGCCCTAGAAAATGGTGGAAGCTGTAACTATATATATGTAGGCCTTAGTTCTGTTACAAGTGCTTCAGATGATGTTAAGATGAGCTTCTCTAGATAAAAAACCTAAAAATGATCTGATAGCTGATAAGCAAGTATAATTTATTGTCGTGAGTTACAGCTGAAGCCTAGTACTATAGATGGAGAAGTATTCCAACTAATAATTCTCCTCAGAAAGAGGTGTTGCCTTCGTTAATTGTGGTTTGGATTCTACAGGAATAAGTTAAAGAAATAAACACAGCTTTCCCTGTTTTCTCCTTCTTGTCTTTCCAGAGTAAACCTGAAAGTACGAAAGATACGAGTGATTCTAATTCCATGCGTGTCTTTCGCAATGAGCTTTCATACTTAGATGGGCACTAAAGCTGAGCAGCTAGAATGCAGAACTGAAGCTTATACTGGTTCATATGCATTTGCATACAAGGATTTTGCTGTGTTCTGATCTCTACAGATAGTCTTAAGAACCTGTTATTTTTCTGAAGCTGCTACCATATGTTCAGTGGTATCATATAAAGCAATCTGAAAATTATTAAAAGTAATCTGGAATAGCAGGTGACTATATGGAACATGCATACAGATTTTCATCACCCTGCTGGTTTTTGAAATGTGGTCAGGCTAAAAGGCTCCTAGGTAGTCATACAAAAGGGTAAGACATAACAGGATTTCAGTATTCAGTAAGAATTATTCCAATAGCATACATGGGAATTACAGCTGAGATTTGCTTTGAAGCCATAGTCTGAAATGCTTGTGTTTGTACTTAAAATGTACTTATTTGCTTATATTATATTGTGGACTTTGACAGAGTCCATGCTAGAATATAATTACCTGTAAAAGATGTATTTAAATCCCTAACATATAGGAAATGTCAGGTAAATACTAATGAAAAGAGCAGCCCTTCCTCACCACCACTACACAAAGATCTCAACTCATCTGACATAATTTGAAATGACAACTGTGTTTTTACAGCATTAATCCTAGATTTCTTACCCTTGTGCAGCAACCTGTATTGAGATATAATGCACTAAGGATGCTGCTTTGTATAAAACATAGCATTCACTTGTTCATTTTATTCTAAAAATGTAATAATTTTTCTTGCTATTTACTTGATGTTTATTTACTAACTGCCCAGTTATCAGAGTAATAATAGCAAAATATTAATCCAATCTGCACAAATATGCATACATGCAAGTATCCCTTTATAAATACTAAGTAAGACTACCTATACATTATCTTTTGTTCATTAAAAAAACCCAAAAGCCACAACAAACTCACCACAAAATAGAATTAAATGGACCTCATATCCAAAAGAAATTGGCCTAACTGCAAATATGCTAAGGATCATATAGCATTAACTTTGAGGAAAGTTAAGTGTAGTGTAACACAAGCTGTGGAATGAATCTGAGCTAGAACATAAAGACATCCAAATGGTGGCTCACTCAGAACACACTTTCCTTAGGCGTACGCGAGGTTGGTTCCTTGACAATTGTTTACTAGCAGCTTTTAAGACACAAACAGCTGTGAGTGACAACAGTCTGTCACAAAATTTGTCTAAGTTCATGGCAGAGAGCTGCAAACTCTGACACCTACTGAAAGAGGTATCGTATTTGCAAGCAGTCAAAAGTGATTGAAAACCAGATGAATCTGTTAGGATACCTCATGCCATTGAACACTGTTGCCTATGCCAAATATGCATTCGTAATCTACAATCTGTTATCTACTAGCACTGATGCTATAAGGTAGCATTGTTAAGTTTTTAATACATAGCCATCTACTCTGAAATAAAAACTCATATTTAATCAAAAAGAAATAAACATGATTCATAAGATTCAACCAACATATACCACAGATGGAATATTTAGACTACTCTCTCTTCTGAGTTGCAGCACTTTTATATGATTTATAACAGAATATAGAAAAAAATCAACAGGAGGATTATGCATCAGGGGAATATGCTGGAAAATCTATTGCCTTTAATTGTACGGAATTATGCTTGGGATAACCACAGTCGTAATTACTTTACATGCATAGGCACTCTGATTGCATACCATGATGGGCAACAGATTTGGTAGTACTGTTTCTGTTATTTAATTATTAGAGTTGGCCTGGAAATGTTCCTCCTTGATTGTAGTTAGCTTAATCAAATATGACTTGAGCATCTGAGTTGGCACAAGCCCTGCAGGAACCCACTGAAATGACAGAGAAGTTAAAAGCTACTCTTTCATTCCTTTACATCTTAATTTGGCAATTTCTGGAAGGACCAAAGAGCCAGGACAAGTGCCAAGAAGAGGCGAGCTCTGTGAGCTCCTTTAATGGAAGTGTAAGCAATACAGCAGTGTCTGCTCTAGGGCTTGGCTACGTGCTGGAAAGCAGTGTCAGTGCACCAAGCCATGCGGATCCCAAGGCTTGCTGTTGCTTTTGCAGCCAAGGGCGTTTGCAATTAAGGCCATGGGTGCCCCCACTGTGGACAGTGGAATCACCTGAGAGCATGACTTATGCCACAGGGCTGGTCCTGGTCACTCTGTGGATACTGTGCCTCTGTCAAGCTTTTTTTGCATGGCACTCCGCATGATATCCTGCGGCAACTTTGTTCCCTCTGCTTGCCAAATCAGCAGTATTTTGTTTACAGTCTTATGTTCATTGTGCCAAACACGACCATTACTTGTGGATTTGGGTGATTATGGCAAGGTGCAAAAATCATACATGGATTTAACTAACAAAATATTTTCTTTTTTCAATGTTCAATATCAGGAAACCAAACAAAAACCTTTATTACCGCCTCTCTCTTTTTTTCCCCTTCATTTTTTAATTCATTGTCAAAGGCAATTTAGTATTTTCCCACTCTTACCTATCCATTAATACTACCTGTGCAATCAAGATCATTGTTGTGGTCATGGACCCACTCTGGCAGATACAAAAGACGTTATTAAATAGAGACAATCAGATACAGCAAGAAAAAACATGTTTGGTCAGACAAGCAAAGCGATCAGAATAATAAATTCTTCACAGATTAGTTTCACATTTTCATTTATAGTATGATATTTTACTTCTCACAATATGGAAACAACAGAAGAGGTTAAAAAAGGGCATCACCTCTAAAAATTGTTCATTTCCTGAATGCATCTGTATTCTGTATGTTACTTGAAAAATGTTTACTATCTTTTATTAATGTTGGTGACTGGATCAGCTGGACTAATTTTGTTTGTAGGGTTTTTTTTTCCTCGTTATATTTCTTGAAGCTTTTTTAATGGAAAATCATGAATAATCTATAATAATAGTGTGAAGCTTCCAGGATTATTGATATGTTTTTAAAAAGATGAAATATAAATATTTTTACAATAAGTCATTAGAGAGTTGCCAAGAAATGTCTTTTGGGGCACTTGAAATACCCTGATTTTTCATGTCACATTTTGTTTATTAATAGCTCTCAACTGTTTGCTCAAGAGACATTTCAAGACTTTATACAATTTTCTCCAAGTTTAGCAGGGATAAAAATTTTGCGAGAATAAATGCTCAGTCAGGAACAATTTTTGTGATGATGAGAAAAGTCTGATGAGTGTAGTCAGCAATGTTTTGAGGATGAGTGTTGATGTAATAATAGTTTTCTTAGTATTTGATGATAGTGATATAAATTAGTTTAAGGTACTAAAAATTCAAGCTTTTTTTTTGATGAGTCATGAGTTGGAAGTATCATACACATTTTTAGCAACATTTCAATTAATAGGATTTTTATTAAAATTTAAAAAGTGATAAAATATGACCATATTTTAGTGGGTTTTAGACTCAGATTAACTCAGCCAGCTTCTGGCATTTTCCTCTATCTACAGTCAGATGACAAAAATAAATCAGGTATTACAAAAATTAGTCTTTTAGTTTCATGTGTCTCCTTGACTTTCTTGTGCTTTCTAGATCACTACAAATAAGAAATTTTCTCAGTGCTCTGAATGAGCTTTATTTACCTAAGCCAATATTTGCAGCTTTGTTTCTGCCCATGATTCCAGAATATTTATTAACCAGCTCAGAACTGCTTCAAAAATTGTTGTCAAGATAGAAATGAGTATTCAAAAGAGATTAATATTTTGTTGGGAAAAAAAACCATATAAAAATTTGGTGTCCATCTTCTCACTGTTAGGAGTTTGTTAGAGCAAGGTTTCTAGGTCTTTAATTTTTGGGAATATTGACTGGGCTTTTTTACTGCCTCTATGCAGTTACCGGTTTCTATCTTGCTTGTAAATACCTCTTTACTTGCACGTCCTGTAGATCAAACTCCATTTCACTGTAGCATGAATGTTTCAAAGCTAAATGATTAACTCTGTAGCCCACGCCCAGCCCCCCATTAATTTTGCCCTCCATCTTCCACAAAACCATTGTTACTCAAAAGCATTTTACTTGCACAAGAGTTCCTGCCATGCTCAGTGAGGGCTTTGCACAGCTGGCTTGATTCAGGGTGCACTCAATGCTCTTGGGCAGTATTGCCATTGTGAAAACTCTGACAGAAGATAATCCCATCAGAATTCTTTGATAAAACACTGAGATAAAATATTTTTAGTCTGGAAGAAAATATGCACATTACTAAGCACCACAGAAATCAGGGTTTTTTATTCTTTTATTGCTAGCTACAAATATGGGATCTTGCAGGTTTATCTAGTTAGAAAAAGAAATAAGTAATAAACATTCTCAAGCATAGTTTTAAAATGTCTTTGCAAATTCAGTTGTGTTTCTGTTTCTGTCACTGACATATGCTGAGAGACACCAATTATTTCCAGATCCTTCGCAGAGTTTAATGTATTTTTTACAACTATCTTGAATGCAAAACTGCACTTTCAACCTTCAGTTTCAATGAACTATTTTAGACAATACACTAAGGAAGCAAGAGTAGGAATAAGGAATAGGCCTGTCAGGTAAAAATTTTAATTCAGAGTAGTGATTTCTGCTACTTGTTTTTAAATCACTGCATTTTATTTTAAACATATGGGGGAAATTAATTTGCTTGTATTTCTCTATGCTCTCATTAGAGGATTTACTGCTAACATTACTATCAGTTATTACATGCTAAGGTAGTTTCCATACTACCCAATCTAAATGATCTTATAACTCTGTTGCACTCAGAATATACCTACATGAAAGTGATTGCAGTGTAATTTGTGGTGAAAAGCCTGATACAGATAAGTTTAAAATATATCATACAGTTTGTTAGAGGTCTTTGAACAACTTGAATATCCTTTTTTATATCCCTGATGCTTGTATGCAGGCTCTCTACACAGGGAGGGTATGTCTTGTATTGTTAGAAGACATTGCAGTTTAAATTATCAAAGCTAATATTCAAACAGATGGGAACACTAACCTTAATTGACTAGTTCTGTGATTGGAGGTAAAGACAGCGGGTAGCCTTCCCTTCTTCCTTAGCACAAGCTAGGAAAGATCTGGATATCCAATGAATTTCCAAGCATAAGATTGTGGGCCAAGGCTGGATATAAATCTCATGTGACATCATCTGTATTTGGGTGGTTTAAAGTGTCTTTTTGAATGTCTAAATGTTTACATTTGTGACATTAGCAATGGAAAAGTACAGTCCCTTCTTGTCACGTGACAAATAGGAAAAATACAATAGAGTTCTTTGAAACTTGTGGTGTAACGCTCTTTCTGTACAACGATTATCTTTCCTGGTTTAATAAAATTGTCACCTGCACAGCAGTTTATAAAATGTTTAAGCTAATGTTACAGAATAAAAATCTCAAACAATGATACTGCAGATACATAATGGTAACTTTACTTCAGTATGAATAAATTATGGGAGTCTCAAGGAGCACCAAATTAAGCCATTGTTAGAAGAAAGGGGTCTGAATATTTCCAAGCAAGAATATTTTCAACCAGGTTCTCCAGTGTGAAGTGACCAGGTAGGGAAGCTCTGTTGCATCCATAACACTACAGATCTTTACAGACTCATATTTCTCAATTTTTCCTTTGGATGCAAATTGGAAGCAGAAAGAAAAAAGGTGCCAAGCAGGATTCAGGGTTCAGAGCTGCGCCTTGATTCAAGTATTTTCCTACCCCAAGGACGTGATACACACTACCCCACACTGCTTTAGAGACAGAGCTGTAGAGACAGCCCCACACTGCTTTAGAGACAGAGCTTTAAGACAGACTGTAGGGCTTGGATCATCTAGGTTAGGATTTTGGTCTACCTTACAACACACATTTTAAACTGATAAAGTGATTTTCAGTGAAGTGAAAATTTTTTTCTTCGCTCAACCCAGATTCTGGCCAAGGGAAATCTCACTGTCAGTTTTTTGCCAGGATGAACACCTTGGAAATATAAATAACTTGCTGTGCCTTAAACTTCTGAGCTTACTTAGCTTTTTTTTCTTTGTTCTCTTGCCCGCTTGAGTACTGTGCATTTATACCTTGAACTGCCATCTGTTTGATGTATGTCTCACATTATATCAAATTCATTGTCAAGCCTTTACTAAAAAGGGCAACACAGGGCTGCTCTGACCCAGGAGCAGAAGTAGTTCTGTGTCCTGACTCTTTCCCTTAATTCATTGTAGCTGTTGAAGCAAAATAATAAGGTAATGATTTTGTGCCCAATGGGTAGCACAATTAAGGCACTGAAGAAAAGCTCTTTTGGTGGGGTTTTTTTTTTTCATTTTTCCGACTGTTTGTTCTCTTATCTCTTGGGAAATATTAAGTCAAAGTGGTACCCTGACAGGGTATTTCTCCAGAGTTATTTGAATAAACAGATCAAATAGATAATGCTGGCATGGAGAATTAATCTATCAACTGGCAGACACTGAGACAGCATTATCAGTCTTGCCATATTATTTTTTCAAAGATCAGTGTCAGCCTTTATCTGAGACAGGACAGAAAATTTAGATAGTCTCTTGATTTTACCTACTATGGCCATTCAAAATGATTGTAGTGAGGTTGTTTGAGTCTCTTCTCCCAGGTAACAAGAGATAGGACAAGAGGAAATGGCCTTAAGTTGTGCCAGGAGAGGTTTAGATTGGATATTAGGAAAGAATCTTCACAAAGGGGTTGTTAAACATTAGAACATACTGCCCAGGGAAGTAGTTAAGTCACCATCCCTGGAAGTATTTAAAAGACATGTAGATGTGGCACTTGGGGACGTGGGTTAATGGTGGACTTGGCAGTGTTGGGAATTTGGTTGGACTTGATAATCTTAGAGGAGTTTTTCAACCTAAATTATTCTACAATTCTACGCTTCCAGTGTTACACTGTAACAAGCCATAGAAATAATTACTGACGAGCACAATATCTCAAGGGTTCTTTGTGCCAGGACATCACTGTTTCTTTATCACTTTTAATTTGCTTTGTTTTGTTTTATTTTTACTTGTACCACTTGCAAGACCTCCTTGAAAACTTATTTTCTCTTATATTTTGCCTGGCATATTGATATTCCAGTCCAAGTGCGTGTTCCCCCCACACAATGAATTCCCCCCCAAAACAATGAATTTTGAGTGTGCAAACAAACTCTGTAAACTCTTTCATGGCTAAACACCACTGAATTGAGAAGTAAGAAATGAAGAAGACATGAGGAAAATTGCTCAGCTCCTTGGGATGAAAAGGGTCCAGCACTAATCATTGTCCAGTTAGTTTACACACGTTTCTTGCTACGTTGTTATTACTTCTGTCCTTTTTTTAATGAAGCAAACATTAAAGTAATATTATTTCAGTTGAGGGTTGGTATCTATAGCTTATACCTTGTGATGTTAATTAAAAACATAATTTTTATGTACTTATCACAAAGGAAATATCATTTCATTAAAATCCAATTAGATTCAGACAATATCTGTAAAGACTACTGAATAACTGCTGTTTGAACATAGTCTGCTTTGTTCTATTTTCATCATCTGAATAAAAGCAACCACAACAAACAAACCAAAGGATTTCTTTTATTAATCTCTGAGGTTACAGATCCACTCGCATTTAGAAAAGCGTTTAATGTGAAAAACATACCAAAGATTTTGTTTCACAGGCTGCAGCATGAATGACATTATTTTAGAAAATTCTTATTTTCTTTCCCATATTTATATAATAAAATATATTTATTTTGTAGAATTGATGTCTTTGTACAAACAATTTGCCTATAATAAAGTAAATCAACATTTTCACTATTACCAGAATGCTGCATAGATTAATGAATTACAGCCTGCAAGGTAGTGGGGACTCAGGATAACACAAGAGGAGTGAAAACCAGTAGAATTCTTCCTCCATTTTGTCTCGCTATAATTAGCCTCTTGCTGCATAAGCCGTTACCTTTCCATTGATTTACTCACTGAATTTCCTTGAATATCCTACCCTAGGAATTGAACTAGAAAAATGTTTTAATGCAGGATGCTTTTCCTGCATGAGTAAAATTTTGTGGGATATTTTTGGCTTTCAATCACGGGAGAGTTAACAATCAATGGAGTCAGATTGTAACACCCCTTTCCAGTGGAAGAAGAAAACAGAAAGTAAGAGTGGAACGAGCCACTGAAATTGGGATTTACTAAATGGAGTTTTGTGTGCTGACTCTAGGCTAAAAACATTTTGATTCCAGCTGTAGCTTCTGAATTGGATTTTTTTTCTACTTGCTTGTTTGTTTGTTTATTTAGAAGTTTCCTTTCCTTCTGCTACCAAAAAACCCCCCAAACCAAAACATCCTAAGGAGAGGAAAGCAGCTAGTAAAGAAGTCTAAAGAATCTGTGTCAGAAGGCTGTTTCTTCTGATTCAGCAGTTAAGAATGAGTGTCACAAAAACTAAGGTGCCCACAGAGGAATAGCAGTTGCAGCATTTTCTATCTGGAGTATCTGTAATCACTGACACAGGAATGCTGATTCAAGACATTTGCAAAGAAAGACACTGATATTGATAAGAGCTGGAACAAAATGGTTTTGTTTGTGCTAAATAAGGGAAATTACAACCAAATAAAGATTTGAAGAAAACCTACAGGAAGATCAATGTTTGTATCCTAGCATTTTGCAGACAACAAATACAGTATTTGTTGAAGTTTGCCTTATCTTACTAAAAAAGTCAGTAATTCCATTTGCGAGTAGATTGTACTTTGATGATCTAGATCTTTGGGGAACAAGGAAAAAAATGCTTTTTATCTGTTATAGCAGGACTATGTAACAAAATGGGATTTCCTATTTTTGGAGGCACTAGTCACCTGGTGGGAATGAGGTAACAATATCAAGACAAGAAAATAATAAAAGGGAAGTCTGTGTATGCTGAGATTGAAGAGAGGTGCAAGACTGAATTAAAAAGGCTTTATTTAAATAAAGTGTTTGTGAAACCAAATGAGAAGTTATGAGACCAAACCTCCTCATGGCTAATATAGAAAATAAGATGATAAACAAAAACTATGTTTTAATGGAAAAGCAAATCAACATAA
>VWZV01003820.1:183598-296809 GCA_013397155.1 Irena cyanogastra | reverse complement strand
GATTGTAACACCCCTTTCCAGTGGAAGAAGAAAACAGAAAGTAAGAGTGGAACGAGCCACTGAAATTGGGATTTACTAAATGGAGTTTTGTGTGCTGACTCTAGGCTAAAAACATTTTGATTCCAGCTGTAGCTTCTGAATTGGATTTTTTTTCTACTTGCTTGTTTGTTTGTTTATTTAGAAGTTTCCTTTCCTTCTGCTACCAAAAAACCCCCCAAACCAAAACATCCTAAGGAGAGGAAAGCAGCTAGTAAAGAAGTCTAAAGAATCTGTGTCAGAAGGCTGTTTCTTCTGATTCAGCAGTTAAGAATGAGTGTCACAAAAACTAAGGTGCCCACAGAGGAATAGCAGTTGCAGCATTTTCTATCTGGAGTATCTGTAATCACTGACACAGGAATGCTGATTCAAGACATTTGCAAAGAAAGACACTGATATTGATAAGAGCTGGAACAAAATGGTTTTGTTTGTGCTAAATAAGGGAAATTACAACCAAATAAAGATTTGAAGAAAACCTACAGGAAGATCAATGTTTGTATCCTAGCATTTTGCAGACAACAAATACAGTATTTGTTGAAGTTTGCCTTATCTTACTAAAAAAGTCAGTAATTCCATTTGCGAGTAGATTGTACTTTGATGATCTAGATCTTTGGGGAACAAGGAAAAAAATGCTTTTTATCTGTTATAGCAGGACTATGTAACAAAATGGGATTTCCTATTTTTGGAGGCACTAGTCACCTGGTGGGAATGAGGTAACAATATCAAGACAAGAAAATAATAAAAGGGAAGTCTGTGTATGCTGAGATTGAAGAGAGGTGCAAGACTGAATTAAAAAGGCTTTATTTAAATAAAGTGTTTGTGAAACCAAATGAGAAGTTATGAGACCAAACCTCCTCATGGCTAATATAGAAAATAAGATGATAAACAAAAACTATGTTTTAATGGAAAAGCAAATCAACATAAAATTCTATCAGAAGATATTTTAATTTTGGATGTATTTATTTTGGTCTTGACTGAGCAAGAGCACTTGATGGCAAAAAAAGAACGCTCCTCTTCTTTCCAGTACTGTGCCTTACAATTTCTGAAGTCAGACTCCTTTCTTATAGTATGTGTCACATTTTACTAAGTGGCAGATATTTTGATTTTGGCCTCAGTTCCTAACTCCTAATAAGACTTTGAAATAACTCAGCTCTAGACCTCAGTTTGAAATCTGATGTTTAATTCAGACTCAGCAAGTAAGTTTACAGTAGCAAAAGATTTGTGGACAATTTCAAGAACATTATGGGATGGAGCTCTGGCAGTCTGCTTGGCTTTTCTTTGATGTCGTCTGCAGGGAAACCTTCAGTGAATGAGCATGACATGTTTTGTTGAAAAGAAGAGTAACAGAGAAATATTTTCAAGGGTCAGTCCTATGCTTGATCCTGCCATCATAAAAATGGCTGTTTAGAGAAAAAAAAAACAAACAACAAAATGAACCAACACACTGTACTGCATATTGTTATTGTAACTCTTCATTTCTGGAAGTCAGCATGGAATTGGAAAGCTACTGCACCATTACTGTATAAATAAAATCTAATAGATGGGCTTCACCAATCATTTCTGGCAAGAAAAGCTACATGAAGCCTAATGTATCCTCTGCTTTCATTTAGAGAATTGTAGCTTTTGTTTCCCTTGTATAACTACATATTTTGCCAAAAGTCAAGTTGCAATGGATATTTAATAGGAGCCTGACCTGCTAGAAATGGTTATTATGTATTGTCAAGGCAGAAATAAACCCTGGCAATACCAGCACAGAGCCTGATTCACTTCTCCTGATAGTCCAACTCGTCTTTTTGATTTTTACATCAGTGGGTATTTTTGCTGCACAAAACCCCTCAGAATATAATCAAATATTATAATGTGGACCCCATTACAAAACAGTAGCATTCACACTGACTTCTCTGAGCAGTAGGCAATTTTTCCATTAGCAAATTAAACTTGGAGCTGTGTGAAACTTGCATTGTTCACGTATGTGTGTGAGAGAAGTGATAATTTCATTACTACTGTATTCAAAATTCGATTCAAGGGGGAATGACATTTTCCTTTCTTCAGAACTGTCATATTTTATAGGGTATGACTCAAAGCAGAAATGATTGTGTTCTTTCTGTCATCTTGTTAAATCTTAGGGTTTCCAGAGTATTTGAAGATTTTGTAAAGAAAAGGTTTTTTTCTCATAGGTCATACTGTGAATATAAAAACTTAATGAGAGAAAATAACATATTTTGGAAAGATCCCTTTAATAGTACAGGTGATTGTGTTAGTTCAGTGGAGCTACAAATGTAACCTTTATAAGAAGTACAAATTTTCTGTTGCTGTGTTTTTCTTCCACCAGCCCAAAACAATTTGTCCATTAAGTTTACTTTCTCTGTTTGTAAAAGGAAGAGGACATGCCTTGAAGGTCACAGCCACAAGAACCCAAAATCATAAGAATGGTACACCTCGGGAGTCAGCTACACAGAGATGAATCAGCAGATCTAGCCACTTTATCTTTACCTCCTCTCTTCAACACTGACAGCTGATCTGCATTTTGCTGTTGAGTTGAAATGTAATCTGACCAGAATATTTAAGAGAAACTGAAAAACCTGAAATAAATTCAGTTCAGGTCCTCTTGAGAAAGGAATGCTTAATAAGCTATTCTAGTAAATGCATTTCTGCCTTTTAAACTTTTGATTACGTGGTCAGTTGGCTGGTTTTACCTCACTCTGCCTAATGACATCTTTGATACTGAAGTGGAACATGCTGTAGAAAAATCTCTGAGCAGATGTAGAAATTACTGGAAATACTTCTTGAACTCTATTCCTGTGAGTTTTTATCAATTATAAATGGCCACTGATATAAAACCTCCATAATTCTGATAACTGTCTTGATCTTCCGAGGTGTATTCCTCACTAGAGAGAAGCTTAGAAATCATGCTCCATGAAGAAAAATATGAAAGAAAGTTAAAATAAAATCTTAACAACAACAACAACAAAAATCTTTTTTTTCCTTACATTCCAAAGCAGTTACATAACCATGTTTTCGGATGTATTTTGTGGTAGTAGTGGTGGTGGTGATGGGGGTGATGGTTGATTGTTGATGCTGGGTGTTGGATTTTTTTTTCAGGTGCCTTGTGCAGGAAACATTTCTCAGTTAAAATTATCATGGCAAAAAATATCACCACAGATATGTCAGAACATACAGGTTAGTCTAATTGTGCAGCATTAAAGTCTGTTCTTTAAAATTTTTATTAACTTTTTTTTTCTCTTTTCTTTTCTTTTCTTTTCTTTTCTTTTCTTTTCTTTTCTTTTCTTTTCTTTTCTTTTCTTTTCTTTTCTTTTCTTTTCTTTTCTTTTCCCTTTGCTTTTCTTTTCTCTGAAAGAAAAAATAGGCAGCCTAGAAAGAGAGAAGAGGCAATTTGAAAAGTTGACAGATGGTAAAACATTGTGTCAGCAAATTTGAAGAATTGCTGATGTGGAGAAAGTTGCAAATGCTCCAACTAAACTTGTGGCATTGCATCATAGACAATCAAACAGTTTAACAATATTGATGGCCAGGAAAGCTGAGAACATAGAGCTATATCTAAGGAAAAATCATATTCCAGAAAATAGTAGACAGATTTTGGAAATACATTCTCCTTTAAGGTATGTTTGTCAGGATGTATTCCCTGTAAGTGTATTAAAGATCTCACAAATGCAAGAAATTCTAATTTCTCAAGGTTAGAAGTAAATTCATGTGTCTATTTGGATTATTCCTCCAGCTCTTCTATGGCCATCAGTTGTAAGATGAACCATATTTCATAGTGAATAGTGTCAGGACATTTATAATTTTCTCAACAGTTTCCTGGAACTCCAAACACAGCTACACCCTGTACCTTGATCTGTCTTCCTCTTGTCCCAGTGACCAAGGAACAGCAAAGTCCTACAGACCTCTAAGGTTCTCCTGTACCCTTCTCTGTGCTTATGCTCAGAAGCCAGGAACTATGTAAGTAGCATGATTTAGACTATGAAATTATTTTCAGGTCAAATTCTTCCCTCCCCATGATTCTGGTGGCACTTCCTTACCATGAATAGTGATTGCAGCATTTCCAGGCTCAGCTGTTTCAGAACCAGGAGAACCCTTATCTTACATCCTGTAAATTACACTACGAATTGCAAGATTTTTCTGTTAGTAGGGATTTTTTGTTGTTGTTGTTTTTATGATGTTTTGTTTTGGTTTTTTTTTTTAAGAATTTGTATAAAGGATCTTACAGATTGCAAGATATTTCTATTAAGTAGGATTCTGTTTTCATTTCCCATCTGGGTTTCTTTGAGCCTTACATATTCTGTGGGGTTTTGTTTTGTTGTTTTATGGGGCTTTTTTTTGTTCTTTTGTGCACTTCTCAAGTCTCAAAGCTTTGATTTTATGTATTTATTTCTTTTTAATGAAAGCAGAGATTCTAATGTTACCAAATGAGTACTGGAGCTAGGGTTTTAAATATCCTGAGACTCATGATAAAATCACTGTAGTTGGCAACACTGCTTGAATTTGGCACAAGATCCTAAAGCTTTAAAGGAAAAATTGTGACTCATCAAACTTGCCTGGAGAGTTAAGGGAGCTGGGGGCAAGGGCTAATGGGGGTATCCTTCCATTTCAGTACTTCAGTAAAAAATCTACAGGACACAGTCCAGTAATTGTGCCAAGGAAAAAATCTGCTTGCTATATAGAGAAAAACTATTTCTAATTATGTAATGAAATAAGGGGGAATGTAGAATGGCAGAGGTTTTTAAAAAAATACAGGTATAAACATTTCCAATTATACAGAAATGTTTTAGCAAAGAATTAGTACTTCATAAGCTGGAAAAGTACCTCACCTTTATGTGATATAAAACATAAAATTGTAAATACTCTTTACACATTTGAAATGTTCTTCTTTAATGATCTTTCCTTTCCAGATAAAGTGAAATATAGAATTTGATCTTATATTTTCTCAGGGGAATTGTATAGATATTTATCACAGTTTTGATCTGCCACCAGAAGCTAGCCTTAACTTACTGAATTATACATGACAAAGCATTATATTAAATACATTTACATGTGTAAAGTCAAAAAAATCACATCAGTTACTTGCTGTTTTACCTTTCTGTTGGTGCTGTGGTCTTTTGTTAATACGCAGGGCTACTCTCCTAAGCTAAACAAGCCAAACTACACAAGATGAAGATGGACAGAGACCTTTCATTAAAGTGGTTTTCTTCATTCTCAGTTTTTGAATTCTTGTGATGAAGTTTTTTCACTAGAGAATTCATTTTTATCAAAATTTCCGCTGAGGAAACTTTTTCTGTGCCCAGAATATACATTTTAGTGAAAAAAAAAATCATATTCCAGTCTCTGTAAGAGCCTCCTGGCTAAGCCATGCGAAAGAAAACCATCTCATGTTCTTCTACTCTGTCTAAGATAGATCAAGTTATCTCATTTCTGATTTTCCTTCATCATTAGACGTAGATGGAGACTAACACAAAGCTACAGTGATTTCAAAGTTGGTTGGTTGTTAGTTTGCTATTTTTGTTGGGTTAGCTGGTGGGTTGGTTGGTGTTTTTTGGGGTTTTGATATTTGTTTGTGTTTTTAGTTTTTTCCTACTGGACTTTGTATTTCTTTTGCGAAGTACTTCAAAATATTTAAATTTGTTGCCATATTGAGTGGTAAAATCAGCATTCCAAGAGGAACTGTAATTTGCTGTCCCCTAACATCTGTAGTTTTCAGCGCTCTCTGTATTTAAAATGTCTCTTCTTTTTCAAAGCACTTGAAGCACACAGGAGCTTGTAGCTATATCCCACTTTTAACTTTTTTTTAAAGTATGTGTTTTAAAATAAGTATGTATTGAGATGTTGAGGAACTTGTGTGGTTTATTTTGCTAACAAGCACCAAGTGTTGATGTTATAGAGGAGATGCTGTGGATCTGGAAGGGAAGATGTTGGCCCTGTTCCTAGCTCAGAGGACTCACCAAAGAGTTTTAAGGATCCCCCTCTCCAGGACAGGTACCTGACACAGGCCAGTAGTCTGGGGGTTGTCATTTGCTGCCTGTCTAGCTCTAGGCAGCCTCTGTGCTGGGTTTTTACCACCTCACCCTCCTGCAGGAGCATAGCATAGCTCTTGCATGGGCAGCAAGCAGTTTTTACATACAACTTAGGGGAAGAGAAGCTCTTTTTCTGGAAGGGCAAGTACTGAGAGCTCTTGGTAAAGAAGTACTTGCCCCTAACATTCTGTTCCTTTGTGTGCCACTCTGTGCTGCGGGCTAATGACCTGCAAAATGTCAAGCTAAATAACTGCATTTTTTAGTCGGCATTACGCAGAGCAACATTTGAACCTGGAGGAAACAGACTGGTTTTGTGTAGTTAATTAAAAAATGCTCAATCAATTTAATATGCATAAAGTTTATAGGGCATTTTCTTACAGGCTGGGAAGTTGGATGTACCCAAATTTCAGTCCAGTGTGAATTTTATGGCTTCAGTTTTCAAGCCTAGAAAAGTCTCATCCAGTGGAAGTGCTGATAGTCCTCTTATCACAGACACTGTAGAAGGTGCCACTGTAATAATCCCTGCTTCTATAGTCATAGTCAACTTTTTTATACCCTATAGAAGTGGTAAATAATATTGGGACAAAATGAGTTAGGATACTTAGGATTCACTGTAGCAAAGAGAATCAGAACAACAAAAGCACTCTCACTGATGAAATTGGAAATGTTTTTTTTTAATTAACACTTCTAATTAGAATTTAACATCTCACTAGCTTCGTATGGGATTTTTCGCTTCCTTAACCTCACGGAAACCTATCTATTGGCTCTAAATAGGCAGTCACTTACCATGCACCACTTGAGGATTTCAATTAATCCCAAATCCTTTAACTTTGGTGTGTGAACTTGCATTTTTCTCTGCATGCCATTCCCTCCTGTTTCAATTTTCTTACTAAGAACCTTCTCAACAATATTTTTCTTCTTCAATTCTTTGCCTCTCTATTTACCTGTCTATTTAAAAACTGTAGTATTTTGATTTGAAAATGATGGGACAATGCCATATATATGTAGGCACTGGTCAGGACTAGGCTCTGGAAAGACAAGCAGCTAGAGAAACTTTGCAGAAGCCAGAAGAAACTAGCCTCCACCAACTTTGAAGTGGAAAAAAATTTAGATGTCTTGAAGTTGTTTGGCTAAATTAATAAAAAGGCACATTTTAAACAAGACTAATATATATTTTTAATTGCATTTCTCCTTACATGGTAAATTTGAGTATTTTTCTACAGCCATCTTTGGCTCTGATGAAACTTACCCCTCAACCATTAGCTGGGATTTAGATTTTTCATGTACAATCTTAGTTTACTTGAAATCTCACTGTGAAAGAATCTACTTTCTGTCATCTGAAGTAGAATTTCTATTGAAAAGGAAACAAAGAAATTAATAAACCAATAGAAAATAATGGAAATGTAAAATAATTTAGGTTAGAATGGAATTAATTGATTCTCCTGTTGTCCAACTATGACCATTTAAAATAAATTACAAATTTCTCCTTCTGGAGATGTGATAAATTATAAATTTCCCTGTAGCAGCAGGGAAGGTAAAAAAAAGACCAAAACTCACAGTTTCCTTGTATTTCTAATTTACCTTCATAAAGTGTCTGAGTACTCAAGTGCCTCACAGACTGATCACTAGTCAGTCCTCTTTCTGTATTAGCTACTTTTGAAGTGAGTTTACTTTGATGGCAAACAAAGAAAAAGGCTTGTGTACCAAGGGTTCTCTATGACTCATAATTCACAAATATCCTGGAGTTTGTCTTAGAATTTGCTCATTTGTTGAAAATGTGACCACAGTGGCACTAAATAGCATCAGTTTAGACTAATAACTAAGGTCCTTTTTGAAGTAGCATATTTTAGAAAATATACTCTGTGTTATGGATTTTCTGTTTTGTTTTCTGTTGAAAAACTCAATCACCCATCCAAGTAAACCAAAAGTCCTCTAATTATAAACATATAAACTGCCAGCTTCAAAATTCTCCATAAAAATAGTTACAGGACATCATAGAAATCTTTTGCTAGATATCTTTTAATACATTCTGAGGGAAAATTAACTACAGGTAACTGTCTATAAAACACTGATGTAAATAGATCACGAGCATATGATTACAAGAGAAATTTCATCCTATGGTAAATAGTAACCTCAGTCTGCTTGCATCTATTATAGTCAGAAAAAAACACACAGAAATACATCTGAAATGCTTACTCTCACATAATGAAGAAGATCAAAAGGTGAGGTTTTATCACTCTCCTTTTAAATTGCTTACAAGAGTCACATTAGCCTGGAGAGTGTGGACATCCCAGTCTATATCCATACAAAAAGGTCTTCATCTGGAGTTATTTATCTGATGATGTATATCTTGAAATACATCTTCATCTTTCCACTGAAAGTGGTAAGTCACTTCCCTGAGTCTAGATCACCATTGGCCACTGCACGTAGAGATATTCAAGAGATACACAAGCTTTCCACAAAATGCTATATTAGCCTTCCATTTTCTTGTGTCTCATGTTTTTTCATGTACAGAATACTCCCCAAGTAGGGCAACAACCATGCTCTTGTCAAGAGAAAGGAAAGTCATAGGATCATGCAACTTTACTTGCAACTTCCAATGCATTACTTTGCCTTGCAACGGAGGTTGAGTGAAAAGTGAATTGTTTTTCTATGTAAGCACATTTAGGGAGGCTGATCACAAGAAATGTTGCATTAAATTGTCTTCCATGTTCAAGACCACACAGAAGTATGTGGAAAGGTGCTAATACAGTGATGTGACAGATGTTACACAGTCCTTTCTCTCTGAGGGAGGTGGATGACAGCTAGAGTATCATTTATTTGAATCTCCATGCAGTGCTAATTAGGCAGCAAGGACAGACAACTGAGACACAAAGAGAATGCTACAAGACACTCATCAACAGTGCCACAATGATTTATCATTTGTCTTTGCTGTGCAAAGGTATCCATTGCACTGTGGAGTGTGGGCACTCCGTGTTTGCACAGAATCATACCCAAGCCAAAACCAAAGAATCCAGCAGTCCAGATAACACAGTGTGGCAAAGGGAGAGAGAACACTGTGTCTAGAGCAACATGACTTATCTCAGCTGTTGTACCTTCTCAGTGCATATGAAGAATGTCTCATTCTATCTTTAACTTACAGGATGTTTCCCTCAGGTCGCTAGAAAGCAGCTATGGATCCAGCCATTTTCAAAAGTGGTCATAGAAAGGCATAGAGTTAAAGAAACTAGAAAGTTAAAGCTTGACTGGTCTTTGCTGAATATTAATAAACTTGCATAACTGTGAACAGAATATTATGTATTGATAAAGTATTATGATTGCTTCTTATTTTCCATCCTGAGGAAGCAACAGGATCATTGTGAGAATGATACAGACCACAATAAACTCTGGTTGTGGAGTGAGACAACTCTGTCAGGGTGGTATGGGGCTTTCAACCAACCTTCCATCATTATAAGCTTGGCATCTTCAAGGCTGGACAGATCTGTAAATATACAGAAAAGGTGAGACACGAGGCAGTCGTACAGTTCTAGTACTATGTAGAAGACATTTCTCTATCTAGAGTGTGTGAATATTGGTCATGGGTACAGGTGCTACCTATTCAAAATAGATGGTTGGGATGGTCACTTCTGAATTTTCAATAAATGGTGTTCAAATTATATTGGCAAGCACACACTGATGCAGTTTGATCTGATGTAATATAACTGTCTCTATTTCAGCTTTTTTTATACCACTTACAGTTCCTGAAGTTAGAGAACTCTCCAGTGAGCTTGGTTTCAACAGTGTGCCTGTTCACCTTGCTGTCTTTTAATAAAATTATTTTGGTGTGAGATAATCCAAAGAGGGAGGTGCACCACATTTAACACTCTGTTCACCTTGGATTCTCACAACTGAAATTTAATATTAAAAGTCTCTTTCTGACAAGTCACAGGCATCCTAACACAAAACTCTTCTCTGAGAAACAGATGCTGGAAGTGCTAGCTTTGTTTCCTCCTCAAAAAGTTTCTTTCACGCAATGAAACTCCTGTTTAACACATGCTAATCATATATTCACAATCCTAGGTGTTTTCCAGCTAGCCATCACCAGGAAGGATGTACCCCTTAGGGATAACTATACAGAGATTAATAGATAGAGTCTATTAATAAAAGAAAGCCTTCAGCAAAGGCATGCTGGAGTCAGTCTTAGAATGAACATACCAGCTTGGGAAAACCAACCTTCAAGGAGATCAGAAAGCACCTCTTTCTTCTCTCACCTTTTTCCATCTCCACTCAAAAATCATTAACCCATTTCCTACAATGCTAAAAAAGCAAAGGGTAAAGAAAATGGGTCCAGTATATTCTTTTTTATTGATCAAATTCTATATAACACATTCTCTCATTCCTTATCCTTCTTACTAGTTCTAGGCAGTCTCCCTGCTTGCTTTCTGCTCCTCTCATGGATGCACAGACCCTCTTGTTGTCCCATTTTTCATTCCATTTTGTTTACCTGCAAGGAAGGATAATTTGCAGCTTCTTGTTGAGGACTTGTTTTAACTTATATTCAAGCTCTTCTAGATGTTACAAGTGTCCCTGAGAAAGCCATCAGCACGGTAACAAATTCATTGGGCTTATAAAAATCATCTGCATGTAAGCCTGTGTTGTCTACAGCTCTTTTGGAAGAACATATTTGCACTCTATGGGAAGGCTGGACCTGACTCTGTGCATCTGAAGAGCAATATTTGCACATTCAAAAAATACCTATATGAGGAATGAGAGGGGAGAGATGGGCACTGCCAGACTAACTTCTCTTATATGCAGAGACTAGCCATACCACCACCTTTCCTGATTCCTAGGAGGATGCCTGTGCTGTTTACTAGGGCAGCATTTCAGGCCAAATTCAGCCCTGCTGTGAATGGGCACAACTCCACTGGCTTTGTACAAAGGCTGCCTTCCTGAGAGCAGAACAGGGAAAGCTCTTTGAACAGTGCCAATAATTGCTTCTCTCTCTCTTTTTTTTTTTTTTTTTTGATATTCATTTTTAAAAGACAGTGGAAGATCAGAGGCAGCAGCTACAATCCACTGTCTACAAATAGCATTAGTAAGAACACAAATGAAAGGCTTTATGCCACACTTAAATAGCACATCTAACACAAATAGCTGGGCAGTGAGTGGTTGTTGATTAGCTATGAGAGAGCATAAAGAGCACAGGGGAAAGCTCTTCTACATAAGTCTCCTGTGCTGGGAAGTAGATGCTGTTCCTGATGAGGGGGCATTGGAGGCATGGGATGCAACTATAAAAATGTTTCAAAAGAAACAGCGGAGGTTTTAAGTAAAATATTTTCCATTGCTATTTTTGGAAGGGCTTCCAAAAATAATAAATAAATAAATGTGTTTTATTCAGGACCTATGTGAGAAAGGCATGCTCTAGTTTAGGGAGAAGAAAGCTAGGGAAACTACTAGTGGGAAGTGGGTGGAAATTCTTATCACATGTCATCCATATCCAGTTACTTTGACCCAACATACAATAAGTGTAATGCATGCAAGGCAAATCCAACCACACTGCTAGTGTAGCCCACCAATCTATTGAGGGCAGCTGCACTGAGCTTTTCAAAAATGCTTTAATATTTGATCTTAAAATAGCCAATCATTCTTCTTCTGCTGAAAAGGATCTCCCTTTTACAAAAAGCCAGTAAACCTGAAATATTTCCCTTTAAACAACATGGCAAATGTGATTGTTTTCAGAAATAAACAAACACTTCACAAAGTTCTTTCATGTATAGCTCTGGATCTCAAAAAAAATTAATTATCATGAAAAATTAAACATGGTTTTATACTTTTTTTATGTCAGCCAGTGCATTACTTTGTGTAGACCTTGCTGATTAAAACCAACCTTACAATGAACTTTATATGGGAGTGTGCTTTTATCAAATATTATAACCTCTAAAGGTTTAATTAATTCAGTGAATGTGTGCAACAGCTTTTCATCTTTATCTGTTCATTTTTTTTTTCATCTTTATCTGTTCTGCATGCAGCTATTCCTCAATCTGTCCCAGACAAGTGGACCTAGAATCTGGAATCTCTCATGATCTTCGATACTCTGGTTTGCTGGAGTTCAGAACTCTGGGGGAAAATTTGCTACAGCCCTTGTTAGCAGGTGATTTACTGTCCTGCAATTTTCTCAAAGGCTTTGCTAAAACATACAAGGTGAAGCATTGTTTATCACAAACAGTGATGCATAATAGCAGGAGCTGACCAAGTTGTAATTATGTCACCAAAAAAATCTTTCAAATTTATCAGACCATTAGTGAGGGGACACATTTGTCTACTGTGTGTATTCATCTGCCACTGAAGTCATATTTATAGGATTGCTTTTTAAAGGGAACATAAAGAATGTCCAGGAAACCTGCACTCAGAAGAAAAACTGCATACTTGCTTTCATTGTTGCCAGCTTCCAAACAGTGGACATCACAGATTTTCATTCAAAAGCAGCCAGGAACTCTTTACAACTTTGCTCGCAGCTAAGTCAGGGTTTAAAGGAAGATTTGACAGTGGGATAAGTCATGGCAAAGTCTTCCTTTTGGTAATGAATGACCCAGTGTCTTAGGCAGTACAGCTCTGCAATCATGCTTTTTATGTGTGAACCTGATCACTTAGAAAAATTTTTTTGGTCTGGTCTCTCCTAAAGGATTATTTCTTTGTGTACTTGAAAAACAATAAATGCATGTTTATGTTGCATGTAAGATAGAAGCCTTAACCCAAGGTCTGTTCTAAGTTAATGGGGCAAAATAAACAATTAGCTGGAATAACATTAAGCAATACCTGATACATGAAAAAGGAAAAGACCCATCACATGCTGCTTCTGCAGGAAAAAGATAAACACCATCTTAAAAAGCTATAAATTCTTCCAATTTAGTTATGCTGAGCCACGTAGAACACAGAGCCATCAGAACTGAAGTTCTTCTGTCCTGGAACATTTTTTCTAATAATTATATGTAATGCAATATATTGGAGATATAATGGTACATTTTGATGCCAGGCCATGTGGAGCCTCTCTCTTCCTTGCTCTTTTTCTCTGCTTCTGCTTCCTGACTTGTTCATCACAATCTTTTTTCTTGCAGGTTTCGATATTCAACGGTAACTGGGCATATTGACTCAGCTCTGTGCCTCCTGTTTGCCTTGAAACATCTCATGCTAGCTTGCCCTTGCCATAGCTGAGCTCTACAGCTGTAGCAAGGTATCCTGTGTTCACATATCACTTGCATTTTTTATCTCCTTACCACTGCAGGTAGTTGTATTATAAATACACAAATACCAATAAAGTTTGGGGTTTTTTTTCATCAGGACAGAAGATTGGTTGGCTTGTGCTTCTTTAGTTATATTTTATACCATGCTGAGCTACATGGTCCTGTGGGGAAATTAAATTATGTATATAGTATTGGTAGGTGTGCTAAACTTCTTCAAAATGCTTTGGATGTGCTCTCCTTCATTCTCTCTCCCTCTGGATGTTATTATCTTACATTCAACAAGGGCCTGTGCAGGTTGCCTTTACATTTAAAATTCTCTCCAGCTGAAGGTGCTGGAATGTCAGACATTCACTTCCAGCAGGACTTTCTATTTCTCACTATTTTTAGGCTACGGAAAAATGTAACAACAACTTTTTATAACAGTGAGCTTGCAGATAATCAGAAAATATATTACAGAATATTCTTGCTCTCGAGAAATAAAGAAAGAAATAAACAGTGACAAAAGTGACCTTGAGGTCCTATGATGAACTGAGCATACTATAAGTAAGAAAAATACGTATAAAGGAATTTGACTGGATTAGAATATGCTACGCTTAACAGCTTGAGTGAACACATGCATCAATCTCTTTGGTACTGTTTGAAAGTGTTGTAAGTGATAATAGCAATATTTTATTTTCTTCTTTAATATAAATGATGTAGGACTTTTGTGAACACAATTAAGAAAAGTTCTATATCACACCCTTAACAGCTCAGAGCTGGAAGCAACAGATCTAAATTCCTGTGACATAAGCAAGTCTAGGAAACACATGAAAGTATTAAGAAAAAAGAATATGTATCCTTGAACACTTCCAAATTTAAATGAGCAAACTCAGGTTCCATAGTACTTGCCATGAGGTTTCAATGTTATAGAAGATCTGCTGATTGCATGGGTGCAACCAATTTTGTCTAACTGCCAGACAAAGCTGAGGTTGAATTTTGAACCTCCTGACTCTCTACAACCAGTGAGGTATTAATTGCATTATTTTCTGTTTCATTAAGCGGTAACTGTTGTGCAATATTTTTTCCTCCTCTTTGTAAAGATTTTTTTCCCTCCTCCTTGTGAAACTTCAAGAAATAATAGAAGTAAATTCTTATGCCTCATATTTGGAATCTGTCCAGAGTGTTCAGAGGAGGGTTTATGACTAAGTTGTGTTACTCTAACTAAAATCAACAGGGCAAATTTGTCAAGGTATCATGCTTACTCAAGAATGAAAATTTTTCTGGATGTATCAAATTCATCTCAGCTTGAGACAGAACAAGGAAAAACTTCAGAAAGGTTTACAGAATTACGGAATCACAGAATAGTCTGAGTTGGAAGGGACCCACAAAGATCATTGAATCTAAATCTTAGCCATGAATAGGACAACCCCAAGAGTCACATCATGTGTCTAGGAGCATTGTTCAGACACTTGAATTCTGTCAGGCTTGGTGCCATGACCATTTCCCTGGGAAGCCTGTTCAGTGCCTGACCACCCTCTGGTGAAGAACCTTTTTCTTATACTCAAAGTAAACCTTCACTGACATGGCTTCAGGCCATTTCCTTGGGTCCCGTCACTGGTCACCATAGAGAAGAGATCAATGTCTGCCCCTCCACTTCCCCTCACAAGGAAGTTGTAACTGCAATGAGGTCTGCCCTTGGTCTTCTCTTCTCCAGGCTGTACAGACCAAGTGACCTCAACCACTCCTCATATGGCTTTAGATAGAATAAAGCCTCTGACAGGCTCTTTAAAAGAGTTTATCTTATTTAGAGAGCTAAGGAAGGATATTCTCCAGGCTTTCAAAAAACTTATTAATGATTTTAAGGGAAGTGATAGTGTTATAATCACAGCAAAAATTTCTAGAAATTAAATCCCCGTTTAGAGTAAATAAAAATTTTTACTTCATAAAAATATGAAGCAGCTCAAACCTGCTACTTTTGAAAATACAGTTCGATGACCTCACACTTATAAGAATTTAAAGGAACTTCTGGGCTCTGGCATCCAGAAAATCCCAGACATCCGACTGTAAGCTGCAGTTACATTAGCAATTTGGCTGTAGCTGCACAGTGAATGCCCACAGGAATTCCATAAATACACTGTCCATCTTCAGTTGGACACAGTGATTCACTCAGTTCTTGGCCAGACTGTTGGAAGCAGAGGCCCCTGTCATCAGTTCTGGACAGTTTATATGGAATTACAGCTCCTCCTTGGACCATTTCTCCCATTTGAAAAATTGCCATAGTGAGTTCTCCAGCCTGCCAAGTTGGCAGACTCCATCCTTGAAGCTGGAGAAGAGCCAGAAATCTCTGTGCAATTGTGAACCTACAGTCTCACTCAGTCATAGCTTCTATCAGCACTCTTGCTTATGTTCATGGAGGAACTTCCTGATCCTAATTTGGGCTCAGCCAAAATCCATCTTCATTTTAGGAAAACGCTGAACGGGATCCTATTAAAATATTTGGATAGACGTATACAGTAGACCTAGTCTCTTGATAGATTTCCTGGAGAGCAAAAGAGACTTACTAATAAAATGTGCTGCGGATTTCTTTCTCGTATCTTTTCAGCGTGAAGGGACATATTCTAAATAGCAATAAAGGACTGAGAAATTGCCTGCCACTATGACTCTCATCTGTTTGTTTATAATAAAGTCAGTCGGTAATTTTGCTAATTTCAGCAGCTCAAAAGTTTTCTGGAACTTTTGCATGCCAGCTTTTTCTAATTGTTTGGATACTACAGGGGCATGAAGAGCTATTGGAATGCTAGGTGATATACAGCCACGTGCAAAAGCACATAATAACATTTTTCCTTATCCTGAAATGCATAGGTAATTGAAAAGGTAAGGCTTGTAAAAGATTAAGAAAATGGGTGGAATGGTGGAGATTAGTAATAAAAAACAGTGGGTCTAGTTGAGAAACTGTGAAGTTGGAATGGCAGGTTTTCCTCCTTCTGATTTGAAAAATGCAGAGAAAGGAATTTTCTGTGGGAGTTATTTCCTCCTTTAATTCTGTGCATCTGCTTTCTCAGAGGAGGTGAGGTGTGGGCCAGTGGATACTCTGGGAGCAAACTGGTGCACACTTACTCAAAATAATTGTCTCCACTCAATTCAGCAGCCAAAGCTCTATACATTTCAGTGAAATCAGGACTGCATTACAGAGTTAGGAGCAGAGGCAATTGTAAATCAGTCAGCAGCCAGAATGCTGCAGCCTGCAAGTTATTTAACAAAACCAGACAAACAAAAAAGATGAAGATTACTAGTGTTAAGTTATGTGATTAGAGGCTCATTTCAACAAAGACAGAGGGTCCTAAGAGATACAGGGACCCCAAGAGCCCCAAGTACTCTGGCCAAAGGAAGAAACATGTCCCTGCCTTGATTCATCACAGGAGTGATCAGAAACACAGGCAGGGCGAGCCCCACCCTGGTGAGTGGATGGCCACTGTCTTCCCAGATGTTAACCCCATACAGCTGCTCCTCCACTCCCCCACCAACAGGATCAAGAGAGAATCTGAAGGGTAAAAGCTGGAAAACCTGTGGGTTGAGATAAGGACAGTTTAATAGGGAAAGTAAAGGCTATGTGCACAAGCAAAGCAAAACAAGAAATTCTCTGCTTCCCATGGCAGACAGGTGTTCGGCCACCTCCAGGAGAGCAAGGTCCCATCACATGTAAAGGTTCCTTGGGAATGCAAATGCTCTGACTCCAAACGTCCTCCCCTTCCTCCTTCTTTCCCCCACTTTATATACTGAGCATCTTGTCATGCGGAATATCTCTCTGGTCAGTTTGGATCAGCTGTTCTGGATGTGGCTTCTCCCAAACTCCCACATATCCCCAGCTTCCTTGCCAGCATGGCAGTACAAAAAGCAGAAAAAGCTTTGGCCCTGTGTAAGCCTTGCTTAGCAATAACAAAAAAATCTCTATATTATCAACCCTGTGTTCAGCACAAACCCCAAACACAGCCCCACACCAGCCACTGTGGAGAAAGTTTATTCTACCTTAGCCAAAACCAGCACAACACAGCACCTCATGGACTGGAAGGGGACTGTCACTGAGCATGGGGCTCCCTGTGGGATGCCAGGGGAGAGCATTTGGGCATTGTACCTGACTTATGATGGGAAGTTTAGATCAGGAACCAAAGTTAGGGAAAGGATAAGGGAATGGGAAACATGGGAAAATAGAGGTAAAAAGGGGTTAAAAGAGGCTGGCCTCCTGTAAACTGGGGCTGGTTCAGTTGGTATGTCTGATAATGCCCTGTTCCTGATCAGCACAGTTTCTCCTGTTTTGTCATTAAACTCCAGTTCTGACTTTTTTTCTGCGTGAAGGGACTCTGTTCTGTGTACGTGTGAGGATGTACGGGTGTCTGAGCATCAGTAATGGGTGTAAAACCACAAGTCATAGGGAGTTATGTGCCAGCAGCTGAACAAAACAAGGAGGGTGTGTGTGGGGTATGTGTGTGTGTGTGTGTGTGTGTGTGTGTGTGTGTGTGTGAGCAGAGTGGATGTGCCAGTGAGAAATTACCAAGCTGGCCTAGATGCTGAGTAGTATAAAAGGATTAGGAGCCAAGTACTGGAGCGCCCATGAGTCTGGGACAGAGACTGGGGAAATCAGTGTTTGCAGGTCCAGAAGGTTCAGAGCTGAAGGGACTTTGGAATCTGGTGTTGGCTACAGGTAAGACCACAGTCTGGACAAGGTAGCAGAGCAATGTTTTACATGCCTGCTCATCTCATGAAGTAACTTGAGGAGACCAAAATAACAACAGGCCAGCTACTGGCAATCTGGATGGCTGTAACTCTGCTACCATGGGGTCCCTTAGAGTGTGTGCTCACATAATTTTGAGTTCCAGCAGCCCCTCTTGGTTTGTCCCTGTGGGTTCACATGCTTGAGCACCACCAAGTAGGAAAACCAAGGTTCCAAGGCCAGCTAGTGGATAAAGTATGAGTCTCAGGCTAACTATTGGAGTGATCCACACCCTATAAATGTGCATACTTTCCACAAAGAGCCTATTGTTCTGATCGGCCAGAGAAGGGACCAAGATAAGACCATCAGTGATGTTTTCTTATGTGTGAGCACTGTGACCTGTCTGTGCTGCTCTCTGTGCCTGGTTACATGCACATGTGCACTGAATTATGGTGTGGGGTTGCCCATTGGGAATGCCTGCTCAGCCTCTTTGCTGGACAGACCTGGATGCATGGAGCTGTGGCAGCCTAACCTGGTCTGCACTTCCAGCAAGTCCTTACCAATGTTTTTATGTTTAAGCAGACATTACTGTTTACCTTTGGACACGTGATAAGAGAAAAAACAATAGGTAGCAACAAAATGATTTTAAAGAAACATTTTTAAAAGCCCCTTAAAAATTACTTTATATTCTTACAAAAGTTGTAATATGCTACAACTCTAAAACATTGTCAGGAGTACATTATCTACCTCTTAAAGAAGGAGAGGAAGTGCTCTGCTTGCTGCTAAAAGTGGCCTGCAGAGCAGACCCTAGCTACAGCTTGTTTATCCACTGATTTAATCATGCATGTCCTATCCTTACATTATTCATCCATATGACTTTTGGCATTCCAATACACCCATGATGCTGCCAAACACAGAGGATGTTTTTCCAGGACGAATGTCTGAAGTTATGGCACAGGGTGTGCTGGCTAAAGACTGCAGAACTGGCACACTGGTAACTGATTAAAACTGTTACAAATACAAATGAATGTCATTGTTATCTTGGCTGGTCTCTCTTCAGCCTCAAAAGGTAGAAAACAAAAAACTCTTATTTTCTTTCCAAAGCCTTCTGCTGGAGGTAAAAAACGGGAGCTGGTCCTTATGAATGGTTTTCTGTGACATTCCATTGTTGTTTAAATTCTGTCCATAACAAATTTGTCATGCCTTAATAAACTGTTCAGAGAAATATATTTTTAACACAGTTATTACAAAACTCTACTGACAACTCCTGCTGGAGTGAAAGAACATCAGTCTACAGAAAGGCTGGAACTTTCTGCACAGATTAAACACCTAAATCTGGTGTCTACTTGTGGGTGACATGAGCTAGAGTATCTGCTCTGTTACAGGCAATAGAGAGCTTTTCTGAAGCTGAGTGACACCTCGTCCACCTTTAGACCTTACACCCTTCCAGCTATCTGCACTCTGTGCCATTGCCTGTACTTCTAAGTGAAGCTATACACGTGCATCAGTCTGGTTTTAGTCATGTTTATTTTTCGCCTGATAGCACACATGTCCTAAAAATAAAAGAAACCATATTTGTTTGGTACCAGCTTCTCCCACATATATTTGTCATTCAGCCCATTCAAATACTCACTAATTTTTCTGTTTCAATATCTCCTAAGCAAAGATACAAGCCTCTGTTATTTTAATCTGCACCTAATGGCTTTGAACTTCCTTTTTTTTTTTTTTTTTCCCCCTGCCTTGGATTTACATGGATGCCATTCAAGTTCTTAAAAAAAAGTAAAATCAGAAATTAAGCACTATGACAGTCAGGCCTGTGACTGCTGTGCTCACTGGCACACCTCTGCTAGCTGGCTACAGGGACAGCAAAACTGATTTCTCGTTAGAGTTACGGGATTTATAGGAGCATGTTTTTGATTTGTGTGCTATAATCTTCTACAATTTTCTTAATCAGGCACAGAACATATTTTTCATCAAAGAGTCTGCAAATTTTCATAATGGTTTCCTATTTTGTCGAAACAAAAAATGAAAAATCTTTCCATATTTTTCAGTTTTATACTTCTGCTCTGTCCTCACGTTCAGACAGAAGTTTTGAAATTTGTCCACTTCCTGATTTCTGCTGCTTGTGCCAAGGTTCATAATTCTATACCATGCATCTTCTGTTACATCCAGCATATAATTCTATGACTATGATATCCGGATCCAAGTAAGGTTCTGCAGGTTTATTTTTCATGTTTACTATCATCTTCACCTGTCAGGTACAGTACCAATAAGACATCTATTTGTGCTGTTTGGTAGAGTTAAAGCCAAATAAATAACTGATTTACCAGATAGACATAGCATTATGCATTCATACTTGCAGAAAACCATTTAATGGTTAATTTTCAAAGCAGGATTATTTCTTTGTTTGCTTGTCATTTGTTATGATCTTCCAGGCTGAGATGGCCTTGTTTGGGCCAAAGGTCACACAAGTTTCCAGCACAGTCAAGAACAGAACAATCATCCTTGACTCTTTTTCCTGTGCTTTACAAGTATTCTGATATTTGTGACACCTGGCTTTCAAGTTACTTCCCTGCCATATCCATACATTTTAGTGAATGCTTTTATCATTTCTCAGCTTGCTTGCTGACTTCTTGTTGTTGTTGTTTTAAAACCTCTTTACACCAGCTGACTTTGAGTACTTGTCAGGGTCACAATCTACCTATGTCACATTTTATTTTATAACTAAGAGAGACTATTTTTTCACCTCTTCTGGGGCATATATTCGTTATGGAATAATTCAGTTCATGACAATATTACCTTCATCATTTCTTTGACATTTCCATCTGCATTTGGGAGGCATCCAAATGTTCATGCCAGTTGTGTTCATTGCACAAGAATTTTGGCATCAAAACCACTGATGACACTCTTTTTTTAAGGAAAAAAAAAACTAAAAAAACAAAACCTAGCCAGTTTGTCAGTAGGCTTCCTTCTTCTTATTTTCAGTTCTGGCTGTCAACCCATAATATCATCAAAGTAGCTAGGTCTGTTGAGGATCGAGTAGAGAGAGAAAGAAGTCAAGAAGCTTCAGAGGAATAAAAAAAACAGTGAAAGCTGTCCAGTCCAAAAGACTGGGCTGGAAGTTTAGAGAAGAGGGAGCTAATTATATTCCTAAGAAGAAGAAAGGAGATATGGGTCACAGTCTGGGAGATGGGGCACTTTCCTTCCCTTGCCTTTGTAATCTGAAGTCTGTGGGGACAGCACAAGAGCAGAGTTGTATTCCAAGTAACTGCATTTTTTAAATATTTGTAAATGCCCTTTGCTGAGGTTTCTGACTCTAGGCACTTCTGTTTGGCTGCCAACAGAGATAGCTGACTACAAGGATTATACAATATTTAAAGCTGTATTGCCAAATTCCCTTTCACTACTTTCTCTTTTCCTTCTGAAATGAAGTGTACAAAAATTACAGCTGTTGCCAAACTATGCTGCAGTGCTTCACAGTAAGTAAATCTGGGAAATAATACATATTTTCCATTCAAATAGCATCCTACAGCTTTTATAAGAGTATCTGGAACAATATCTCTGTTTTCTTCTGCGGAGGCATTGACAGTCTTTCCTGCTCAGTAGTAGCTCAGCATCTTCATTCTTAAGATGGGCATTTTTTTCATGGTGTTTTGCGGTGTTCCTGATGCTCATGTGCTTTGTCTTGTGTTAGGTCACTGACACAGGAATGAGCAGTTTTGAATAAAAAAATGCATAATGCAGAAACTCAGTCATGGTAAAATTTTATTTGCACTTTCTTATCATGTAGTAAATGTCAGTTAATCAAAGTAAAGGTAGAGTTTCATGAAAAATCGCCAGATTCATGCTTTATGATGGAAGTAATAAAATATTTTAGGATTCTGAAATTCCTGAGAGGCTGTTCATCTAAAAAAATGTGGAATATAGCGACCTGTATGTGAACTAGGCTTTTTTATTGGTCTGCCACTGATGGAGACTCTGATCCAGCACAGTTAATCTGATTTTACAATTGATTTATGTATGTGGTCAGCTTTATGTTGTCCTGCAAGTGTTTATTTCTTTGTTTTCAACAGAATAACACCTGCAGAAATTAGTTCTTAGATAGCCTTTCACATTGTAGAAGACTGGGTTTAGTTGGCTTAGTGCTCTTCTAATTGGTCTGAATCTTTGTTAAGAAATGTAAGGCTCTCTTTCTTAAAATTTGCAGACTTTTCTGCATAGGACGTGTATTTATTTTTTCTCAGTACCTCAGTATTATCCAGGATTTATCAACAATCTCCACACTACATTTTCTTAGAACAGCTGAATTTTTTCAAGTTTTAATTCTGAAGTAATTTTTCCTATTTGTTCTGAGGTTCTAAATTAGACTCCATTTTACTCCTTTCACTTGTAAAAACATGCAAATGACACTTCTCAATTGTTTTCTGAACTGAACAGTTAAAGATGTTACAGCATACTTCTTGGGCATTTCTGTAAACTCATGAATCTGAAATTCTCTTGAATCATCTTTCTAATGTGGATGTTGTTCAAATTAAAAAAAAAAAAAAAAGGAAAAAGGGACATCTGCATGTGCCGAATTTCTTGAAGAATAAACAATCATTTGCCTTGTAGGACAGTAAAAGCAGAACTTCCTTCTGGATTTTTCTGTGTACCTGAACCCATTTGCTTCCTGCAGACTGTTGCATCATGTTCTTATTGCAGCTCTTGAACGGCTCTGAGATCTCTTTTGAAAAAGCATTTGTATTGCATGTTTTGATGTTGAAATTGGCCTCAAATGATGTTTATTTCTGGATCATCTCACTTTGCATACCACATGCTTACCAGTCCTGTTCTTAATCACTTACTCTTTCTTCAAAATTACAAAGGATTGCTAATTTTCTTAGGTTTTTCATTTATTTTTTTATGTTCCATTTTCACTTCAGAACCATCAGCAGAAGACAAGATAGAATGACCAGTGGTTTGAGAATACACAATTTCCAGGTTTCACTTCCCATTACACTAAACACTTTTTGAAACTTTTCCCATCAACATTAGTTATTACATACTGTGCCAGCCTTTTGACACAACTGAGCTATCAAACAAATCTTGAGTGCTGTGTCCAGTTCTGGCCCCTCAGTTTTGGAAGGATGTTGAGATGCTTGAGTGCATTCAGAGGAGGCAACGAGGCTGGTCAGGGGCTTGGAACACAAGCCCTGTGAGGAACGACTGAGGGAGCTGGGAGTGTTTAGGCTGGAGAAAAGGAGACTCAAGGGTGACCTCATCACTCTCTACAACTCCCTGAAAGGTGGCTGTAGTCAGGTGGGGTTGGTCTCTTTCCCCAGGCAGCAACTGACAGAACAAGAGGACACAGCCTTAAACTGCACCAAGGGAAATATAGGTTGGATATTAGGAAAAAGATTTTCATGGAAAGATTGATAAAGTTCTGGAATGGCCTGCCCAGAGAGGTGGTGGAGTCATCGTCCCTGGATGTGTTTAAAAAAAAAAAACCTGGATATGGCACTTGATGCCATGGTTTCGTTGAGGTGTTAGGGCATAGGTTGGACTTGATGATCTTGAAGGTCTCTTCCAACCCAGTCATTCTGTGAATTCTGTGAATTCTTCATTCTTCAAAAGACAGAGAATTTTAATTTTTTCATGCCAAACTATATGATATGTTAAAGTCCCAACGCTTCATCCTTCTATTTTCATAGCACTGTACTTTTGGTTTGGGACCTGTACTGACCCTGGAGAGCATGAGTAACACTATTCATTCTATAATCCAAGTATCCACATTCATTAGTATATCCAATACACTGACTATATTTAGTTGGAGCTTTACTAGAGAGCAAATTTTTATGTATGGCAATCAATTTAAAAAGTTTGAAGTTAAGTTATTGATGTCCCAATTACTTCTTGTAATATTGTTAGTTGCTGATGTCAGGCTAAAAAAAAAGACCTTATCCTTTGACTTTTGGATTAATTTAAATAAAACATCCTGGTGCAAAACTGTCATTTAACATGACCAAATATCATTCAAATAAACTCCATCTGACCAGATCTCCAAGGCCTTGGAATCAATAGACTTCAACTATATTGATATATTTGGGTTTTCACTTTTGTTTGCATGTGTGTGCATTTTTATTTGTGCTTGTGTTTCATTCCCCTGCAGCTTTGGTTCAGTAGTTCTTCTAGTGCAAGCTGATTCCCAAGGAGCAGACTGCAGCTGGAGGGAAAATTATCTTTGGGAGGTATTACTAATGGATTAAGTGAAAGGGAAAGCAGGCACATGCCCATACTAACAGGTCATCATCAAAGAAAAGCAGCATTGTTCTTCTGTTTAACACAGGAGGACAGCAATTCAATCTGGTGTTTGTGCAGGGCAAAGAATAGGGGGTATATATATCTGGGAGTACAGGCAGGAGCTGCAATAGAGAAAAGTGCCATGGAAGCAGAGGACATCTGTGGAATGGGAGGTAGTATCAAAGACAGACAACTTACTGAGCATTTCTGGTGTCATTTCACCATTTTTTGTTCCTCACATTTTATTCAGGTATTTGGTTGTGAGTGTTATGTGTAAGACAGTATGCTTTCAAGCTGCCTGTGAATTAGTAGAGAGGAACATATCTAAGGGAAACAAAATAAAGCAGAATGCATCTTGTAATCTATACGCTAAAGGCAAAGCTAACCACAAAGGCAACATTGTGTCGCTGCTACTTGTTTCAGTAGAAGGTGAGGCGTTAGAAACTAACAAATATGCTGATGGAAAATGAAGTAAGTATACAGGAAAAACCTATCTTCTCAGGACAGAAGTGTGCTAGGGATTTCTAGAACCCACTAGAAAGAGGCGTCATCCCTATATCTGAGAACAATAGCATTTACCAGTTTTTACCATGTTACCATTGTGTGTCATGAACACACATTTGATGGCATTTAGAGGCTGCCCAACACAGAATAGTGTTTGTCTAATGTAAAAGATGTTTCTAATTTCCATTTGATGCAAGTATATACACCCAGAGAAGCCGTAGACGCTTGAGAAGCATAGGCTGGCAAAAAAAATTGGAGATTTGTACATATGAGAAAAGCTCCAAGATCTCTAGCCAACAACCCTTTCTTTCCAGGAAAAAATTAACAGACTGACTCAGTGTCAGGGTGCCACGTGTTACAAAGCCTATAGAACTGTTTCATGCCTCCTGGCATGAGTTCCAGAAAAAATATCCATTTGAGCAAAAAGGGGCTGATATGTTGAAAATACAAGGTTTGGTCTATTTATTCTTGTGCATATCAATTGTAGCACATTAAAAGTAGTTCAGCACTATTTGAAATTGATGAACTTCATCATGCACTGTAGACAAATGCATTTACACACATCAAAGATTTCTAGCTGTCTGCAGCTTGTATACGTATATCTCACCTACAGCCCAATGATAAATGTGCTTACCTGAAACTGAAGGACAAGGCACACACAGGGATGTTAACCACAATGCTAAAGTCAGAAAACAATTATTTTCACAGTCTTGAGCTCATGAAGTAGTCTGAAAGATCAAGAGAAATTTTGTTAAATATTATTTTAATACTAAAGCAATTAATATTCCCCAGAAAGTCAACTTAAACATATACAAAAGCCTGACTAGAAGTGATGGAATATGGAGCAGGAAATGGAACCAGAAACTCTTGCTCATCTACTGGTCACCGCAATAACAGGTTCTACACAGGGTGGGTTCTGAGTGAAGGAAAAGAACCATTTACTATTTCAGCTGGTTTTATACACAGACATCATTGTGTTAGGAGTTGTACATAAAGCAAAAAAAGTGGTCTCTATCTATTCAACTCCATTTTTTACATGCATGTGCATGGACATATAAGTTAACTTATACCTGTGTGTGTCTGTAGTCATTTGGGAAAAACGACATAGCATAGCTGAAGCCCACAAAAAAAAGGGGACCACAAGGCAGTGATACATATATAGCAAAAGAGATAAGGGTTTTAAAATGTGCCACACCAGCTATCTGCTTGTCAATGGTTTTCTTGATGGTCACCAAAACATAAAGATCATAATTATGGTAATCTCATATAGACTGTACTGTAGTAACGCACATCTGAAAGAAGATTGTATGTTTCTTGCTCAGTAAGAAAATAACCTCATCCCAGGTACAAAAAGATGAGGTGACTTGTCTGTATGGACCATACAAAAATGTGGCTGATATTAACATAGGGGCTTGTCTACCACATTTCTTCAAATACCTTTGTCCTTCAATCCTGCTTAAAAAAGTGCAAGCCACTTACCTATCTACTGCTTTGTATCTGCTGTCAAGCATCACTCTGCTCACAGAGATTTGAAAATGGATGCATAAGAGCATCTGTGTCATAACTTGACTCTGTCACATAATAAGGCAAAAGAGGTAGATGATATCAACGATGGGGACTTTTTCTGTGTGCTGTGTTGCACACTGCATTAATTCAACTAATTGAATTTTCAGAGTTTTCTTGTGCTAACAGAGAAATGTGAAAACACACTGCCTAATGAAGAGAAAGACTGCATGCATTTTAGCAATTCAGGCTATTACAATTCGTATCAAATTTACTTCAAATTTTAAAGTTGGAACATTTTAAGCAATTGAAAATATTTAAGGCATTTTCAAAATAAAACCAACTTCAATAATATGAGCAAAGTTAATAGGAGTTCCTAGGTTTCAATGTTTTTGTCATACCACAGCAAACAATTCAAGGTAAATGAATGACCTAGATAACTAAATCAGTGCTTGTCATCATTAAAAATGAAAGAACAAAGAACTGCAAGCTAAAAGGGAAAGTGAGGGTGAAACAAAGGAAAGAGAGAAAATTACTTTTGAAAAGAAAAAATAAATGCCAATAAAATGTGGTATTGTGTGGATTAGATGCATTCTATTTTTTCTCAGTGTTTTATCTTTTTTTATCTGGTTTATCAGTGCGTGAGTCACTTTCCTCAAACCTTTGTTTTCAAATGTCCTTAACTTTATCTTGCTTTTGTCTTGAAATTGGACTGCTACTATTTCACATGACAAAGTTTCTGTTTATGTGATAGTCTATTACTTGGCTGTGGGCAATTTTTGTCCTTCTAATTTAAAAATACGATTTTCTTTCTACCCTCGCCATCCTGAGGCATTTGGTCTAGCTGTGTGGTTAAAGTTGTCATTCACCCCTGAATCAAAAGATCAGTGAGAAGACAAAGTACTTCCTGAACTGACTTTATGGGCCAAATAGAAAAGATGACAGTAAGAAAAGCATCAGTCAAATATAACATTTGTGTCTATGGCTGTCATAAGAAAATATCTTTATATAACCAGAAAAAAAAATAGGTCCTTTGCTAGAGTTGACTGAATAATTCATTGTGAATAAATTATCCAGCAGATGTACTCCCCACACACTGCTTTTTGTTTGTTTGTGAATGGTTTGTGAACAGACCTTTTCTTCTGCTAATGTATTCCTTATTTGGAAATGTTCACCAGAGTCTGTGAAAATCAAAGATGCTTCCCAAAAGGTATCTTGTAGTAATGTTATCCTTCTGGGTCAGTCACATGGTTCATCTGAGTCAGTGCTGTATCAGTGGTGTCCATAAGAATGTTAGAGTGAACTTCTCATTGAGATTCTTCTCCTAGTAAAGCAGTGATTTTCAAACTTCCATGGGGGAGATTGCATCAAGGTTTCTTAGCATAAGTGTTTGTATATTCATTTGCCATGAATGTGCCAAGTTACTTTTTGGCTCACTGTGGCTAAGATTTTTCCTGTTTAATTCCACCACCAGTAATCAGACATGCTTTTCCTGTTAAATTTGCTGCTTGGTCCATTTTTCTGTTGTGGACAGTCATATGTGTTCATAGCTTTCATGATGATCACTGTCATGTAATCATAGAAAACCAGTTGCTTACTGTTGAGGCCACTCACCCCATCTTTTTTTCCTCTTTCTGAAACTTTTCATATACCTCAGCTATCACCCTTTCAGTTTTCCTTAATTTAAACAGCTTGAATCTTTCATTTGTTTTTTCAGCCGTCCTCTTTGTAGATTTCTTATCATTCTTTCTTTATTCCCTGCTCTCTCTCTGATGTGGTTCAGCAAGAATGTTGACCAGAGCTGGACAGAGTACTCCAGCTGAGGCTCTACAAAGTGGTGCAAAGCTGAAAGATTTGCTCTTTTTTTTTTGCGAGCACTTACACATCTCAGTGTGATGTTTGCCATCTTCAGAACAGCGTGATATTTTTGGTCATGTTCAGACTGTAGCCTAGTTAATTCTTTGGATCTCTTTCCAAAAACTGCTATCTAGCCAGCTGTTTCCCATCCTCTGTTTGTAAAGTTGAATATTCTTACCTGTTTTTAATACCTCACACTTGTCCCTGTTGGATTCAGACCAGTTTTCTGAGACCTTTTCTCTAATTTACAATGACCATGCCCTCTACTCCACTCTGGTGAGACCCCACCTGGAGTACTGCATCCAGCTCTGGAACTCCCAGCATAGGAAGGATGTTGGAGTGAATCCAGAGGAGGGCCACAGAGATAATCAGAGGGCTGAGCACCTCTCCTAGGAAAACAGGCTAAGGGAGCTGGGGCTGTTCAGCCTGGGGAAGAGAATGTTTCAGGGAGATGACATAGCCCCTTCCAGTACCTAAAGAGGTTCTACAGGAAAATTGGAAAGGAACTTTTTAGAAAGACATGTAGTGACAGAACAAAGGAGAATAGCTTTAAACTGAAAAGGGTAAGTGTAGATTAGACATTAGGAATAAATTCTTGCCAGAGCAGCTGTGTAAGCTGCATCCCTGGAAGTGTTCAAGGCTGGGTTGGGTGGGGCTTTGAGCAACCTGGTGTAGGGGAAATAGTCCTGCCCATGGCAGGAGGGCTAGAACTAAATTGTCTTTAAGTTCCCTTCCAACACAAACTGTTCTGTGGTTTCATGATTCCGGATTCTAGATCTGACTCCTATCTATTTCAAATATTCTCACCTTCATTTCCCTTGCAGATTTAAGAATCTGGTGTGGCTTGTTTGTTTCATTGTTTTCGTTGCGGGGTTTTATTATCCTATTGGCTCTCTGCTCTGTCACACATTACATATTATACCTATATATTACATATACATACTATCATTAGCAATAGATATTGAAAGGGTTTGTAATCTGGACAGACCCTTTGTAGAACTCTTTAAATTCTCTGTGTCTCCTTTCCAAGCAAAAAAGTCATAGCATATTTACTCTCCTCTTAAATCCATGGTCAAGTGAAAGAATTGAAAGAAAAAATGGAGTAAGTATGTCTTCATATGGAAGCAATGATCTGTGTTCAACTTCTGTGATGCATTTTCAACTCTACAGGATCACTTTTCTGAGGGGTACAGTGTAAAGAACACTGTAGATATGCTTGTGTAATCCAGCTTCCTGTTTAATTTTGAATCCTCTTTTCCTAAAAAGTCCTAACATATATTAATATTTGAGTTCTTAGAGAACTATTCCAATGACTCTTGATCAATAATAATGTATTTGGATCATTTACATTTAGCAGCTAAGTCACTGGATGCTGTTTGCTGTGCAACAGCTTAGCTGTTAAATGTAAATCTACTGCTGCCCTTGAATCTTGTTGATCAGTCCAGATCCAAGCTACAGCAAGAGACAGCTGAACAGGTCAGATAGCTTTCTCTGAGCTTAAACTGTAAAAAATTGTGCTTCTAGTGCTGAAATTCTCAAGTAAAACCTCTCTCCAGGTATCCCTATCCCTTTCTCATATGCTCAGTCACAAATTATTATAATTAAATTACTGTTTTTAAAAAATGAAAATTATAAAAATTAGTATTGTGTAGCAAAAAAGATAATGGTGAAATTTCTAAAAACAGGAAACCACCTTCAAGTTCAGTCAATCACTTCAAGCAATGTAAATGTGCATTTAGAATACATAAATTTATTTATTTATGTATTTATTTTACCTTTTGACAAATTTTCTTTGATTCTCCTCCTGAAGGTTTCAAGCTGAGTAGTGACTGTCATGTGTGGGAAACACAAATACCTACTGTGTACATAATGTCCTATATGCAGCAATCAATGTACTTCTGAAACCTAATGCTAACTAGTAATGGAGTAAAATTAAAAAGGATTACAACAGTGGTGAAAGGGGAAACTCCAGTGCTGCCCAAGAGCCGATCATAAGCTACTACATTCTGGATAAACTGGGACATATAATTGAACTCCTAAAATTAGAGCAATGTTTATGAGTATTTTGTTAAGCTTGGTCTTATTATTGAAGAATATTTATGGTAGGCAATTGCCATCTATTAAAAAAAGAAGCACAAAAATTTGTTGAATTATGTGAAAAATATTACCCCTCTAAATTAATTTTCCAAACCAAAGGAATTCTTTCACATTTTTTCATCTTCTCTTGTTTTCTTTAATAACCTTTGTACTAAATTTTCTGTATTTTTGGAGTAACTGAGAGTATATTTGATTTGTTTATTCAAGAAAATAGTGGGCTTACACTGCTGGAACAAATTTACAATGTCTTGCTGAAAGAAGTTCTTATACTTTTTTTTCTTTCTATTGGTGCTTTCTGCTTTCCCATGTCAAACTTTTATGAAGTGTGTCTGAGGAAATCAGTGACTTTGGTTATATTCAGGGTAGAGTTAATGCCAAAATGTTAATTCTCCAGTTTGCTTTCCATTTTTAAAAATCCCTTCCTCTAAATATTTTCTCCCCCGGGAAATACCTTTAAATATGATATCCCAAAGGAATAACAACATTAATATGATCCTTTCAGTGCCTATGTTGGTAATTTCATCGTGTTATTTCTTCAAGAGAGAAATAGCTGTACTACCAGCCATAATACCATATTACCTGGCTGATCTAAAATATATCATCTCCTATTCTTGAATCTTTTTTTGGCCATGACCAACACAGTGATTGGCAGAATAAGATGAAAAGATCATTTATCTTGATGTACTGCCTCTGCTGTCATCAGGCCCTTCACACTGGTATCTTCTTCTATATTTGTCAGCATATTGTATCTCATCTAACTAATTCACTTCTAGTAGCTTCGATGAATATGTAAGAGAAAATGAGTATATTCCACATCGAATAGCAGTTTTTCAAATGGCCTGCAAGTGTGATACTTACCTGACTAAGCGCAGTTGTTTTACCATGGAACTGTCTAAATCCTAATTAATGATCTTAGTCTTTACACTTAGTGGACAGTGATTCTTGGGACCTGGTATAATCAGCCTAAAATTGTGAATATGGACATCTCTAAGCAAATAACTTTTTCTTATCAATAAGAACAGACTGGTTTTTAAGGAGAAAGATAGGATGAATATCATAACATGGGGTTGACTGATGTGTACTGAAAAGCAGTATGCTTTATGGGTACCTAAACGTGAAGTCTTTGTATGAACTTCACACATGGTGCTAAAACCAAGCTCATGTCTGAATAAATTGCATCAACACACCTGCATTGATTAAAAAAAAAAAAAAAAAAGAAAAAGAAAAGAAAAAGAGTCTATTACATTGTTGCATCAGGGTTTAGCAACTTTTATTACTTTTTGGTAGCCTAGTTGAATTTTATGAAACAAATATAATGATTTCACTCTGTTTTATCTGTGCACACCTTATTTGTAATGATTTTTGAATCGAGTGACTATATTTCATTAAATTCAATGAGTTTGTTCATGTCTATTAATCCACATGTCCCAAAACAATAAGTGATTTTAATTTAAATATGACTATAAAAATCAGAACTATTATTGTTTCTAAAAGAAAGTCTCAGTGTAGAAGACTACATAGAGGATTATTGATCATTAGAGAAGTCTTGCCTTCACAGAATTACATTTTTCAAAGATGGTCTTTATTTTCTTATGCAAGCCGCTGTGCACCATCTTTCTACTTCATTGGCAATGACATTGACTTAAATGCCAACAATTGCAATAAACTGCATTGCAATAACATTTTAAAACATTAAGTTCAAGAACTATTGATTATCACTGTACCAGGTAACACAGCTCTGGTGGACAGTTGGGAAAAAGTTCTTACAAGTGCAAACCCCAAGAAGTCATAATTTGCCTTTTAAGAACGGAAACAGTAATTTAGTCCTTTTTCAAAACAAACAAACAAATTAAAAGATGGGAGCTGTAGAGATCTCTGCATTCCAGTGACAGGTGACCATGAGTAATCTGTGTCCGTGTTGTTCACACTGTGATCTTCCATTTGGGTTGAATCTGGACCTGCCCCTGCCTCGCTGAGCTCTGTGGAGCTAATTGCCAAATGAGCTGCTACTGAGAAACCATCAAAGGCAAGCTAATTCTGAGACTGTTCCCCCATGTTGTACGCTACTTACAATAGAAGAATTCGAAATAATTTTTAATGTGGATTTATACTAAAATAAAACAGCTCTATTAATTGCAAGTGGAAGTGAGTGGAGTAAAAGGAGAATCTAAATGCTTATGATTTTGAAAACATGACTGAATATACTATCACTATTATTGTAGAAGCTCCAGAACCATTCGGTGCTCCACCAGTAATTACTTACTTGTTGAAGTTTCAGTGTGAGGGACAAATAGATTTGATTTAGTCTAAGAACTTCAGAATGATTTAACATTACCTTATCTGTCACTTGTAGCAAACACTGTGTTTTATGTATTGAAGAGCTACTTGGAAAATACTTCTCAGTATATTGTACATAAGAATCAAAATAATTTATAAAAATTTCAAAAGTTATTTTAGAATATAGGCATGCAGTATCTAAGAAATCTTGTTCAGGTAAATTAAAGAATTTGCCTTTGGAGACCAAATCAAGGATACGCTAGTTTAAATTTGTTGTTCATCAGTTCCTTGCTTTTGAACATCAAACAATTATGTCAAAACATTTCACTGTGATTTTAAGGAAGAATCAGATCAAAAAGATGCTTCCATAACACAATTCCCTCCATCTCTTTAGCAAATGTATTTATGACAGGGTTTTCTGGGTTTTAGATCATCAAATTCCTTGGTAAACACTGAGTATTCACTAATGTAAACTGAAGCAAACACTGGATACTGATGTGATCTATCATTCTCCAGCTCAGTATCTATGTACCAAAATCATAGCTTTATATGTGCTGTTTGTCTTGTTCCTTATGGTTATAAATGAAAAGAAACACAATTCCAAAGATAAAGGTTTCTAAGGCCAGTAATGCAGTGAACAGTATAAAGTATTGAAAAAAAAATTCTTTCTGACATGGAAGTGACAGAAAAAGGGTGAGGCTCTAAAGGCATCAGCTTCATTCTGGAGTAACCCACTCTGAATGAGAAGCAATTAGATATGAAAACTTTTCTTAAGCTGTGTATTTGAAAAAAATAAACAATATGATTATTAAAAAAATACCTACAGACCTACAGTTTTGAATCTATTCACTATAACAGAGAAATTTTTATTATTAACAATTAAGTGAAGGAAATAATATTATAGTAGATAAAAATTAATCTTGGTCTACCTGAAAATTTAAAAAGTTTGCTTGATAAAAGTAAGGATTCTATAGGATGCTCCTTCAATGCTCCTTATATGCTGACACACTGTGTAACCCAAATGGTAGCATGCTTGTTTACTATTTCCTTTAGTAGAAAATCCCCAAATGTAAGCAAATTTCTGACACTATGCAGGTCATGTGAATGCAAAATCTTCTTAGAGTGGCATCTTCCAAAATGTTCAGGTATTTAATCCACTCTGCCAGTTTAGTCATTTTTATGGAAATGTGTTGTAACTGCTTTTTCATAGCATCCCTAAACTGTATTTTACTTTGAGTCTTAAATATCATTGAGTAAATATATTAAAAGGAATGCCTTGTACGTGATAATAGAGCAATCAAATATTGAATAAATGGTGTGTCCAGCTAGGCATATTATTTCTTTGTTTTCTAATCCTTTTGTTGTGCTTCATTCTGTAAGTCCTCTGTACAGCTGAATAGAAAATGTTATCAATGAAGGCAAGTCATTAATCCACCCATGACAAAAATTAAGATATATTTGTCCTTTAAGGCTGACTGCCTCTGCACTGTTCAACTATGGAGGTCAATAACCTGTAAGTGTTTAATGAATATTGCTATAATGTTACTTTCATTATTGAATTAGAGATGGCTTTGAAAAAGACATAATGGTTTGATCTGTTTTGTTTTATATTTATTAAACTTTCAAAATCTATGAGTTATATTTCTTGAGTTAGTATTTTGAAAGAGGATGAATATTTACATGAGCTTTACATAAGAAAAAACATTTAAAAATTTATAATAAATAATAATCTTTCAGTCAATTAATGAATACATTCTTACTTTTGTGAATCCTAGCAAATCTCAAATAGATTTATTACTGTAGACTATTTCACAGTCCCGGGATTAAATTATTACCATGTAATTTTATATAAATATTTTATATATTCATTATTTCATGTTAGTTAGTCTTTATTATCAGCAGATTAAGAAAATGGAAGGGTCAATTAAAATCACAAAATTGTCACTGTTAGCAGAATAAAAAAGTTCAGATTCAAGATCCATTCAGAGAACTAACTTGAACCCAGATATAGCTGATCTGTTCTTTTTTAATGAAAGCTCATAAAGGCATCAAACAAGATAGTTTCACTTCTAGTAAATGTGCAGTGAACATGTTTGAGAACAGGTTTACCTGTAGCCATAACACTTTTACAGTGATCTACAGAAACTACCCTCATTTGCACTTTTCTAAACACATCAGACAACATATTAAAGGTTTCTGACCCTCAGCCACCTAAACTGTATGAAGAGACCAAACATTGGTCTCTGAAATTGTCCTAGATATTTACACTGCTACATATTTTGCAAGTTCCAGCAAAGAATGAGAAGAAGGAGTCTCCCTTTCTTCTGCCTCCAGTGGTATATGGATTTTGTTAAGTTACATAGTTGTATAGATAACAATTCCTTACAGGAAGTATTATTACATAGGACTTTCTACAGAAAGTCTGACATCCCAGTTTTGCTAACAAAGCAGACCAGAACCCAAATTTTTGGAAACATCAGTTGTACTGTTCAACTCTTTTCAAAAACCTTCCCATATGTTGAAAATGAATAATTCTTAAACAAGCTATTAGATAACAAACTCCACAATGAGGACATACAGAAATCTAAATTATATTTTGAAGCCTCCTCTACTGTCTTAAGTTCATGTCCAAGACTGCTTAGAGCAGGCAACATCACAGTACAGGACATTGAACAGATACATAATAGAAGATTCTTTTTTGATTAAGTGTATTCTTAAAGTATGCACAGCTTTCAATTCTTTTGTGTTTCACAAAATCTTGACATTCTCCTTTGTCTTCTCTTTTTCTTTTATTCTACAACAATATATCAGATTCAGGTTAACCCAACTCATGGAACCACGCAGAAGTATTTATTGGAACTATTATTGTGTCAGGCAGCTCAGCAGTCCTGCTACTTTGCTTGTATGACAATTTCATGGTTATGTTTGTGTTTAATAGTTTTTTCCTTGACTTAAAGTTAAGCACGCGATAATGTTATTCTACCACACAAGTCAAATTACCCTCAAATAAATATACTTCATAAAAAAATACATATGTATCCTAATATTAGATTAGAAATATAAGCAAATAAGAAAATTAAATCATGGGGTAAAAAAACAAAACACCCAACACAATAGAACAATAAAATTAATATTATTCTTGTAGTGCTCAGAAAGAGATTATACATACTAATACGTCATACCTGCTCTCCAAATGATATTGTAATCACTTTCAAATGGGAAGGAATAGAAAGTACAAAATGAGTGCCATGCCTTAGATGCTGTTACCAATACTTCAACATTTACATAAAATTCTCCTGTTGACCATTAGACATATGTAATTTTAATTTTAGAAATGTAGACACGTATGCTTTTAAAAATGTTGTCAAACTACCAATAAAATTAATGTGAAGTTCAAATTTTTGTGCGTGTGTGTAAAAGGACAATAATTTCAATCCAGTTTCTCAGCACAGTGACAGGCCACCAATCTACTCTTCCTGCAGAGCTATCTTTCAGAAATTGCTGGTTTATTTAGTAGAATGTTTTCCAGCTGTTATGGTTGCAAAGAAAATATTTGTGATGTGAAAAGGGTATTAAATGGAGCAGTGTCCTATTTCCAGACATAACGCCAAGTGAGATCCATTCATCAAAGGAGGCTATTAACCTTTATACCAAGAGCCTCACTTGTCAATATCCTTAACTTTCATTCCAATGATCATTTTATCAGAAAATCTGATTCTTTTAGTCTCTCATTTCAGACTGCCAATCACATCTGGCAAAATATTTAGCTTTCTTGATGGCCTTCTTAATGTAATATATTGTAAACATAATGACCTTAAATATATGAATCTGTGGAAGGGTATAATTTAAACTGAACAAAATAAGATAAATAACAGTGCTTCTATTTTTGCTTGATACTGATATTACTATTTACCTTGCTAGAAGCACATTCTATATGATTAGTCAAAATCTTCTGTTTTTCAGTTAATGTATTCTGCCACAGAAGTTCGAGTCTGTCATTTTATAATGCTATACAACTCAAAATATACATCTTAAAAATAGATATATGTTTTATATCTAAACATGCTACTATACTAAACATGCTACTGTGTGAAAATATTGCTATTCTTTCATGTGTCTAGTCACATCTTTCACTGCCATATATTTCTTCAGTGCCTGAGTTTGTCTCCTCTTTAGATACAAGTTTCTCAGTAATTCCAATGTCCTTTCCAACACATTTTTTCAATTCTACAACTTCTTAACCTTTCTCAATTCATGGGATTGAATTCTACTTGCCCTGACTTAAGGGACCTCATTTCAGAGTCAGACATCTGAATGCAGATATCTACAGGTAGTCATGTTTCCTAGTTCAGTCCCTGGAAATTTGTATCTCAATTTGATTGATCATGCATCTATTTCTAAAGCCATTTAAATACCCTGCGATAATCAAAGGATTTACATGCTAGGTATGAATAAAGACCTAGGTCTATAGGTAATACAGTGATATGAAAACTGATCCTCTTCTGGCACTCAGTTCTAGGCCCTTACTACACAAAAAACTCTGTGAAGCATGTCCAGACAAGGGCAGCAGAGCTGGTGAAGGGTCTAGAGCACAAGTGTTACAAGGAGCAGCTGAGGGAGCTGGTTTGTTGGGCCTGGAGAAAAGGAGGCTCAGGGAGGACTGTACTGCTCTCTACAATTTCCTAAAAGGAGTCTGTAGCCAGGCGGGGGTCACCCTCTTGTCCCAGGCAACCAGTGACAGGATGAGAGAGAGGATGCAGCCTCAGGCTGTGCCAGGGGAGCTTCAGGCAGGACATTTGGAGGAATTTCTTCAAAGAAAGAACTGTCAGGCACTGGCTCCCTACTGAAGTGGTCAAATCACCATCCTTCAAGGTATTTGAAATGCGGGTGGGTTTGGCTCTTGGGGACATAGTTAAGTGGTGAACTTTGCAGCTCTGGATTAATTGTAGGACTCAATGATCTTTTCCAACCTTAAAAATCTGATTCTATACCAGAAAGGATTTACAAGGGTGTCTCAAATACCATTCACATTTAGGTGACTGAGATGGGTTACTATTGGACTTAAGCATTGGAGTCATAAAGCAGTTCAACTGAATGAAATCAGATCTCTAGTATGAGGAGATAAAAGCTCTTTACATCCTGCTGGCTGTATTGACCAGCTCTCCACTGACTACAGTGGGTGCTTAAGATTCCTAGGGCACATAATGATGACTATGAATAGACACAGGCAAACTGAATCTTACCTGTGCTCTTTGTTTCTTTTTTCTCCTGATATTTTTTTTCATAACCTTTTCCACCCCTGGCAAATAATCTTTTAATTCTATTTTCCCTCACATTCATTTACCACAAACCTAAACACTGATTTTCTTTGCTCTTCATCTGTTTTCATTTCCTCCTAATGAACATCTTTTAACCTTCATGGATTTATTACAGTCTGTTTTCAATTGATTAACTTTTGGTTTGGTTTGGTTTGGTTTCTTGCATTGAAACAATTTGATTTTATTTTTTGATTTTATTTCTGTTGTTTATATCCTTCCCAAACAAATTACCATAGTTGTGATCCTTTTGCTCAAAGTTCAATGTTTTCTGTGTAGATATGAGGTCTAGAGGTCCATCTTTGTCTCACTTTATAGGCAGTGTAGGAAAGCAGGCATTTTCAGAAAGGGATCTGCTTTAGGTAGTAACTCTAAGATTATAATAATTATGACTCCAAGTGCCTATTTTATTCCACTGAAAATTTCTATTTAGGAAAACTATTTGTGAATACAACATGAGAATGCAAGTTGAATAAGTTCTGGAAAGTTAAGGATTTTCCATGTTTTATCAATATTATTTATTGCTTAAACCACAGATGAGCAGTCTATTTCTAATTTAATGCAAATTATCCAATAACACATCTACTCATATTTTAATTTTTTACATACCGCCATCATGCCTGACTTACTAACCTTATATGTATTTTAAAACACTGAATAATAAAAATAAAAAAGAGAAGGACCCCTTGCATGCAGTTTATGTGTATCCGTCTGTTTGTTTTGGCATACTGAAAAATAGAAGAACCCAGAGAAAGCTCACTCATCCTTTGCAAACTTGCCACTTAGCTGCCAATATTTGATCTCCAATCTTACATCTTGTTTATTTTGTTTGTAGTGAATTATCATTATGGCATTGTGCCTTTTGAACAGACTCCATTGATATAAAAATGTGCTCTGAGCTGGCCAAGTGAAAAATATGCAATATCTTCTAGCAATGTTTCCAGTGGGAGTCCTTTTAGGACCCCTTTTAAAAATAGTTAGCTGGACATAACTCCAAACCAAAGAATATTCAGCAGTGTAGCCACCGTCAGTCCAAAATGGCTTGCAAGTAAATTAGAATGAAAACTAATTCTTGATCAGCTTTTGACAGTGATACAAGAAACCGGTATACAAGACCAGACTTGTAATTTGCTTACTGGACTATAAATGGGCACACACATCTCATGGCAAGTCCCAGTTAACGGGGCAATGTGGAAACATAGTTAACAGTGTAGAAAACATAGAAAGTCATGAAAATTGTGTGAAGAAAGAAATTATAATACATTAAACATTTTTCTATACAATTAAAAAGGTGTATCAATAATTCCACTTTACCTCTATGTAATATATAATTGAGAATTCAACAGGCAGTTTAGGAAAAAAAATACCCCAAATCCACTTTAGTTTGTTTGAATGTGTATTGCCAGTTTTAGTGCTGCGTTACTCTGTTTTCACAATACGCAGTAAGTAGATGTCAAGGAACATATTAATTTAGTTTTCAAGTGAACATACTAATTTAGTTTTAAATTCAATGTATTAATTCACTATTCTTTCAGGTTCTAATACTTTAAGAAGACTTTTCCAGAGTTTTGAGTTTGACTCAAAGTGAGCACAACTGAGGCTGATCTTCACATGCAAATACAACCAGTAAATTCTAGTGTTGCATGATCTGGGAGCATCCCTCGAGATGAGGGAAGGAATGTCTCTTTCTTGCTTTTCCTCTTAGTTACCTCATGATCCAGACTTTCTTATCTCCTTGCTGATACATAGTGGTGTGGGAAAGTTATGGCAGGTGGTGAAAGGACCATTGCTCCAATCCCGAAAGAGGATAATGATATTGTCCATACCGTATGGAAGATGTCAATTCAGTCCAATTCTAAGTACTTTGGAGAGAGCACACTTCTAATTGTCACAGCTTGGTTACAGACAACTGTAATGATTATGGAGAAAAATGTATATATATTAAAAAAAAAACAAAACCAAGCAACAATGAAAAAACGAACCAAAAGTAAACATAAGAAACAAAAGATTCCATTCTTAAAAAAAAAAGCCCCACATTTATTTAACTTTGTCTGCACTGCTGTGTAATTTGGGATTAGACATCACTGAATTACAGATAAATTATGTATTTATAGGAGAGCAGAAAGGTCTGATTCTAGTAGTTTAATATAAAACAAATTGCATGACTTTAAATTCCTGCTCTAAGGTTTTGTCAAAGACTGTCAGCAGTCACTTAGATACTGTATGGGGATCAAATAATTTCGTATTTACTACTTGTGAGTCAGGAGTATGCGTATGTGTATCTTTTGAACCAATTGAACACAGGATGACCATTTCAGCCAGGCAGTAGAGGGGCTGAGCCAGGCATATGAACCCCTGGGGGTCTAACATCTTAATTAATGACCAGGATGATGGGCTGCAGTGCACCCTCAGCAAATTTGCTGATGATACAAAACTGAGAGGGGTGCTTCATATTCCAGATGGCTGTGCTGCCATTCAGAAGGTCCTCAAAGGGCTGGAGAAATGGGCTGACAGGAGCCAACTGACATTTAGCAGAGGAAAATGACGAGTCTCACTTCTGGGAAGGAGTAACCCCAGGCGTCAGTACTTGCTAGGGGCTCACTATCTGGAAAGCAGCTCTGAAGAAACAAAATAGCCCAGCAGTCTGTGCCCTTGTGGCAAAGAAGGCTAGCTGGCTCATGGGCTGGAGAAGTATTACCTGAAGGCTGAAAGAAGAGTCCTTTTCCTTCTTCTGAGCCCTGGCGAGGCACATTCGGACTGCTGGCTCAGAATCCGGGCTTTGCAGTACGAGAGAGGCACAGCCATCCCATAGCCTGTCCAGCAAAGTGCTGTGAAGATAACTGAGGGACTGGAGGTCCCTCCCTGAGAGCTGGGACTGTTCAGCCTGGAGAAGAGATGGTTTAGAGGGATCTTATACATGTACATAAATACCTGAAGGAGGAGTAATGACAATGGAGGCAGGATTTTCTCAGTGGTGCTCAGTAACAGGACAAGGGATGATGTGCACAAGCTGAAATTCAGGAAATTCCAACTAGACATAAGGAAAAGCTTTTTTTACTATGAGAGCGATCAAAGATCAAAATAGATGCCTCAGCACAGTTGCAGTCTTCATCCTTGGAGATAGTCTAAACCAAACTGAGCGTAGCCCTGAGCAACCTGCTATAGCCTGAGCAGGGATCTTGGACTAGACAAACTCCAGAGGCTTTTTCCAAACTCAGCTGGTTTTTGATTTTCTCATCATACTGATGGTAAATTTTAATTATGAGACTGATATATCTCATTATTATTGTCCTAACCAAAAAGAGAAAGAAATATAGAAAGCAACATGCATTATATTTCTTTATCTGAAATACAGGGATTTTCTTCTGAAATTTTGAAGTGAAAATTTCCAGTCAGGGCAAAGGAAATTTTGTCTGGGAGATTACTTAAATAATGACTGCAACAGAAATCATTGTAATGAGTCTGGTTGGAATAGATTTTTTTTTTCTTCACAGTAACCTGTATCGTGCTGGGTTTGAAGGGGGAGGGTTGTGATAAAACAATGGTGCTATCACTTCAGTGTTCTAGTTTCAGTAATTAAGCTGTCTTTATCTCAATCCACAAGTTTTCCTTGGTTTTGCCTTTCAATTACCACCCCCAGCCTGCTGGGGAAAAGTAAAAGAGCAACTGTGTGGAGACTTATCTGCTGTCTGGGTCAACCCACCACCGCAATAATTTAGACCGTTTAGACCAAATACAGATATGAGCTCACATAGTAATCAAACAGTTGAGGCTTAAAAAAAACCTACTGTAAACACATTAGTATTTGAAATTCTGTTATGTTAAGCAAAGACAGAAATTCCATAGACATTTCATGACACATGGAGTTGTATTTTGTATCTGCTAGAGAAAGATTAGTGATATAAATGACTCTCAGTCATCAAGATTATTTAGCTATCATTCACAAAATTGCAGCAACTCCAGACTTGTGCTGTTTGAATATCTTATGATAGTATTCTATTTAATTGACTGTACACAGCCTAAAAGTGACAGTTTTGCAATATTGCTTTTTATTTCACTTTGGCATCTGAGAAACCGCAGAGACATAGGCAGAAGGGCAGAGAACAAGGCTTGAGGAAAATTGCAGGAGACAATTACTTCTTATGTACTTCTGCTGTCATCTGAGTTTCAGTGATAATGTCTGACACTCATGGGGGAAACAAATTCATTAAATAGGTATGGAATTTATGATAGTATTTAGCACAAGCAGTCAACTTGCAATGTACGACTGATTTCGGTTTTTTGATTCTTCAAGGAGTGCTTGGTCCTTGTATCCCCCTAAATCACTTTTTCCCTAAATCAATGTGCAGCTCCAGTAGCTGGACATTTGTTGTTCTTCACCTTGTGCCTAAAGTCAAAGGATTGAATTGTACTTTTCAATTATGGACAATTGCAAGTGGGAAGCAATGCCTATTAGTCCTCCAGTTTGAGACAAAGGTGGCTTTGCAAAATGTGTTTCAGATCAAGTATCTCACTGCAGCATTTTCTGTGTTTGCAATATATATCAACATAATAAAACAGAGTATGTATTTGGTTTTAAAAGTCACAATAAGGATATTTTAATATAAGAATGTTCATTAATGTGAAGTACATTGCTATTATATACAGGCCAGATACCAGTGCAAAATGTCTTGCATTATTGAAAGGCTGGACCTGATGTCAGCTTTCTAGGCACTGCTAGAAACGAAGACAAAGGTCTCATTTTCAGAAATGACAGAACTTTTCTAACCATATGCAGCTGGAGCAGCACTGATTTCCCAGAGGCTACTTAGCATCCTGTAGTTGATATTCAAGGCACACTTTTTAAAAATTTGGACTAGAAGATACTAACCACAGTTGTTCTTGTTTTTATATTTGGAAATATCAGCGAGCAACATGTCTCTAGCCTGGTGGATAGGTGTAGAGCTGTTTCTTTATTCATACTGCTACTGTTTCCTAATCCAAGAGCAAAAGGTGTGTGTGCATCAACTCCTGTACACCACTCCGAAAGAACCAACTATCCACCACCCTGAAAACTAGTTTGTGTTCAGCTCAGGATTTATCAAGCGTTAGGTACATTGCTTAGAATGAGCTCTTGGAGATTAATTTTCCCATTAAAATTAATTTAATATAAACACTCTGTAGCATTTGGGTAAATTCATTGCTTTTTCTAAATCTTCTTCCTTACTGGCTAGACTACATGAGACTATTTAAGAAAAGTTATTGCATGAGAGAGCAAATTCACCCATAGGAATTCAATTCTTTTTAGTCACCTGTATGTTCACAGGACATTTTTAGTTACTTATGCATCTCTTTCTGGCAAATTTGAAAAACTCAGGACTAAAGAGCTTTTTTCTTGGAAAATGGTTGAGTTTTGTATTTCACCCTTATAGTCACTCCTACTGTGCTTCCCTCAGTGGTAATGTTGAAATAGTTCTGAACTAGTAAAATAAACCTTTAAAAAGTTTCAAGCAGATTTTCTTGATTTAAAAATGATGATTTATGATTATGCGAACTAGGTTTAATATGCATTAGGAATTCAAATGCTGTTGCAATAATTTTTTAGTAAAAGCTGCTTTTTAGAACTACCTTTGCACATTCTCTCCACAAGCAATAATTCTTCATCTATAGAGTAATTTATTTCTTCTGGTTTTAATATGTTACAGATGAATGGTTGTATGTCTTTCCTGTTAGAGCATTACAAGACAGGCCACTTTTGCATTAGGCTGGTACTACAACAGATACCTGTGGTGCTCTTCATGGTTCATGTGGTACTAATTTAAATGGGAAGTTGCACATATTTCATTGAAACACTTGGTAAAGCCAGCTTTCACAGAAGGGTGCAAATGATGGACTGTTCTCTGTGTGCAGCTGAACTGCTCTAAATGTGTCAGTGAGGGTTATGGATCATTTCATTCACCCATCAGCTCTGGTCCGCTGTGTGTACAAATCACAGTATAGTGTCATCCAACAGAACATTCCTGACAATACTAGAACATTTATAGTACTGCCATTTTTAATAGGAGTTCTGCAACCCTGTTTAAATAGTATTACTTCTTTAACTCTTTAAACTCTGAATTTAAAGTGATTTTTGGATTTCTTCTCTGTTATCTACAGTGCCCCCAGTTTAGATTTTTTGCTCATTTTTCTTGACTTCATGGCTAGTGGGAAAAGAAATAAGAGACACTCAAGGTTAAGGGTAAGTTAGATCTAGGACCTACATACACAAAGCTTTCCATCTCCATAAATGGTATGTTATTTTCTGGGCTTTTTTCTGTTTTTTTTCCTTAGAAATGATCTTTGGATAATTCAATATCTCCTGAGCATACAGTACCTTTAAATATCAAGCAGTCCACCTTCATTCCCTGTCAGGAATTGATTGAATTGATGATAAACGTTTTGTCATTAGTGAACCTTTTGTCTTTCCATTGTCAGGATGAAAAGCATTTTTGGCAGTTACACTACAGTATTTTCCCACTACCTAAACTTTACAGCTGAGAAAAGACAGAAATGCAAATAAAACCTTGCCAGAGGCTTCTTCTCATGGATGTAAGAAACTGCACCAAGAAACCTAGTATAATTACAACTGTTATAAAAGGAAAGGCATGTATTTTGTTTAGGGAGTGGTCAACTATTTTAGTGCTTACTTTCTTTCTGTTGCTTTTCCTGTATTAGAACTGATCCCTTTTGTTCCTAATCAAGGGTTGTGACTATTCATCTTCTCCTGAAGAATTTAACTAGGTGCAAGGGAGATTTTCACACTGGTGAAGTTAAGGTGGCTTCTTACTCTTTGTACAGAAGTCTTAAACTCTTTTTAAACCAAAGTTGACCATGACTGACATTGCCAGGCTCCTAACTCATCCTTTCAGGTTTCTCTGTGGACTATAGGAACACTCATTGTCTATGTTAGGGACCAAAATTAGGCATTTGAACCTACACCATATGAAAATCTCCTGGCTGGACAATTAAGGATTTAGAAGCTTGTACTTAAGAAATAGGGTTTGAGAAGTTTTAGTTCAAATTTTGACAATTGGTATTGCTCCAAATCAGTTTACTATACTGTAGCCCTTGATAGTGGCTAATTTTTGGTAAATGATACTTTGCATACCTAATTTCTGAGTTTATACAAGAGTGTTCTGCATATCTCCTAGATAACACAGGGACTGCTCTGAAAGCAGCACTCATCAGCAAAACAAGGGAGAAAACAGCATTATTTTTTAATTGGACAGCATTTTTTTTTTCTGAATGTGACTAAGCCAGCAGATCTGTCCTGGCTGAAGTTAACAATACCAGAAACATTTCTAACACCACTTACCATTTTCTTTATTTGAAAGTAAGATCCTGGTTCATCACTGGCAAACACTGTAAAGGTAAGGATATCAGCTACTGAATATGGGTTACCTATTCCCTTCTAGCTGTGGTAGAAAATATGCCCCCATGAAAAATACAGCAAGTGTCAACAGTGCTTCATTTTTATTGTTTCAAACAAAATCCCATGCTCATGCTGTGTACATACATTGAAAATAGACCCACAAACAGGAGCATGATGTCTCATGTATTTTTTTATTATTAATTTAAATGTATCATGGTTAAAATTTCTCTTAGGTTCTTCACAGAAACAGAATTTTTTCAGTGCTTTTAGGTACCAGATTAGAGGTAGTTGAACGGAGTCACTCTCCAAAGCCACATAATGGCATCTTCTTTTTTCCCTTCCTATTGACAGGATGCAATGGCAGCTCAAGAGGTTAAAGAAATAGGAAGATGAATAGGAATATCTTACAGTGAAATTTTTCCTGTTGCAAGAACTACTTACTTTATTCTCATATTTCATGTCAGGGTAAGGGCCAAGTTCTCCAAGGTTGGAACAAAATTCCTGTCATAATTTTTAAATTAGTGATAATTAACATGCACTTTATTTGACATGGGAGTATGGCATAATTACTCCGTGCATACTCTTACTCCAGCACTAGCTTTTGCTTTTAAGCTTTTGATTTTTCTGTAAATTTCAACACATATTTGCGAACATATTTGAAAAAAAATCATGCTGTAAAAAAAAAAGTTATTAAGTTGACTGTGAGAATAGTTAGTTTTCTCTTATGCGTGCGATCGAAAGTTTTCTCTTCTAACATCAACTTCATTGAGAGTAATGTGAATTACTATTTCTGCTTATGTAAATTAGTTAAACTCCATACTGGTGTCAGTAAGCCTATCAACATAAAAAAACTAAAGGATTTGATCATATTTATGTCTTTTGCCCTGTGATATTATTACTGCCTTTTTTTTTTTTTAAACTTTGTTGGCAACATCTCTCCACTCAGAGCTAGAGGGCAAGGGCCCATTCTTGGCTTCTGCAGATACGCATGCTGTGTTATGGAGACACTCCAGCTTCTCCTTAAATAAACCTTAACAATGCCATTCATCCCCCCTGTAAATGAAAAGAAAAGCCGTTATACTTTCCAATTTCTGAAATTAAAGTTGACAGACAATGGTGATATGCTCTGAATATATGATTGAAATTATTTGCAAGATTAAAACACATAAATTACTCCATTTCACACCATGTGTAAATAATGTTTCTTTCTGCCCCTTCATACAAGACTGTATGTTTGGGAACAGTCACTTTTTCTTTAAAAAATCTATTTGTTAAAAGTGAGACATGATTTCCTGCCAGGGAAGCTGACAGAGGGAAAAAAATGGTGATGGAGAAGATTCTTTTCATCTGCTTCTGAATGATCACTGTGTGATGCTTCTTCCTAAATTCCCTAGCTAAAAGCCAGCCTCACTACAGAAAAATTACTCATATCCACTTCCCAAATTGAGTAATGGCAAGCAGACATTCTTGGAATATGTCTGTGCTTCACAATGAAAGGCTGTGTTGGACGTACTCTGGCGCGCTCGGAGCAAGCTGCTGAGTCTGTATAGCGCGGATACAAGCATGTGACGCAGAAGCCATAAAACCACATTAAAGTAGCATAGCCCTGACAGACAGGACTAATAAGCCCATATGCAGTACCTCCTGCTCCAAAGATAACCCACTCCCAAATTGCTTGGGTACTGCAGTGTGGGACTTCACACACAGACAGTCTTGTCAAATGCCACACAGGAATTCTATTCTCTTCCCTGGTTTCTGCACGGGGAGGCTTATGGCTTCATCTTTAGACTTTAGATCAGTATAGCTGGGTATTTGAAAGGCTGTACAGAGATGGGGCAAATCAAGAAAGGCATGAAAGAAAATTTTGCTGAAGGGAGAAGTTCAGCATGGCTCACTGTTGTTACTTCTTCTAAATTGCGATCTTTTCCATGGGGAGTTCCTGTTTAGCAGGCTTGAAAATTAGTGATAACTATAATTTTTTTCAAAAGTGTTTTTTTGTTTGTTTTTTTTTTCCTACCCAATGTGTATCTACGTGCTGTGCACCGAGCAATTGACTTACATAAACCTGTAGAGAAACATGCTTGCCAGTGACACATGGTTGTAAGAAGTTCAACATTATCTTGAACATGTGGTCATGATTGTTTGACAAAGCATTAGTAATGAAGGTTGTGTTTTACAAAAGCAATAATGATGGAAAATGTGATTAAAACTTTAAGAACTGGGCCACATTTCACAAATACTGATTGCTTAATCACCACTTACCCGTTGACCAATATGACTCTAACAATGAATATTTGTTTTCAAGGAAACATGGCAAGTTCCAAACTGATTAACAAAACATTAAATGAGTTTTTCCTTTCCCATTCCTGTGTTCATTTTTGAGCCCCAGTACATCGTATTCCTATGTCTCACACAGTTATGCAATGTGCAAGTTAGAATAAGTGGAATTCCTAACCCATGAGAGAATTGCAAACTCTTTTCCCATTGATATCCCACAAAGGAAGTTAACTTGGAAACCAATGTGGTTTTGGGGGAAAACCTGAATAGAGGTCTTAGTGGTGTTCAGTTTTCAGGAGTTGGCATGTTGTTCAGTTTTGTCCAATTATCAATAAATAAGAGGGATTAGCTGCTGGTAATGGTGCAGTGGACAAAAGATGCAGGTCACATGCAGTGAATTCAGAAAAGTGAGAGTGTACTTAGGAAAAAAAGCTTTTCTAAATTAGTAATAAAAAGAGAAGATTAGGTTAACTGTTTAGTTTCTAAAGTAGATAAATCCTGATGATATGAATTCACTGCTGAATTATACCCTGAGTGATATGTCAAGGTTCATCTAACTTTCATCTTCTTACTACAAAATAATCATTTAGCTCTTCATATAACTTGCTGCAAAAAAAAAAAAAGCCAAGCCTTTGGAAACTGATGAATATGACCTTGAGAACTGAAACTAAAAAGAAGACAAACAGAAAAGAAGTGAAACTTCAACTGGTTAAAATGTAGATTAATTATTTTAGAAGTTTAAATGTCACTCTATTTGCCTGAAATTTGTCCTGAAAGGAAGACTAGAAATGCTTAAATCTCTAAGTACAGAATGTGAGCTTTAACAGAAGGTGTTCAGTACAGAAAGTATGTTGATTTATGCTATGAACAGTTCCCTAGCTTTTATATTCCCTCTTTCAGTATCAATTTAAGCAGTGAGGTAATCAAAGTTAATTAAGAAAAGTTTGGTATTTAGAGTTTAGAGATGCAGATGCTTTGAGACTGATATTTTACACTGTCCAGAAATCTGAGAAACAGTAGATCAGGAGTGACTCATACCCACAAATTAGTTTGGAGGCTTGGAACAGGGGATAGAAAAGCACCTTCTACTGAGCACATAGAGTCTAGGTATCCAGTAAATCTTTGCCACGCTAGTTCTTTAAGTGAACAACAGAGAAGGACACAGAAAGGCATGCAAGCATTCTGCATCAGAAATTTTAGCCAGTAGAGCATCATCTAAATATGACATTACACAATGTCATCAGCTGATAAATCCTACTGAACAACACATTCCCAACAGAACCTCATACACAAGTAGTTTCTATCTAATTCATTAAATATCTGAATGAACAATTTGTGGAAGAAGTGAAAAGAGAGCTTATAGTATTTGCAATATATTTTAATTTTAAAAGCTGAATTTTTCTGAAAGCTGGCATGGTGGACACTCTCAGTTTCTCTTCAGTACATGGAAATTGATATTTCAAGTTAGTTTAAAGCCCTAGGTAACATGACAGGCACAGAAATGTCCACTTGTAGTTCTGTTGTTTAAAATAACTGTCTTAGTCAGATGCCTCTTAAACATCCTTTCATCATGCTTGTGCTGAGAGTGCCAGAAATAGTGGTACTTCTGTCTGCTTTGTGTATTAGTTTTTGTCAACAAGCATCAAAAGAAGAAAAAAAGGACATGGTTGGGCAGCTTGTTCCATGAAGAAAATAAGCCACCAACATCTTGTAGATATTCTTTACATGCTTTCTGTTCTCCCAGCACAAACATTCAAAGTTTGAGGATATAGAGGAGATGAAGGGCTGGGAGTGCCAGAGCAGAGCTCCCCTGTTTCATCCCATGGAGCTGACCAGAGCTGTTCAGGGGCTGTGCTGATGAACTACCAGAAGTTTACCTCTTTTCCAGTCAGCTACCATATGGTATTAAACCCAATGCACACAGCAAGGGATATTGTTCCGTTTTGATTAGAGGAGGTTGGAGACACATATTCCATTTTATGAACCAAAATACCTGCTGCACTTGGCTTGTGGATTGTACTTTTCTCAGGTATATGGCCTGGAAAATGGCTGATCTGTGCCAAGTAGGTGATGTTTATCAACTTGCAGCTTTTTATGAACACAGGGGAGAAAAATGTGTGTAACAGGATTATAAAGACTTGAATCAAATCCAGACAAACTGTTCTTGTTTTCTAATCTGCAAACGTAAATACTGTTATAGCTATGAAAGTAGAAAAAAGTGTAGCTTTCCATATAAAATTCTATTAAACTCTGCACAGTTAATTAATGTAATAAATATGCCTGTGCTATATTAGGTGACAAACCTAACACTGTTATCTCTTCCTATTTTCTTCCTGGGTAACTCAGTACCATCAACATTCTAAAGCCCTGAACTACATGCAGTGCACTCACCTGTCACCACCCAAAGCCAAGTATTTCAGGAACACATAGCCGCAAATTAGAAACAAAAAGTGGTTATGATTAGATTCAGTAAAGTTTGGAGCCAGGATTCTCTATTGCAGTTTTATTGTAGACTGTTCTATACATTCCTTATTAAGAGGCTATAATTGCTAGAAGTGGGATAGAATGTTTGTTTTATGAGACTATGATTCTATAATAAAGGTGGAAGTAGAGGAGATGACTGACAGAAGTTAATGACATATATTTAAGAACTCCATTCTGTACAGTTTGCAGACCATGTCTCGTGATATCAACTAATCTTGTCACTTTTTATTGCTGCTCTACTGATAACTAACTGGTTCACCAACTTGGGCTACCTTACAATAGTGGATATTCCATGAATCAAGTAGCCTGTGTATTTGAGAGAGGAAAAACTGTTCTTAGTATATTGGTTCTGGATGTATAAATCGCTTTTTATCTGAATTTCAAAAAATCAAAGATCAATCTCTTTTCTCACCATCTCTCATATTAAGGATATTCATTTTTTAAGAAATATCATGCTTGAGATTGCAGAAAGTCATAAATATGAGTAGTCTATTTTCTTCCCCTTTTGAGGAACAAAAATACACTCATCATATTTGCTACAAGTTTCCGCTGCTTTTGTCAACTCTACAATGCCAGCAAATGGTCCAATCTAATGAATTGTCATTGTGCAACATTTTCTCCCACCAAGCCTGTAGGACTCTCTTGAGAATAGTGTAGGGCTGGTTAAAAGTAAAGGCATCCAAATCCAGGCTTGCTACCAAAATCTCTCTACTCACTGGCCGATGGCGTCACTGGGAGGCTGTTTCTGTGATCAGAGAAATGAGGGAAAGGGAAGCAGTGTCAGTCTGCAAACTCCCATCTGGTGAGAGGGTTCAAGACATAGTTTAGTGACTTACAGGTACAAAAGAGAAAAGAAATCATGGAGCTGAAGTATTTAAAGAAAGGTGTTTACAATTCAGTTCATGTTTGTGTTCTGATTGAGGATTTCTTCATATCCAAGTATATCACAAATCTAAGTTTTATATCCCTTGGCTCCTAAAGTCTCAATAAATGATTAAGTTCTGAATTCAGTGATTGAACAAAGTTTTCTAAACATTACCCCCACTAATGGGATTCACTTCACAGAGTATTTTATTCACTTTCTGATATTCCCTGTTCCAAGATGTGCTAAACCTGACCCATACTTTCACTAAGCTTTCTGTTTCAAAATTCACATTGATTTTGTGAATTTCATTTGGACTGACACCATGGAATAGTACAAAATGTGGTTCTATATTAATTAAATATCTAGTACACTAACAATATTTTAGTTATATTGGGATATAGTGGCATCAATAATATACAGGTAGATATTTACCTTTTTCTTGGCAGGGAATGCTGGATTATATGTTCAATTGGAAGATAGTCCTTTGCTCAGCGTGAGATACTGCCAGCTATCTCTGCTGTGGAGAAAAGAAATAGAAATGGAATTTCTTCCTTTTCATTGTGGCTATTGTTGTATTTGAGAAGTTATTAGAGATTTGTTAGGCCTCTCTTCCTTTTTTTTTTTTAATTTACTACAGTGGTTGACACTCCAGTATCAATGGCTAGGTTTTGCCATATTAAGAAATCATACATATGCAAGTAGTGGAATAAATTTACACACTTAATTCTTCACAACAGTTTTGGCAAGCAGTACTTAGGTTTCATCTTTCCTGTAACTAGACTTTGTTTTTAATACACTAAATTTCCATTGACTTCTGAAATCTCCTCTAAAAGCTGGGTTGAATGAAAGGCAAAAACAGTCTCTTCTTCAAAAAGTGTGTGAAAGAGGAATGAACAGAGAAAATATATATAAAACAAAAAGAAAGGTAACAGACACACACTTGTGTTTGTTTCCATGTGCAACACTGTGATATGGATATGCTTTTCTGCTCATTTGTTTAAACAAAAAAAAAGTCTTTCAGGCCAGACTTTTTCTTTTACACTGATGATAATGACGCCCAAGTATATGTGGGGTCTAATGGAACAGTTAATCTATTTTTGAGGTAATACATTAATTATTGTAAGTAAAAGTGCAGAATTTAGTGCTCTGGGCTTTCATTTATTGTTCATTATTCTTTTTCCCTTTTAACTGTTCTGTCTGTGCTTAGGGACATGCACATGCATTGTCTGACATTTCGCTGTATATTAACTAACCACTATCTTACTGCCATGTAAGGTGTAAAGAGCCAAGCTTAGAGAGGGTAGCAAAACCAACTCAAAGTTCATTCTCCAAGGGCTAAAGATAAAAGTTACTGGGTTGAAATCATAATTTTCCAAGGAGATTTTAATTTTTTTAAAAAAGAATATAAAATTGTGTTCAAAAATTAAATTCAAAATTCAATTTTTTGAATTTTCATTAAAGCTGTTTCAGTGAAAACAATTAGGAATTGTAGGTACTGAGCAGCAGCCTATGACTTCACTGCACTTCATGTACCAACCACCTCACAAAACCCCTGATCCTCAAACCCTTGCATCACTCTTCACAAACACATTTCAACATGTGCATTTCATTTGTCCCCTGTAAACATCCCCTAAGCCCACCACACTGCATTTGTGTGAAAGATTTGCAAGCTGTGGATAAGCATGCTGTGATTGCTGACATGTGTGAGGCTGGAGGGGTATCAGGAAGAGCAGAAATGTTCAGAACCCTTTAGGTGAGAGAACCTCCCTCACCAGTTAATCAAGGAGAACACAGAGGACTGGCTCTGTGTGACTCTAGGACCCTTCTGCAACAATAGGGACTGTATAGAGGCATGACAAAAGATCCAAATGGGGTGGAAATGTCAACAAATATGAGAAAAGGTTCAGTTCTGAAGTGCTCAGTTCACTCTTGCATATGTACATAAAACGTTTCTCAGTAACCTGATTAAAACCCATGGGTGTAAATATCCAAAAAAGGTAAACCTTTCTGCACAGAAGAGTCCTTATTCCAAAATTCCTGAGCAACTGATGGTGCAAATAGGATCTCTGCCACAAAAAGAGGCTTAGGTGTCAGATAGCTTCGTATACATTGGGCACAATTCCCTGGCAAAGTTCACATCTTCCCAACCCCAGGAGAATGATGGAAGTCCACGAAGAGCTGGTGCTCTGAACTGAGGGAAAACATTCATTTCTGTAACCACACTAGGTGTTGTACCATTATCCTCAAGGACATGAGAAAAGCATTCTTTTTTATACTAGTGATGTCCTTCTTTCATCCACAGGGTCATGTTGCAGCTCACTGTCATGCATGGGCCTCCTCATACATGTCTCCCGGGACACTGTCCCTTCCCTCTGCTTCACAGACAGCTCCCAGCCCCCTTGTTGACAAGCTCCTCCAGTTTGTGGCAGGGGTTCCTGTAGATAAGGGGTGGAGGACATGGAGAACATGAGTGGTGGAACATGGATCAGGCCACATTGCCTAGTGAGGTGCTTGCTTTTGGAGACAGGAACTTCACAGCTGTGATCTTTCCAGACTCCACGTGTATGTACCCTCCAGCACACTCACAAACTACAGGTTTTTCTTTATTGTCCAAAATGGGACAGGCTACCTGCAGCCCAGAGGCTGTTTTAAGCTGTGTGAGCAATCAGTGAAAACCTAAAAGTACATTTGTCCTGCTAGTCCATGAAGTATGGGGTTTACTTGGTGTGACACATGCACATAAAGACCTAACGATTCTTTAATAAAAGAGGTGCAGTTATGTAAGTATCTGAGAGATGATGGAGGCTTAAATGTGCACTTTCTTACCTCTTTCTTACCATTTTCTGAGCTGCCCCATTTGAATCCACTGATATGTGAACAAGTATATGTATACTGACATATATGTGTACATTCATATATAAATATTTTTATGTATGTGTGTATATGGGAACTTGAGCTTCTCTGATCCACACATGAACAATTTATGAGCAAGTTGTACCCCTTAAAATTGCTGAACTTGTCCCAGATAGACTTGGATAAAAGGATCACTAGCTATACCAATTGATCAGAGAATCCTGTTCTCGCTAAATAGATATTAAAACAATGTCAAGATTCAGTATGCCAATCTGAATGGTTTCAGCTGAAAAAATATCCTAATGTTGGAAGTCTAAATAACAAAAAACCCTTCAGAAAGGCCCATCGTGGTAAATGGATCTGCACCTGTGGGAACATCAAAGTCAGTATGTCTTTTCCTTTGAACTGAATTCTCTTTTATCATCCATTTTTCTGCTATGTGTTTATATATAAAAATACAATATTATTAGCACTCTGTCATCTTTCCAACAATATCATGAATTAATACAAGAGCAATAGATGAATTACATTTTCTTTGGAGATATTTGTGCAAGCAGAGGGAACTTACATACTCGTTCCTATCCAAGAACACGATGGCAAAATTTTCAAATGTTTCCTGCAGGGGTCTGCTTCCACTAAAATCACTGTTGCTTCAGAAGTTCCCACAAACTCTGCTGCTTCCAAAAATCACATGAATTTTCTATTAGTGGAACTTCCTTCTGTGTTGTCTTAAGACTGAGCAAGATATAGATACTGTAAATAGATACAATAAAAATTGAATTCAGAAGGCTTTTTTGTTCTGTGACTGTGGGTGGAGAAAGATTGGGTCACATGCATGGTACAAATACATTCAGTGATACCAATTTCCTGTAGTGTTTGCCCAATAGATTGCTCATAAATATTAATGGTTTTTTCAGCTGGGTTTTTCTTCCATGTTAGTGGTACCATTTTAGGGAATAGTCGTAGATTAAAGGCCACATTTTGACAACCTAGCAAGAAAATTATTCTCAAGACTTTCAAATATTAGCGTCCCTAAAATGAAGCTAAATATGCATTCCTTATCCATAACCCCATTATTAATTAAACAGTATTGTTGGAGTGTTCCTTTTCAGAGTCTAAGAAACTAAATTGCATCAACTTTAGGCTAAATTCTTCACAAAAGGTAGCAATGTATTGTGAAGGGTTACTATCCATTTCAAGAAATCTGTCAAAACCCCTTGTACTCTTTCTTTCCTCTAGGCACATATATACTGTTAAAAATAGCAACAAAATATTCAACAGAAGATAAAAATGAAGCAAGAATTGCCCATAATGAATAAAGAGAATACAACTTATGAAATCAGTAGTACTGAAAGCATCTAGGAATAGCATTAACAATATCAAATATATGAATTTTGAAGATGCTGTCAGAGCTCATCTTCCATCCTCGCATACCTTAGTCTTAGCAGGAAGCTTACAGTTAAAAAAACCCAAAACCATAAAATCCTCTGCATAGCAGCAATAATGATGGGAGTCAGGAAAAAAAGGCTGTATGAGTTTCCCCTCGTCCTTTGCTCTGCAAATCTCTTTTCCCTTGAAAAAGAGTGTTTAGGACATGCCAATTTAGAATAATCTTTTTGAGTCATTCTGTTGGGAAGTTACACTTTGTTTCCATGTTTGGTTGTGAGCAGTCTATCTGTCCAGATCTTGCAGAGAGTAATTAGTAGAAGCATACAGAGCATGCAGGGCAGTTTATCACCTCGAGCGGAGATTTCAAGCCTAGGAGCCTAAAGAAAATGGTGCCAGTTTTTTTCACAGGATACAATATACTGTGCCCTGTAGTCATGGTATCTCTCTCTGCTAGAGAATGAGCAGGAGCTCACACACCCTGCACGCTCCTCTTAGGACTTGTAGTGCATATGTTTAGGAACTTTGTATGACAACACAATGAGAGTGGTGTCTTTGTTGTTATCACAAGCCTGACAACGGTCACAAGAGAGCATGTCCTTCATCACTGCCTGTAAAACAACAGTATCTTACCCATGCTAGTAAGTTAAGAGAATAGCAAATACTCCCTGTGCTTACAGCTAGGTCGGAAGTATTAGAAGATCCTTCTTATCCTCTTTTATTTCTTGGCTCCTTCCCTTCTGTAGTATTATAGACAAATTATCCATGAGGACACAACCTGTAAGGGTGATTTTTCTAATAAACTCTTACTGAGACTTCCTCTGCACTCTCTTAAAAGAAAAAAAAATACAAATGTAGAAATTCCTTGCACATAGAGTTACCTGCTCTGTCTTTATTTTTGTTCCTCTAAGCTTTAAACAGCCTCAGTTTGGGATTCTGAGATCTCTAATTACAGATACATCTCATTACTTCTTGACTGGCAACATTTTCTTCAGCTAAATCCAAAAACATTGACCAGAAAAGCCTCACTCCTCTAGCAGACTGAATACTGCTCACTTATTTGGAAGCTTTCACTTGGGGCTCCTGAGGGTGTGAGCATTGTGCCCAGCTGAGCTGTAAAATGACCAGCACTTTCCAAAAGAACATGAAAGGTATTTATGATATTTGCCTTAGCACTTGCATGTGTACAGCTGCATGTTTTTGTTAACTAGAGCCGTGAGTTCCTCCTTTGTTGCTATCCTCCTGTAATATTTACTGCACTCTTGCCACTCCATGCTGAGCTCTTTGATATAAAGCATCTTTCTACTTTTAGCTTTACTGATGTGTGTTTATTTATTTTAGATATAGTTTGTGCTAGAGCACATACACATATATGAAATCATTATGTGCACTTTAAAGGAGCTTAAAGAATAAAATCCAAATGTCATGAATTAATCTCCATATTGTGAAAAGAGACAGTAATTCAGACTGAAAAGATGACCATAGAAATCTTTGTAAAATCTTTTTTCTTTCTTAGGAAGATAAGAAAAAAAAGATATACATTTATGGGAATGTTTCTTAGTAAGGGTAATAATATAACAAGGGAGAAAAAAGAAGGATCAGTTATTCATTAGAAACTATTTTTCATTCTTCTGAAATATGAAAAGAGAAAATCAAAGAAAACACAGTAAAATCTCATTTACTCCAGAGAAGCACAGACTTGTCAAGGATATTACCATCAGGATTTGAATTTTCTTCCACAGTTAACAGGATTTCTTTTTGGTGAAAAAGGAATTTCAAAGCATCATTAAAATAAAACACTATCTTATTAAAAAAAAACCCCAAACCTTAATTCTTCTAGAATGATTTTGACAATTAGAAAACACTTCTGGAAGGCAAGGTCAGCAGCTTCCTTGTTTATTTTGTCTGGTCTAAAGTCAGAAAGAGTAAAATAAGTACACATTATACCTTATTAGTAATGAATTGTTATTATTTAATTTTCTCATACTTTAAGAATTCTCACTGTAGGAATATCTTTAACCAGGAGTAAACACTCTGGAATGTTATGAGGCAGATACATATTTTGCACACTTTAAGCAGATTGCAAAAATTTGGAAAGTTTTGTTTAGTGTTCATTTTTGATGTTGGACTTAATTCTGAAATAAGATCATGTTTTCCCAAATCTCAGAAACTCCCTAAAAAGGTTGAGAAGGACAGAAGAAAAAGTTGATTTTATAAGTAACCTTCCAAAATATAAAATATGAAGGCTTTCCTAATGAAATCTTTTCTACTGGAAACCACCATGGTAAGGATTGCTGAGTAGAACAGATACTACCACAACAGTACAAATTTCCAAGGTCTGTTTTCTCTCAGGATTGAGGAACTTATGCAAACTGATGAACTTCAGGAAAATGTGTGGTTGGGTAAAATACCCACCATGTATAATACCAGTAATTTTAAAGCCTTTTTTTAGGGTTTAGTTCTTTATAAACAGTTCTTATTCAGCACATAATAGAGGATTATTTTGAAGTGGAGCCATACTTGGAACTTTTTATTAAAATTGTCAGATTGGGATATTTGACCACCTAAAGTCTCCATCTATAAGCCTTTTGAATCAGAAGGTTACTCCAAACCACTTTTTTCCTAAATACAGCTAAATTTCAAACAAATTGACATTTTTAACGAAAAAATATTATCGTTAAAGAGGGTTTTTGAATGCAGAATTTTTTAAACCTAGAAATACAAATTACTTCAGACACTCCTGTATGGTTTCCACCTTGTTTCTTGAAGAGATCTTGATGGGATATCCACTTACAGTGTTTAAAAGGCTGCACTACAACTCATTTATCTTTCTTTCCTGTTAAAGCTAGTGCTGCAAGCAGGACTCATGGACATCAATGGAGGATCCATTCTGGTACTTGTACCGCCAACTGATAGCAAGAGTCTCTCACCCGAGCTTGGACTCAGCGCCTGGTTAGATGTTAGAGCAGCATTGCAGGATTACTGCTTTCCTCAGAAGGACAAATATTTTGAGTATGCTGAGCACTGCCACAGGTGTTAGCTCATCTGAGTAAACGTTCCAGGGTCTTCAACAGTGATGTCTGAGCAGGTAACAGTCCCAGCATCTTTAGTCTTTCCTCCCTACAGTGTTATTGCTGTGGATATTGCATCTGTTAAACCTTTGGAGTATAATTAGATCAAAAGTAAGACATGCCCAAGTGGTGAGAAAAAAAGAGGGTTTCTATGCCATGAAATGTTGGAGTTGAATTTTCTTAGTCCTGCTGAGAAGTATCTGTCTTTGAGTAACACCTCTGTCTAGAAAATGTGCAAAATACTACATGATCAAGATAATATGAGCAATGTTAGAAGCATATATGAATGCGTATATATTATTTATACATATAGAATCAGTTGTTTTAAATGGATGTTTTATATTTTAAAGATACCATCTTTGGTTAATGTCCTACAAAATTAAATTGTGCAATTATTACAGCAGAATATACTTCTCATCCTACCCATGAAAACACTCAGCCACTGAGACTTTATTTACTTCTTTTGCAGTCTATTCAATCAGTTCCCATATCCCCCCCCTCCCCTCTGCCTCACCTGTCACTTCCACCTAGCAGACACAAAGCTCTGCACATGCACACAGAGAAATTCAGCATTTTCTGCAATCAACCAAATACCCTGAAGTGAAAGACAAACACGATGCCTGAAGCAATATTGCTTGATTAACAATGAATAGTTCTTTAAAGTGATCACATGAACTTTAATCTGAAAGATTGCTTTGAATTGTTAAGAGTGGAATCTGTTGCTATGAGAGTTGTCAAACAACTGTGGTGAATTTAATGTGTAATAGATGATAACCTTTGTCGGTTTTAATATTGAATTCCATGTTACTGATCCTAGTAAATAATCCTTACCTTCCCCTAGTGAATACCTGCTACATCCCAAAGCTCTACGCAGAACGCAAAGACATTTTAGTAGAGTGTTTTTCATGTAAAGCACACATACTGTATAGATCTGACCTCATCACTGGTTGCCTCAGGCTATCTCCTGTATACCGTCTGTTTTCTTGATTTTCTCCTGAGGTTGTCATTATCTAAGGTTTGTAAATATTTCAGAAATTTGAGACTTGTGCAGCAATTGAAAATGCCGTATTGCTGTTATACTGAAATTTCAGCAGCATTCATTTTTCTCTATTTTATCTATTTTAGTTCTGGATAATATAAATTCTACAATGCATGATTTAGCTGTAATTGAATTTGCAATCTATTTACAGTCATTTTAACCAAAAGACTCCAGATAAGCATAATTTTGATCTTAGTTAACGAAGAAACAATATATGTTATTACTTTAAATTGTGCTATTTTTTATTTGTCAAAGTGCTATATAGATTTTATGGATATTTTATGCAAGTTTATGCATGAAACTCAGCTGTTTGGAGAAACTGCTGACCTCTCCATTGAAGGGAAAAAAACCACAGAACAAAACCTGAAAAACCCTTTTGTCCTTTAAAAACCCGTAGGAATGTAGTATGTATCATAAAGAACACGTGTACTTGAAACAGATTAAAAGACTTACAGAACTGGTTCCTACCCAGAATCTTAGTATATATGAATTTCTTTGTATTAAAGCATCCGTCATTACTGAATATTTTTGCTTTGATGTAATTATGTACATATACTTAGCAAAGTATCTTGTATAAAGCAGAAAGCTACAGAAGCCCTTTAAAATCTGCTTTGAAAATCATATGTGGCATGAATTTTGGCAGCATTATCATCACATTCATTTTTGGAAGTATACTCCAATTTTTCTATCAGCTCCTGTACTGTAGCAGTAATTTACTCTGATATTAACATTAGTATCCAATTTTCATATCAGATTCTTCATTCCTGTATAATTTACTTCAATATTACATTGCTAGCCATACCTGCCTACATTGTTCTACTTTTGTAGTTGCCTTCAATACACTTCTTTTTAACATTCATTGTGTTAAGAATGTGATGATACACCACCAAATGGGAGAGAGAGAAGAATGTGTATAGTGTAAAAGAAATGTATTGTGATGATAGGGAGGCTTAAGAGTGTTGATGGATTTTTAAGATCCTGCCAATTTTTTTATAATTATTTAATTAACTCATTATATTAGTATCAGAAAGTTCATTTGCTTTGCACCAATACAAGCTTTACAGATATGAGGGAATCCCTTGAAATTTTGCTTAGCACGTTCTTATATTGAGTCATGTGGATTTCTATACTTTATATGAAACATTCGAAGTGGAGGCAATAATTTGTAAATGACATGAGAAAAAGAAATCACAGTATATTTTCTTTTCAAAATATTTAGTGTCTACAATTCATCTGTGAACCAAGTAAATCACGGCTTCTTCAAGTGCAAGGATCGAAACCAATTACCATTAGTGACCATCGGGTGCAGCCGATCCTTTCTGTCCTGTTGCCTGAATCTCAATGATCTCCCAAGTGTGCCCATGCAATTTAACAGGAAGATCAATACGCCGCGGCAGTTAGCAGCAGCTCTCTTGAAGTGCTTCACACAACATGCTACATTTCTCTACCGAATAAATGTCAAAACATTCCAACAGCTACAATTCTTGGGAGAAATTGTTCTTGTGAAACATTATTGACATACTTTAACCCACATTTCCCGCTGCTCTCCAGCTTCCTACAGGCCAGTCAATTCTGATTTGGCAAGGGCCACATCGACACATGTCCCCTGCTGACTTTGTCTGTAGGCATGAAAGATATCACCATGCAGTGCAAAAGTCCTGGGTGTCAGGGGTCAGTGGTCCAGCTCTGACCCAAGGTCAAGGTGACAACAACCTCTCTCCAGGGACTTGTCTTCATCTCTAATATGGCCTTGGAAGCAATCAATATCATTACAGAGCTTGCTTTTCTAACAGAGAGTGCCACCTGATCTAAGCATTTCAAGACGATGACTTGCAAGCCTTGCTGCTTGAAAATGTCTTCATTTTCCCACTATACTGGAAAACATCTGTATTAGGTCTGCCATTGTTTTTTTTCGTTTGTTTAATGTGATAAATTAAATTGATTCTTTTCGCTTTTTAATGGATTTCTGCAGCCTGGACTTTCTTGATCTTTTCTTGTATGTTATGGAGTTATTATATATAGCTCAGGACTTTCTCCCAGCATCCAATCTCTAAATGTTTTTTTTTTTCTTTTATTTGTTATTCTTGCTCCCTCATTTTTGTACTATTGCCTATTAGTAACCATTTTCTTTACTTGTGATTTTACTCTGATGTCAGTCAAGGGCTCTTTCTAGCTTTCAGGAAAGGAAAACTCAGTGTTGCATCTGTATTCTAGAATTACACACACACAAAACCACACACACATGAAATCCATCTTAAATATCTTCTTAAAAATATAAATAAAATGCAACATCCTTACTGATTTTTTGAGGCCATAGAGGGGTAGTACATTGTAAGAAGTAATTATTCATGTGAACAAGACTTCCATCACCTGTTTGCAAGAGCTACGGTAATTTCCAATACAACAAAATGTTGCTTTCTTCAGAAATCTCAATCATGATGCCTCAGTACAAAATTCTGTATAGCTGAGATTATTTACTTCTTTTCATGTTTTGTTTTGGGTTTTTATCCCGCTAGGAATTAAAGAAGCCTCCAACAAACACAGACCCCAAAATAAAGCAAAATACGGCAGATTTAAGTATTTTTAAAGAAGTGTTTCTATTAATTGAGCTACACTAACGGAATTGTCGGTGACTTACAACCAAAACATTAGAGGAGGAATAGAACCTACCTATATCTTGTAACTAATAGCTCAGCTTTCTCATCACACACAAAATTGGGCTTCAGATTCTCCCCATAATGGACAACTGACAGTGAAGCCTGAAAGGAAATATTTCATTCAAACAGATCAAGGTATCCTTACATCACGCTGCTATAGAGACCTCTTGTGTTCTACATGGATTGGTAGATAAAACCGAAACAAAACAAAGAAAAACAAAGTCCAAAGCCATAAATATTGCTTTAGATGTGAGTCACAGCAATCTAATATATTTGTAATGTACCTAGCACACTTTGAGGTCTTTTCAAACAATAGCATCTTCAAAGAGAGAGAGAGAGATTTTTTTTTTTTTTTTACTCTCAAGGTTACATGCATAAACTTCACTCTAGGTTTTATGTATACTAAATGAACCTTGAGATCCAATTTGGTGAATAATTCCCATTTAGAAAATGCAGATTCTACATCAGCTGTTCCTATCTTCAGAAAGGAGTTAAGGCAGAAGCTGGAAGGATGGGATTCCCCCTCTTCCCTCCTCTGTTTCCTTCTATTTATCCTTTTGTACCCAATTCTCTCCTTGGATTTATGAGGTTAATGAGGCAGTTTCATTCAAGATGCAGTTGAATGACAATATTCCCAATTTACACCCCAGTAAAGAAGAAGGGAATCAGGCTCTTTCTCTACCCACAGCAGTTCACAATGATGTTGCAATCTCCAGATCCCCCTGTTGCTGCTTGAGGGCTTTCAAAGAGAAACAAAAGAGCTGGCAGGATCTTACGTGGCTATGGACGAGAGCTGGCACAAGACACCCCTGAAGCTGAGTATATACCTGTAAAGAAAAAGTGGAAAATCCTTTAGAGTAAAAACAAACCTCTCTCTCTCTCTTTGAAGATGCTATTGTTTTGAAAGACCTTAAAGCGTGCCAGGTAGATTACAGATGTATTAGACTGCTGCAACTCACATCTAAAACAATATTTATGGCTTTGGACTTTGTTTTTCTTTGTTTTGTTTCGGTTTTATCTACCAGTTTATGTAGGGCACAAGAGGTCTCCATAGCGGCATGATGTAAGGATACCTTGATCTTGAATTAAATATTTGCTTTCAGATTTTCTAGATTTTTTGCATTTTCATTCCTGCACAAATGCTATAACAGAAACTTCCAGCATATGATAGATAAGGTATGTTACAGACTTCTTTCTCTTCTCTGAAATTAGGGCAGCTGTTCTCAGCCTTCATATCTATTTTTCTGTCTATTGACCGAGGAAACTACACCGATCTGTCAGGACAGCAATTGCCAACCCAGGCAAAAAAACCCAAACAAACAAACAAAAAATCCACCACACCAAAACCAATCAATTTTGTGAAAGAGAATCACAAGTTTTCTTTGTTCCTTCCTAATTTCAGATGAAAAAAAATTTATCTTTCTATTGAAAGAAATTGCAGGATATTTCTGTTTGGAAACAACAAAGTATCTTTAATAGGGAATTTTTGGTGGATTCAACTGCAATTGTGGGACATATATAAGGAGACTTCAGTGTGCATTAAAATCAGGCAGAAGATTTATGTTATTAAAGAAATCTGGATGGTCAAGTAGATTTGTCTATAATGTCAGTTCTATGTTATGAGAAGAAACTTTTAGAGAGGTAGAGAAAGGTAACAGTGGAAAGTCTGAAAAAAATGAAACTCTAATAAAGATCTCTTTCTTTTATCAAAGTGACATTTGTGGCTGACATAGAAGTAAGGTATTTTATTCTGTGTCTTGGAATACAATGTGGTGAGGGGATCTTTGCATTCTCTCTACATGTTGCCACATAACCAAAAAAGCAAAACATATGCAGATATGAGAGCTCAGTATTTTTAAAAAATATATATGTATTTAAATCTGTGGGGTTAAACAAAATGTAGCAAGCATTCTCAGTGCAAACATCTTCTCCTTATCTTCTGCATTGAAGATTGCAGAAAATAGTGAATTTGTCTGTGGTAAGGAACAGATATTTTTTCAGCATTATTTGGAAGAAAGATATAATCTGTTTTAGCATTCTTGTCATATATTTTGCTCTCAAGTCTGCTTGGAAATGTGTGTCCTTATTAGGACCATCATCATTTGTATTTTAAGACTAAAGTAGTTTAGTTTTAGAATCTAAGAAGTTACTGAGACATCCAGAGCTAAGCTCCATTAAACTCTTTGACCTAAACCCTGTGAAGAGCCATTAGTTCAGCAGGAAGAACATTATTGTGCCAGCACACAGTGTGAGTACAAATCCTCTTCCGCCTCTGTCTGCCAGCTTCCCTCCCCTAAAATATTATGTTTTATATGAAAAAGCAGAGATCTATGTGAGGCCCTAATGGATTATCAAATGAAATATGATCACCAATGGATATGTATTATAGTTAAAGTTTCATTAGTTGTAGTAAGAGCAGACAAAATGGTTGGCTTTACTCTATGTCTTTCTGACTTCAACTCAGTTCTGCTGAAATTCATTGTTAAATTATTTACCTCCTTATTTTTCAGCATCAAGCTGGTTTTGTCTTTCCATATTCTCTTATCTTTTACACCCCCCTCCATCATTATAGAAACAGAATTTTTTATGGGAGTTGTTGGATGGAAGACGGAATGAATTAAATGGTTCATGAGAAGGCAGTTGCAGTCCTTCTGATAGTGGCTGACATAGAATAAAATGACCCCTATGTCAGGAATCTTGCTTAGGAAAGGAAATGGTGTTTACCTGTGATTTTACTCTGATGTCAGTCAAGGGCTCTGGTACCCTTCATGGGGACCAAATGTGAAAGCTTATTTCAGGTGCTCTCTTTCTTTTCATAAATCCTTATTGCAGAATAGAGGATTTTGGCTTATTCTACAGCTGAAGTGAGCACCACAGTGTTTTGTGTTGGCTGTTTACCCAAAGACCTATCTTTCATATCTACCTTTTGCAATTCACATTATTTCTCCTGAAAGCACTAGCCACTTCCATACTTTTGGAGAAAAAATGCAGACTTTGCCATTCAGACAGAACCTACATTAATTCCAAGGGAATAGGTATGACACTTCTTGGTCTGGTGATTTCCTGTGGGAAAGATCAACTGCTGCAACCTGATGATATCTAAGGTTAATGTGTTTACATTCACTGTTTACAGTCTGAAAACTGTACAATTCTGTACTAATGACATCGAGAGGTGTTTGCACTCAAGCAGAATATTTCTCAGGAATCATCAAACTTCATAGAATCACAGATTCATAAAATGGTTTGGATTGGAACGGATGTTAAAAATTGTCTAGTACCAGCCCTTTTGCCATGGGCAGGAACACCTTCCACTGGACCAGGTTGCTCAAAGCTCCATCCAGCCTGGCCTTGAACACTGCCAGGGGTGGGGGACACATGGTGTCTCTGGGCAACCTGCGCCAGTGCCTCAACATCTGCACAGTAAAGAATTTCTTCCTTTTACCTAAACCTGCTCTCTTTTAGTTTACAGCTATTACTTTTTGGCCTATCACTGTGTGACCTTCAAAAAGCACCTCCCTATCTCTTTTCTAGTCCCCTTTGGATACTGGAATCTGCTCTCTTTTCCAAATGGACTCCAGGTGGAATATCTCATATTATTTCTCTACCTTGTATTACAATGGCATTATACAATTATTTCAGCGGTGCTGCTGCAGCTTTATTACCGGTGCAAAATAGACTTCAGTCACAGGAATTTTCTTCTGACACTCTCAAGTAAGGCTGAGGCCTGATTTTAGTGTATCTAAATCTTCTCTAATACTACTATCAGCAGGTGTTTCTTATTCTGTAAAGTGAGGAAGCCACAGAAAAGCTCAAGAAAAGTAATTTGCACTCTGCCCTGGAACCCTCTGGCTCTAATCAGGTCCAGAGCATTGGGAACTTTGTTCATTTGTGCTTGGCAATTTCTTATAAACTTATTTTTGAAGTCAGCAGTTGTGCTTCTCTATAAAATGCAGAATTTCAGAATTTGAGACTTATCACCTGCAAGCTCAATAACAGTCTGGCCTTTGAAATATCACCTTGTTCTGGATACTAAAATTTAATACTTTACTTCAATCACAAGGGACATTGGCCTATGATGTTGTCAAGACCCATGATATAACAGATGCAGAAAGGCTGACAACAGAACAGCATGTTGCTTATAAAATCAAGCAAAGCACTTTTTTGTTTGAAAAGAACTAGGACAGCAGGTTTTTCTCCTCTTCTCTTTTAACAATTTTCAAAGAATACTCAAATACTGTTTGAGTAATTGTGTAACTTTGTAAATACATAGCTTTCTTCACTATGGACAATCCTCTAGAAATGCTTTCCTTGTCATTTTTCCTCAAATAATTCTCAATTTCAAGTGTTTGATGATTTTTAGAGCACCCAACAGTTCAACGCTGAGCAGTAGGTAGAACAATAGGTGGGTAAAATGATGTTTGACAAATAATTATTTGAAGCAATTGTCCAGTGTAATGCTCTTTTCAGTATCTCCTTTTATACAGTAATGGTCTTGGTTACCAAAGACTGAGTGCATTTCAGCATTTTTATGAGCACTTTTCTTAACCCATTCAGTTAGCAATGTTCCACTTCACTGCTGGTGACAATACAGTTGCTTCAGCAAACAATGAGGTCAGAGACACTTGTTACTGACCTCAGCAAAATAATCAGATAATCAATTGAAAGGAGAAAAAAACAGTTCTATACTCATCACCAGAGTATTTAACTGTCATATATAAAATGAAAGTCACACCAATTAGCTTTGTCTGTTATCTCTCTCCCCTCATCCTAAAGACTGAATTTCCCTGATCTCCTTCAGGTGCACTATTCCTTGTGGGTTAAATCCTTCATGTTCAGTCTCAGGGAGTCACTCCATATTGTCCTGAGCATAAGGCAAACTTTATTTAACAATTATATTTACCAAACAGAGATATCCAAGAATAATCCACAGTCTGTGCAGAGTTATGGGTTCTTAACCACATATTCACAGGGAAAGGATGCCAGTCCCTTAGTCAAGCTGTGAACTGCACTGAGAATGCAGAAAGGAGACCTAACTTTTTGAGATCCTAGATTTGTAAGTAGGAACCCTTGTGCAGTTCCAAATATGCAGGTCATTGCTTTCTGCTGCAACTCTTAATTACAGAATTAACAAATTATAGACTGATTTAGGTTTGAAAACACCTTTAAGCTCATGGAGTCCAACTACTAATGAAGAAACACAGCTCAAAAAAATGTCATGGGTAATAGGCAGAACTAAAACCTGCCTGGCCTGAGAGAGGTTGTCCTTCCCCAGTGATTTTTTTTCTGACCTTGTTGATGAGCTAACCAGTAGACTAGCCAACTTATTCTGCTCAGCACACGCACAGCTTCTAGAGTTCAGTGAGCTGCCATTTGTGCTGGATTATAAAGCCAGATAAGAGGACTAAAAAGAAGGTCAAGCAACTTGCCTGCAGTCACACAGCAAGTGAGTGGCTTAACTTCTATCTGACAATTAAATGGGCACTAAATAGACAAGAAAGTCAGATTGACTAAAAAATAACATAAATGCTTGAAAGTACAAAATAGGACTGTTAAGGAATCTAAACAGTTTTCCTTTTGCCCCTGAGGTGCTAACCATTTCCAGTTTTAATTCTTCATTCTTTTATACCTAAGTCGCAGATGGTATTATTTTCAGATTGGGGTCTTTTTCACAGGCCTTTCAGAGGTCTGCAGTCTCTGGCTATTGAAACCTGAAATCTGAAGGAACAGGTACACATGTACAACCATAGGTGGAATGCTGAAAATGTGCATGGGATATCGTATTTTTGATCACTTTAATTATCTTATGTATGTATATCAATGTATGTGATGCTTCATCAACATGCTCACCTTTGCTGTTTTCTAGTAAGTGCTATAATTTGATGATGTGGTTTTAGGGGTTAGGAAGTTTGTGTATCTAAGTACACTAACTCTGTGTTTAATGACACTTGTATAAATGGTAGCACCTGGAGTCTTCGTCTCAGTTTCAGCAAGGTACTTAAGCACATGCCTGGCTTAAAGCAAGCAAGCAGTCCCATTGAAGTTAATTAGACTTCCCTTGTACTTAAAGTTAGGCATGTGCTTAAGTACCTTGCTGCATTAAGACCTTAATGAAGATGGGGTATAACTGCCTTTGTTGCAGCGTGTGTAATGTGAGTCATTTAGTGCATTCAGTGTGGAGCTGGGAGTACAATAAAGCAAAGCTGACTGAGTACAAACACAGAAAGGTTAGGATATCATTTTGTAGCTGTTGTGGTCAGACTCAGCTGCTTATTTTAGGTAATAGTGTCTCCCAAGGGCTTGTTTTCTATTTTATTTTCCCCACATCTGGCAGAACTCACAAGTGTCTTTGTTGTATTTTAGGGATTTTAGGTACCAATATTGATAGAGAGATATAGATTTCAAGAAGTTCTCCTGGTTGGTTTAAGGATGCAAGAGTGTTAACATCTTTTCCCTAGGGGACTGGATCTGAGGCCTTCTGAAGTCAATGGGAAGGCTCTCATCAGCTTTAATGGGCTTCGGATAAGGTCTTTAGGAGGTGAGAGAATTTCTTTGAGATCTGTGTTTTGTACCGCAGCCAGAAGTCAGCATTGCGCGGCTCTCAGCGCTAGGGAAGCAAGCTGGATGAGGGTGGGGGAGGGCATGAGGGTGAAGGTACACCTTGGACTGAGCAGTGGCTTGAATTGCCACCACTCACTGCTGTAGCACCTATCAATAGATTAATATGTGGACAACACTCACTGAAGAACTGACTCAGTCCCATTCTAATTTACGAGGTCTGTGTGGATTACAGCACAAGGTGATATCACACCAGGCCAAAGCTGGAAACTTGGCTCTTTGTCATTTACTGTAAAACATGCAGAAATGATGACTTTGGTTTTTTGTTAAAAGAAATTTTACAGGATACAAGGATAGACATAGTAAAAGCAGAAGTTGAAGCAGCAGCAGGTTGTTTGTTTTTCTCATTCATATTCCTATTACTGAGATGAGAGGCACCGAAAATGGCAGCTTCCAAGAGGCTTACAAAGAAGAATCCTGGTGCCAATCCTGTAGTTGTTGTTGGTTAGAGAAATTAATCCCATGCTTTCTATAACCATACTCTCTAACTCCTGCTTATGTGCTGTAAGGTGGTAGAATTTATTTCCAAATGAACATTACAAACACACTCTGGTATCAATACAAAAAGTAACCTGTAAGAAAATTGCACCTGTGCAGCCAATTCTCATTGGATGCATATGAGCATGGCTTTTGGACACATTGCTTATAAACTAATTAAAAACAGTCTGGAAGGGAAGAAATGCCAATATTTGCTTGAGAACTTTTTAAGAATTCTATAGTTTTGAGGAGGTTGAGGCTTAAGGGTGGCAGGAGAGAACATTGTGTACAGGTCATGAATGCTGTGATTTGAACAAAGGAAGAGAGGCAGTTTGAAAGCATTAAACATATATAGAGCAGCATACATTAGACCCCATCAGACAGAACCTTTAAGATCCTGAATTTATCAAATGACAACATTCATTTTGTACTATGTAGAAGACAACAAGAAAGTCAGCAACTTCATGTGCTGACATTGCAGTAAAACATGATTTTAATTAGCTCACACAGAGGACACATTGAGGAAAAAGTGACATTTCATTGAGGAATATACTATTAAACACAACCCTCCTTGACCTGTCATTTATCAGGGTGCAACACAGAAGTCACATGACTCATCCTGTCTTTCTCGTTGTCCCTTGAACCCTGGAAATTCATGGTTCATTTGCAGTGACATGGGATTCTCCTGGTTTCTTGACACTCAGAAGTATCTGCTGCTTTTCCACACAGTGATGGAGAGCAAGAGGCACAAGTCTTTATAGCAGTGGCCAGTTTGAACACCGGACTAGCTGCACAACAGACAGTTTAATTCTTGAAGTTGTCAACTGAGAGGAGTTGAGGAAAAAATGGAATAAAAAAAGAACCTTACTTCAGAGAAGCACCAGATTGTCCTCAAATTAGAAAAATTAACCACAAACAGAAGCAAAAAATGAAAATAAACATAGAGCAACTAATTTAGGATTAGTGTCATGCCAAAAATGTGTTAGACTTTGGTTATATGCAAGCCTAAAGTATATCAGTTGCTCTTATTATAAACACTAATGAAAAAGGTGTGCTGTATTGATACCCCTATTTAGACCTCGGAGATGAAGAAAAATGCAAATAGAATTTTACCTTTTCTCTGTGTACTTAACAGCTGCTAGACACAACACTGTAGAAAAATAAAAAAATCAGGAGTCAAACATATCTATGATGATGTTCAGCTTGATGTATTTCATCAGTCTCATTAATACCCCTGGAGGGAAATTTCTGTGGTTAAAGTTCAGGAATGGAACTCAGGGATTTGTCCTGATTCTGTCTGATTCTTCTTCTGAAACTGAGCAAGTTGGTGACCTATTAGTTCTATATCTATAAAATGGGGATAATAATTTCGTATCTCAAAGAGGGTTGTGAGTGTAAGTCTACTATTACCTCTGAGATGCTTAGATATGAGGGTGAAGAGTGCCATAGAAAATCCTATAAATAAATAAAATAAACTGTGAGAGCCTGAGGCACTGGAAGCTGCTGCCAAGGCTGTGCATTTCCACACTCCCCTTACTGCGGGAGATGTGGCTCAGAGCCAATATGCAGTCTGAGAGCAGCTCCTGCATTAGTGGAGTGTGTGTGTTGTTTGTTTATTTGATTTTCACAAAGGGTACCCACTACATAACCAAGGTAACCACAGTCTGTTTAAAATGGGGTGGTGCTGTGATGTGGTGAATCTGATATGCCTAGTTTTGGTTGCTGTCTGTGTTTTTCTCTTTCTTTTTTTGAGCGACAAATGTATTTCCTGAAACCCTTCAGGAATCTTTTATTGGTGTGAGTTGATTCAATTGCTGTTATTTTCTTTGGAATTTCTGTTTGTTTGTTTGCCTGTTGGGCTGTGCTGGCAGCTGGCAGGTCTAGCCAGGCTAGCCCTGTCACTCTGCGGGGCTTCCACAGCACAGGGCCTGAGGACAGGGCCAGCAGTGAGAAACATTTTGCCCATTTCCTTGGCAGGTTTTTGGGACTAAGGTCCTGGCACCAATGTGGCAGTGCAAACTCAGAGAGGGCAGCTCCCACAAAGGACAAGACATTTTCTACAGCAGCTACTAAGGGACCTACAGAACCTTCACTGCTTTTGGGCAGCTTTACCCCCTGAATGCTCCTTGCTAATTAGTGAGTGGGCATCATATCACACCTACTCTGAGCAGCCAAGAGACTACATACATGTGTGGTCTTTGATTTTCTCAGTTTCAGAATTCCCAGCTTGCAACGTCCGAGTGACTGTGCAGAGACAGTACGCTGCGGCAAGGAGAGCACCGTGTTGTTAGCACACACCCAGAGAGGAGTCATCTTTCAGGACCAGTTAAAGCAGCTTCTGGCATCAGCTGGCAAGTGAAAGCCCTTGTGAGAAGGGGCAGGGGAGTAGCAGTGCAGTCAGGGCATTCTCACAGAGTCTCAGTGGAGAAATCAGAGGAAGGGCTGCAATATCTGATCCCGTGTGCTTGCAGAGGAAACTCTGGCTGTGAGGAGGCAAGTACCTGCCCGAATGGATGTGTGATGAGTGAGTGTGCTTGTGATACCTGTGAGTTTGTGTATAAACTACTGTACAACCAATATCAATTATGAAACAGGAAAAGAAGAAACAACTATGCTAAGATAGGGCTTTCCTGTAATCTAATCAGCAGGACTAGTGCTTTGTCCCAGGAGAAGAGACCATCACAGAAGCTGTGTAGAAACACACTTAAGGAATTGATGAACTAGAGAGGAGAAGAAAAATCTTCCCCCTCTACCCTCCAAAACAAAAGGTTTTCTCCAAAAATGCCTTAATATTGTTCTCTTGCAGTACTCCTGAGAGGCTGAAGGTTGAAATCAAGCTCTTTGCCCTGAAGTATTAAAGGGGATGAAGTCCAGCAGGAGTGAAAATAAGCACAGTCTAAGTTCTCCAGTAATAAATAGTCCATGGTTAAACTGCCACCCCCACCCTTGGGCAGAAAGAAGGTGTCCACAGCAACAGCTGGGGCTCAATGAGCTCCTCTTTGAGTTCCCCTCAGCAGCAGATCCTGTTGCACTGTGGCTGCTACCACTTTGTCCACCTTGCAACCCAAGAACTGGGAAAAAATAGCAGGTCTGCCCCTTGCATTCTATCTCTAAAATCCCAGAAGAAGAATAACTGCCTGTGGGAGTCTCCAGCTCCAGGCTTTTCCTCCCTCTTGAAAGACAGGACAGGACAAGAAAGGAGAAAGTTAAAGGGAGAGAAGACAGAAAGGAGCTAAGAGAAAAGGGAAAGAGATGCACTGTGACTGAAGAGACACAGAAAGATTGCATGCCTTAGAGTGGGGCAAATAAATGTACAAAGAAGAAAAGCAAGAGAGCCAGACAGCATCAGGGTCATGGCAAGGAAATAAGACATTGGAGCAGACTCTGTTCTATGTAAATGTCATGAAAATGGGACAGGAGGGTGTTCAAGTCTTCTTGGTGACCATGTCCTTCCATGAGTATCCACCAAACTGTCTCTCCATGAACCAAAACAGCTTGCCTATAAAAAAATTGTGATCTTTAAGCAAAATCCTTCCTGTTGGATTTCGAGTCCAGGCCTTCTTTTCGGATTGAGCAGGAATATGAGTAACAGGCTTTTCCATTCTTCTCGGAAAAACATACCATAACTCCCTTCTTTATCATCTTTAGATGAACTAAATGCATCCAGTCTTTTTGAAGGTCTTCATAGGCTTCTGATCATTCTTGTCAAAAAGATACATGTCAGTTCTGAAATGCGATATTCAGGTACTTTTACTAATGCATTCACAACACGAAATAAACAGAAAGAATTATTTTGTTTCAAGTATTATGTATATTTTTCTCTTGTATTTGCACTACAGAATAAATTTTATTTTTCTTTCAGAAATCTGATGCTTGTAACCCATCAAGCCTGCAGTAAGGATGACTCATAGAGGTACCAATTTCTAAGAAAAATTTCTGTCCATCAGCTACATTCTATCCCGTATTTATTGAACATTTATCTTTTAAGTAGTGCCTTGCACTTGTCCTTCATGAATTTCATATTCCCTCCCTGTATTCTTTTCCAGACCATTTTGCAAAACTGTCAAGGTCATTTTGAATTCTCAGTCTTTCTTGCAGTGTGCTGTGGTTCTTTCTTCTTACCTTCCTGCCATTTGCACGGCCAGTAAGGATATTTCTCCATTCCATCACTCTTTGTGTGTGTGTGTTATTCATGTACCTTTTTGTAAAAAAACAAACTGGGAAGAGTGTAACTTTTGTTTATCTGACATTGGTTTATCTGTTAGAAGCAGAATGAGATTACAGATGTCATCTAAGTGACTGTGTTGCTCTGCACCATTTTTTTCACTCACTGAAATGGATCACACTTGAGGAAACCAGCACACTGATTATTGATAAGTATTGGTAATCTTAAAACCTATCACCCTACTTCACGTTACCTTGGTGATATGAAACTAGGGTAAAGAGCAATCCACACATACTGAAATGCATTCTCATATATAACTATATCTAAGTGTGCATGCACGTGTATGTACACACTTATCTATTTGCTGCTTCAACCGTTCCTAATACAAATAAATAAAAAATAAGGGAGCCAAATAAATTAATAAAATAAAATTAACCCTTTGGAGGGACTCCTATATTTCAATGGAAAATTCCCATAATTTCTGACACATCAATAGGACATCATCTTTCAACATCACACTGTGTCTTTTTGTTCTGCACAGAGCTGAGACCTGAAAATGAATGTACTGAGGCCTATTTCTGTTGCTTTTGAGCACAGGCTTTTTCATTTACTTCTCAGCATAACAGTTGGACTGCACAGAAGCACTGGAGCTTAACAAAAAAGACTCTCATCTCAGACAAAAACTGTAATTATCACAGGGGAACAAATTAAACAGAAAACCCCGCTGGAATGAGATTTCCACATATTTAGAGTGTGTTAATACCAATAATATGGTACATACTAACAATAGAACCTTTCTGTAGCTTTTGTAGTATCAGATATGAATAAAAATATGTATGATTACACTGCCTCAAAAGAAACAAGATGCTCAAACTCTTTTGTGGATTAGTTTTAAATGTTTAGGAGGTGGGGAAGTTAATTTGAGAAAATTCGGTGTATTTTATTTATAAGTGTTTCCATTTTAAACAGTACTGATCACAATGGTATTGATCTAAGCAATAAAACGGAATTAATTTCAAATACATTTGCTAAAGTACAGCATGCTCTGTGCAAATATAAACTTTTTAAAATTTTTTTAATCTTTATTTATTATATTTTTATTATTTACAATTATTTTTTCACCAGTTCTCTCATCTGCCAATCACATATATTAGGTGATTAAAGGTGTCCATTAAAATGGGCATCTGTGAAAGAAACAGACTCAGTATTTCCATCTTTCAGTTAAGTGTATTTTCCTAAGGGAGGAAAAAAATCCAACACCACAATGATTGCGGATAAACATATACGTTTGTGCATTTATATATACATATATATATAAATATATGTGTGTGTGTGTGTATGTAAAAGATCAAGGTGCTAATGATGGAAACTACAGAAGGAGGTGTATTTATTTATGCCTTAGGTCTTATGGACAATAATTATTGTTTCATAGTATTATCAGAGTCTTATATAAACCATGATAAGATTTAGTTTTCCTTCAAAGTTCAATGGTCCTTCCCCTTACAATGAATTTCATGTGCATCTCTCTTTCATGAATTTGAAACTATGGCATGTATAAAGCCTGCCTACAAGTGTGCACATATATTTGTGTGTATAAATCTCTTTTGTGTGCACATAGACAAATGTTACAGTGTCTTCATCTGTTTTCAGATGCACTCAGCCCCTGAAAGATTGACTTTTAATCATAGTGTTAGATAATATAATTTAATTCTAAAGTAATTGTGATTTTTTTCCTTTTCTCTCTTTTCCTTCTTTTTAAATTTATTTTCCTGGAACTAGACTGAATCTTGCATTTTCATTGAAATAAATAAATTGTAAAGCTTTGTAAACAACAAATATTTTTATGGTGTGGTGAAAATATCCTGTTTGAATTTGCACGGACAATATTTATGTTATTTTCTTTTTTAAGGACTTATCTCTGTAACATTATTGACACATTTGGATCAATACTTTTAAAGGTTTCTCTTTTTTTTTTAATATCAAATGCTGGAATGATTTGTATGTTTACCTTGATAATATACACTTGTCTCTTTAAGGTGACAGCAGATGGTCCAATGAGAAGTGGCAGAACTAAGTGCTGAAAATAAAGCAGCCCATCTCAAGCTCCCTTAACCATAAAATCTATGAATTTATGCTCAATAGAGCGATAAGACATAGTCATGAACAGTCCAAGGGTGAATCAGGGTGGCTGGAAGTGTACCTATTTCCCCTGCACAATGACAAACCATTCAATGCACAGTCTAAATGCACAGACAATATTTAGTAGCTTTATTTATCAATTAACTGCTTCCATCAAGCTCAGCCTATGTACATCATAGTGTGCTGCCAAGAACTGCTGTACTGCTTTGCCTTCCAGGTTTCTGTGGGCTGTTTTGTTCATGCACATTTTGTAGCTCTCCAAGGTTAGTTTAATACTGGCATTCCAGCGTGAACAGTTTGATAGTCTGGGGATTAAATCTTCAGGGGATGTAAGTCCGTGCATATCCACATGTCATCACAGTTTGCATCACAACACCATCAGGTTCACTACTTAACACATAATTTCAGGTTATGTGTGATTTCCCAGACAGGACTTTATCCTACTTTGTGTCTGTATCTCTCTGTCATTCCCTACACCTCTCATTGTAGGTTATATTCTCTGCTCCAACTGTTCTGTAACACACAGCCAAACACAGCACCAATGCTCTGCTGTGTTAATCAGATGAAGAAACTACACCAGAAAAAATATTCTAAACCATGGATTTTCTACTGAGCTGTGCTATGTCAGCTCCATGTCCTCATCCTCAAATGACTTCTGGTTTCGAACAAGCCGATTGCAGATCTGTTTCTCTACAGAGGAACAGCAAAACCACATTACCTGATTAGCCATTACCTCTGCTGTATCTGTTTTCACCATCCTTAAGCTTACTGGATTGCAAAACCAGTACCAACATCACCCAGACCAAAGATCTTTGGACACACAAACGAATAAATGGTGTATTTTGAAAAAAGTCAGTGTATTTTCTGAGGAAGCTTAAGGAAAGTGAATGTACCATTTGCTGTGAATAAAGCAGGCAGGCAGACACAGCAGATCAGCACCCAGAGAAAGGGAAAGATGCCATCAGAGAAAAGGGACTACTTATCATCCTTTTCTGTCAAGACATTATGGGCCTGGCTGTGATGTAGCATGGCCATTTTCTGCATAAAGTTAATTTAAGCAGCCCAGGACAGATTATTCCCCTGCAAGAAATAATTCCTGCTTATTCTCCAAGCTGCCAGTGTAACAGAGGAAAAGAGCAGAAGCAAAGGGAGGAGGTGGGGGCTGTTGTACCAAATGCACTGTGTCAGTCCTCAGTCCAGGAATCCGAAGTAGCTGCATAGTTGAGATTGTTACAGTTATTTTACAGGTGGATAGTTTAGGAAACAAAAAAGTTCGAAGGCTTGAACAAACCAAAAAGCAATCACAGACACTAGGGAACACTGGATCTCCATTCTCTGCTTTCTGAAGGTAGGAGTTGGAGACAGGGAGAGAAAATATGCATAATGTATTTTATATGCAAAACACAGTACTGTATAAAAACAAAGATCACTCACAGTTTTGCCATACATATATATAGCATAACATTAAAGAAATTGCTCATCAAAAAAGCGCAGTGATTACACAATAAAACATTTTGAGCAACAGAGATATAGCCTGGGCCATTCTCCAATGAAGAATTTTAAATTAACTAATGCAACTATTTTGACAACTGTAATTTCAGTAAAATTAAAATTCTTGATGCTGTATTTCATCATCAACACATGGTTACAAGAGCCATATATGTCTCCCTTTATATTTGTCAATGGATTATTCCAGAATGATACAAAAATATCCTTACTTCCTGTAGTTGCAATTTACTCTATATTTTGCTCATTTTCCAGCGTCTGAAAGAACTAGTTTTGAGTCTGCCTTTGTGATTTAGAGTTGAATGTAGTGTTGTACAGGGTCAGTGTTAGAAGCTCTGCACTTTGGTAGTTGTGGTAGACAAAAATACATCACAAAAAAACCCTGTATATCTGCTTGAGCTATTCAAAAAGAGTATAATATATTACAGCATCCAACCTCTAAGTGACCAGCCTGGGATGTGTGCCACATTCCTGGGCTGCCACATCACTTGTGTGCAGTCCTTGCACGCCCCAGTACTGAAACAGAGGCTCCATCCCTCCCATTGCCCCAAGAAGTCACTCTGACAGACCGAGTGCTGCAGAAGCAGGTTGTGCAGCTACTTTTTCCTTCTTTGCACATCCATTCCCTTACCCTTTTCCAGATCTGTGACTCTTTCTAGTGCAAGTCCTAAATGGAGTTTTGTCAAATGCTCTAAAATCTGTGTAAAGCCATATTCTGCTAGATAAGGAGGAAATGAAATTTTAGCTGGTAATCTTTCACTTTTAATGAACTTTTAAATAAGGCAAATATTTTCAGCCAAGTGACCACCCAGCTGTGGAGGGAGTAAAGGTTAGTTCTATTCCCCTTCGAGGTCTACTTTGCGAGTTGCGGAATTGCAGTTCCAAATTTCAAAGAAGGAGGTAGTCAGGATGGAAATCTTGGGGGAAAAAACCAGCCAGAGGCTAGAGGAAGAGCCTGTGAGTAAACAAGGGGGATGAGGGACAATCGTTCCCATATGTCAGCAAAGAAGAACTTTCCCTTCAGAATACCTCAGGTACCAACAGATAATCCATCCTACACATCCTTTTCTTTTGTGGCTTGGGGCAGAGACTGGGAATGTCTGTAGGATGTTTCTTCTGGTGGACCACAATTTAAAAATACTATTCCAAGAAAAACATCTGTGATCCCAAAAGATCCCAAATCTTCCTACTCAAGTGTCCTTATGACATTACAGTGCATATATTTAAATCACTGAAGGTGTGATTCTGTCCTCCCAGCTTAGGTGAATATCTATTCTCCTGGAGTCAGGCTCATTATTAATTGCATCTTCATTCTGTGCAACAGCAGACAGCAGAGACTGCTAGGATAGTTATCTGCTGCTCTCTGGTATGTAACAACACTGCTTTTTCAGACCTGATTAATAAATGGAAACTGAGTGATTAAATTAATTTCAGTACTTTCACAGAGCTCCTGAAAATAATTTTGAAAGTTGCAATAGGTATTTTAAAAATAATATATCTCTCTATTGGGAAGAATATAAGAGAAATCATGTAACTATTAGAGACCAAAAAATCCTGCTTTAACAATCTGGAAGGCAATCTGTGCTACTTCTTTTCATAAAATAAAGTGAATGGTCCTTGGAGGAACAACAAGAGGATGCAAGTGATCTACTCACTTAAATTCTTATATTAAATAAGCTGAAGAATAGAAGTTTGCCAAACTACATATCTTTTCTAGTCCAATCATAAATTAAAAGCTGATGCAGAACAAGCAAAATGAAAACCCAGTTTTTGTCTTAATTTTGTTCTCTTCTTTCAACATTTTTAGTGGCATTGAAAGTTTAGTATAACAGATCCCATAAAAGCTCTTGAGGAGATTTTGTTAGGAGATTCCTAACAAAACCATAGCTTTTACTACATCAGAGATACGGAGGAAAAATTCTTGTGAGCTGAGTTGAACTGGGCTTCTCTTTCCCGTACCCATTTACTAACAAATAAATTGTACAATGTAATACATTCGCAATTCCACTTTGCCATGTAAACCTGATTTATTTGCAGTTGCAGGGTTTGGGGTCCACTGATCTCTGCAAGTTGTTTTCATCTCTTGCTGATATCTTTTTCCCTCAACATTTGAGTTGCTACAAGTCATTACCACAAGTATCTAGTTGTTGCTTCAATATTTTCATAGGTGTCCTTTTTGCTTGAGAGCACTGACTTCCCGACCCTGAGCATCTGCACACTTGGGTCTAAGACTAATCTGAGACTAAGGTCTCTGATTACCAGCCACGGCCAGTGCCAGTGGTGTGGGTGTCCCTCAAGAGTTTGGGGGACTTTGGGGGACTCTGGGGACACGAAACCATGTAATTCTGGACATACTCACAGCATCTTTGCAGAAAACTGCTGATTTCCTTTGTGATATGTATCAGAAAGAGAAAATCCCAGCTGATCTTACACTGTGGATTATTTTTCTTCACTGTCCCTTTCTTCCCACCAGGTTCCCTTCCAGCTCCAAAGGATAAAAGCAGCACCCACTTCTTCCACAACCTAACACAATGCAGGCTGAGCCCCTTGGCAATGCAAACCAGCTCCTGGCATCTTTTCAGGTTTGGAGATCCAAGCTTCCTTTGCAAGTTTAACCTTATAAACAATGAATGGGATAATGTTGATGATTACTTCTGATTGCTGGTCTCTCCTTTTTGTCAAACATAATTCATCTGAGCTGAACACTGACTTCCCTTCTGACTCTGTTTTTTTTGTTGTTGTTGTTGTTTGGTTTGTTTTTCTTTAATTTTTATTTTTATTTTTCAGGGAGCTCTATCTTTCATTTTCTCTTCTTCACCACATCACCCATATCTTCTGCAGTTGATTACACTTTCATTTGTCAGACAAGATTAACCACACTGGCTGAACCTTGCCTTTTTTAAGATAGGCATGTAATTCCACGAGATTCTTTTCTGAACAGTGTTTCACTTTCACCAGTGGCCACCTTTAGCAATTTACAGCCCTATACTGCTGTGTAAAAGGACACAACAGTCCCCTTCATGTTGTCAGCAGGTTCCTAATGTAAAGATATTCTTCCTCTCTGGTTTCACACAAACTCTGGTAATACAGATGCTTTAGTCCTTCCTTCATCATCTGAGACCTCTTGACTCCAGTACTGAAGCATGCCCCAGGTCTCACTCGCTGCCTGCTGCAGTGAAACACACATATGCAGAGACCAGAGCAACTTTGTTCTGGAGGCAGAGGTCAGCCCAGACAGCGTTTGGCTTATGAACAGCTGTGCTTTGTGAAGAATCTGACAATGTAAATCTTCTTTCTGTTCAGGAGTGTGTTCTGCTGGAGTGAAACCCAAGCTGAGGCTCCATTGAAGTCACAAGTTCAACTTGCCTGTTAATATAAATGAATTTTTGTGTATGCATAAGTGCTTCCCTCAGTGGAGGCAAAGAACATCAGTCTCCTTTGTTTTTTTCCTCTAATAGATAAGTTTATTTTCTTTTGTTCATCTGTCTTTCTCTATTTTACCTTCTTTATTGTTTGTGTTCATCTCAAGTACTGTTCACATTGGTTTTTATTATTAATTTTTCTATCACTTTATCACATGTTAGAGGGGGATATGAGTCGATGTTGAACTAACCTGGTATTGACCTGTAGAGATTCAGGTCATGTCTTCAATTGAAGATAAAGCATTTTTTACCTCTATCACTTCAAGAAAATTAATGTAGCCTCTACTTGCCTCTCTCCACTTTGACATCCCTTATTAAACTTAGGGCAATTATGATCTGAACATTTTTAGGATGACAAACATCAGGGATCACCTGAGGTTAATGTCAATTAATAGGTTGTGGCAGTTATGGAGTAACTGGCAATTTGGATGTGAAAATGAAAGAAACAAAGAAGCAGAAACAGGTAGAAGGAGATAATATTGTATTGCTTAGAAACCAAATATAAAAGTTCAGTAAATACTGATCATTAGAAGTTAAATTCCACAGCACCTGTCAGTCCATGCTGTTATGCCACACTGATAACTGCAGCATATGAACGACAGTGCCTCTATAGCCTATATTTCGTCCAGGAGTTTCACTGGGCATGTGGGAGCTGTCAGGGCCTGGAGAGGTGATCTGTCAGAATGATGTCTGCAGCATTAAGTGTTTAATGACATTTTAATAAGACCTGGAGCAACTGTTTTGCCATTCCTGTATGTATCTGTGAATGTCTGTGTAATCTTTTAAAACACTTCTTCCTTTTTATCTTCAGGTACAATTGGGCCAGATCCTTTACAGACATAATTTGCCATGGTTCTTTTGGTTTCACCAGGATTGTGCCATCTGAAGCTGAGACCCAAGGTATTTTATATCCTCTGAGTACCATACATCCAGGAGAAAACAGATTTATGTAGAAAATTGTTTTCACCTGGCATAACATATTATGAAGGAAAAGTAAGAGACAAGAAAACAAACTGTCTCCTTTTCTAAGTTAGAGCTTTCGCCATTCCAGTTAAGGAAGTAAATAATAAGACACTGTCTATTATTGCATTTCTCTATAATTGAATCAACTTTAAATAAAAGTCTTGATTAATACACATGGATGTATTTATGACTTTTACATGTATTTGAGATATTAAAAAAATGCACATTGAATCTGACTTTTAAATTGGACACACATTAGAATGTAACAAAAAATAAGTGTGATGCTGTCAAATTTATATAAATTTTCCATGATTTCATATTTTGTGGGAGATCATGAGCTGTTTCCAAATCTTACTAAGTAATAGAAACAAAATATGACTTCATGAAAAAGGTGTTATCACCAGTGTCGCAGTAACTGCACCCACAAATCAGGCACACAACTGAGCATAAAATATGTGTTAGTAATAAATTTGGATTTCAAACAATTATTGTAATCTTGTAATTTCCATATTGTTCTTATCTGATATTAAAGGCCACAGATTTCATGATATTTTGAAGATGTCCAGTGTCATTTTTAGCTTGCTGATGCACCCACACTTGGATATATGAAATGCAAGGTAGGTTATGAAGAAAGGGTAAGAATTAAATCCAAAGTAATACACAATTATGTGCATATAAAAAATACCAAGTTCTCTTGGATTGCACCAGTTGTATTCCAAAGACTTTTTCTTTCTTTTTTTTTTTAAATTACTTCTTTCATCTTAGACAATATTCAGGTGCTGCCTAATAGCCACTATTCAGTGTCATTGCAATGTTCAATGCAAGGTTTTTGTTTCATTTAACTATTACTACTCTCTTTTATATTTGACTTCATGAATTTAAGGCTTGCAATTTATCTTAAAAGCATGTAACGAGAATCACAGAACCATGGGGTATTCTGAGATGAAAGGGACCCACAAGGATCATTGAGTTTAACTCTTGACCCTGCACAGGACAATCCTAAGGGTCACATCCTGTGCTGAGAGTGTTGTCCAAATGCTTCTTGAACTCTGTCAGGCTTGGTGCTGTGACCACTTCTCTGGGCAGCCTGTTCCAGTGCCCAAACACCCTCTGAGAGAAGAACTTTTCCTAATGCTTAGCCTAAGTCTCCCCTGACACACCTTCATGGTGTTCCCTTGGGTCCTGTCACTGGCCACCCCAGGCATGAGATCAGTGCCTGCCCCTGTGCCGACCCTCATGAGGAACCTGTAGACTGCAGTGAAGTCTCCTCCAGGCTGAAAAGACCAAGTGACCTCAGTTGCTCCTGGTATGGCTTCTCCTCTAGACCTGTGTCTAAGAATGAGCTTGATTGCAACATCTTCCATGGGCAGACTTCTAGGGAAAGTCAAATAACTTGGTACCCTATACCCATAGGATTTAAGAAAAATAAGATCCTCTACCTTGCCAGAGCAAGAGTATTTGTAAATAGAAACAGGGAATCATGTAGCATTTTCATGGCTGCTTAGTAAATGAATCTGCGGGTATTTCAGAGACATATTTTAATTTTAAGGCTGGGGAATATGGTGAATGTCATAAAAAGAATGCCATAAACAAATCTCCAACATATTCACGTGTGTTTGAACCTTCATAGTCTGTGTCTGTTCTTTACATTTGAAACCGCTATTCTAAAAGAAAAGAAAATAAAAAGGTAAATTTTGAAAGACAAAAAAAATTCCTTTTGATCTTACCCAAGATGTAACATTTTTTAATGCCCACTTGGAAGCAAAAAGTAAGGATATAAGAGATAATATGTGGATTATTTAAAATTATTACATATCTTCTTGCTTAGAACATAAGTAATTACATTAGTACAGTTGACTACAAAAACAAGAAATAAATTCACATTAGTTTGTTGAATCTGTGTTAGCGGACATCCTTGGTGTGCAATTCAGATAAATATTTATAGCTCTGCATGAATTTCTCACACTTGGCTCTGTAAATTTAGCTTGGAGGACACCAACAACTGTGCTTAGTTTGTGATGCAATGAAAAAAGTCCATGCTGATTGAAGTCCAAAATTATTTCCAAATATAAATATCTATTTGTACTTCTGTCTTTCTAAAGTGGTTGAACATAAAAAAGCATTCCAAGTTTTTTATTTTTTTTTCTAAAAAGTCTCTCAGCTTCAAGATGCAATGCTCCTACATTATAATGTGAAAGATGAACTTCCACATGTTTGCATGTAATTTTTTCAAAGCAAAAAAGCCTCTGAATTTTCATCTTAAAATCTAATTCATGGTTGAATCTCTTAGAAAGATTCCTCCTCTGTTCATTATAATTCTGCCTCTGCATTCATAATTTTCTGCATATTTTTAAATCCTGTTCTAAATATTTTTCTTTCTTCCAAGTGTAATATTTTAAATTAGCAAGAGAAGTCTACTTTTCCTACTTTTCCCATACTTTTCTGCATTCAGAAGTTCTAAGATCCTTCCAAACAAATCAAATTGACAGTGTATTGGAGGCTGCTTGCTGAAGCAAAAGGCAGCAGTACTGGTCACAAAGACAACCACTTTAGTACCTGAAATACCCATAGGAAAATTGTATTAAAAAAAAATTATTTCATATGAGGGAAGAGGGGCTCTTGAGGCAACTTGCAAATTATCCTCCACCAGATGGGATTTTGTGCTGAAATTGTCTTTGCAGGTCCTAGTATTGATGAAGAAAAACATGTCCTTTTAAATATGAAATACCTATTAGGGTTTAAGGAAACATTTTAAAATAATAAATTGTCAGATTGATACATGAATTGCAATGCTCATGTGTTACTAGTTATTAACATAAAAGATATGTCCCAGATTAAACAAAGTCAGTGTTTGTGCCTAATTTAAGTAGACCCCCAAAAATATTCAAAAAATTATTCCCCTGTCAACAGATAACACATTTTAAATCCAATGTTTGTATCCCCACTTGACTCCATGGAAAGATGTTTGTCTGTCTAAGAAATGACAATGAAAAAATCACAATACATCAAGGTTTTATTTAGCTCATCAGAGAGATTTTTTGCTTTGCTTTTGTTTTTTGTTTGGTTTCTTGCTTGCCTTTGTGAGTAGCAATATCTAGAGCAAGGACAAATTATAGATTTTAGCAGTGTTTTAACAATAGTTCCTGACTTTATTTTCCTAAACTGCACATATATGGTTTCCAGCTTTACTGCCATTATATGCTGCTTTTCTGGCATTAATTTGAGATGACATAGATAAGAGAAGCAATTCCATTCATGAAATCAAATTTTGCTTGTAAGTATGCCTTTCAAGAAAAAGGAAGATCTGTATTTCTTCTAAGTGTTTGCAGGTCGTGCATCTGTGTTAACTCAAATAATGAAAGCCAGGATTGATGATTGGCTGATTCAGTGAAGCTCTTGCCAACAATTTTCAGAGATTAGGAGGTTGTTGGAAAGATATCAATGAAGGTTTAGGGATCACTATCTGAAGTATTCTAAATTAACAGCTAATGGATGTTTTTAATAGCTCTTTTATAGATGAGTGCAGCTGAATGAAAACCGACAAGAAAGCTCGGCTTTGCTTGGTATGAGCTTTAACTTTTTTTCACACATGATGACCTGCCTCTGCACTAGCTTTCTCACTTTGTTTCTGGCTAGGGTAAAAATTCATTTATTTTATAGTTAATAAACATATCCACACACACTTTAATCTTTTGGGTGGTTTTTTTTTTGTCTGTTTTTTTTTTCAAGCAGTAGAGAATATTTTTTTTCCTCAAATTCTGCATATACCCAGTGCTGGACTATTCTTTTCCAAAGATTTGTTCATCCATCCTGCTGTTTCTGGCAAAGTTCAGTTCTTGCAGAAATGGTAAGCAGACACGAAAAAAAAATGAATACTCTTTGATTATAGCTGGTGTAATCAAGTTGTCTGACCTTCCTGGTTCACAAAGAGACATGACTTGGGTATTCAATATTCAATTTCAGTGGCCCAAAGAGATGAATAAATATAAGGGAGACAGAGTTCATATGAAAGTGTACCATTGGGACAGAAAATAAATGTCTTGAGGTTGTTTTTTGCACTAGAGCTCATGTGATTCTGATCACCTCCGTTGACGCCAACGGGCTGTCAAAAGACAGTATTTTTGTCATAGAATAGGGAGGGATGTGACATCATTGCTTCTGCCTAGTTCACAGATGCTTAAAATTATCTAAGTGTTTCAAGTCTCAAAATTTTGCCAAGAGGGATTCAGTGACTACCTCTTTCAATAAAGACCTCTATCTGTGCTTTTACGTGTGCTCTTTTTCACTTCTGCACTATGGGCACATCAGATGAATAAGAAATACAGTTTAAATTTTGCATTTACCTTAAGGTAGACAAAATATTCATCAAAGAAACATCTTTTCCTCATACTGGGGCTTTTCTGTTAATATAGAAACAAAATTTTAAAAATATCTAAAGGAAAAAGAACACATATTCTTAAAATTGACCTGACATCAAAGAGATGCCAGTTAAACATAATTCTAGAACTATTTGTCAAATTTCTATTTCTACTCACAGACAGGCTGTGCAAGGAAAACATGATGTTACTGGATGTTTATGTGTAGATAGCTAAGTCAAACTACATATTTCCTGTGACTGTAATTGTAGCTTATACATCTAGGACCAATGTGAAAAATACATTTAGACAATATGTTTTGGCGTCTGAAACTAGAGTGGAAACCCACTATAAAAATCTGTAGATTATATATCAATAAAATAACAGTTATTTCATTGTATTTTATTTTGCACTGTTGTAGTACATTCTGTAATGATGAATTCTGAGAACTAGCTCCTATTGATTGATACCATCCCACAAGGACATAAATTCACTGCTTTCATTTTTAATAGGTGCTATGAGAAGCAAGAAATTTCAAACTTTTTACAAGATTAAACATCTTTATGTGAATCTGAGTAACATGTTGAACGAGGGTATAGGTAAAGTATGTAAGGAAGCTTTACAAAAGATTTCAGTTTTTATTATCAAGACTAATTGGCCTATTATGATCTTTTATTTGTAAGAAACCATTAACTTCTTAATGCATTATGGGCAGTAAGATTCTCATCAACATATTCTCTATCATATTTAAATCTTACTTTTATTCAATCAATGAAAAAATAAGAAAACCAGGATTGGCTGACATTGAAAAGAAAACATATATTGTGGGTTTTTTCCTGATACTACCACAACAAAAAAGAATTGAAAAATGCAATCTTATTGAAGGGATATATTTTATTCCTTCAATATCTTGAAGGAATAAAAATATTTTATATTTTAAGTGTTTTAAATTTTCAAATTTTAAATTTTAAATGTTTACATTTTTAAATTTTTTTTAATTTTCAAAAAATACCTCAGTAATTTCATACAATGTCAGTAAGGATATGTCAGTAGCATGTGCAAGTGATTCCTACTCCCAAGAAACCGCCACATAGACACAGAGAAAGAAATATCATTAGTACACTTTGCACCTTCAGATCTAACTCTTCACTTTCCTTTTATTTTGCTTTTTTGATTTTAATATTTATGTCCATTATTGTCAATTTTTTATATCATGATGGTGCTTTCTAAGGCAAAAAGGCTGACTTCAGTGATAAAGATCTATCACCAAAGTGCCAGTCTGTCTTTAAAAAAATGTATCTATAGTGTGATTGAAAAGAAAGTACTAACTAAGCACAGATACAGCTTCCTGCCATCTAGGGAAAGCTAACTCCTCACAACTGTATTCTTAAGCTAGCACCACATATTTTAAAGGAAAAAATCTCAGGGAGAAAAGCAACATCAACATTTTTAACGGATTCAAGATTCCCATCAAACCAAGCATTCAGGAAATTTGTTCTTTCAGATTGGAGAAGAGTGCAGCAAAGCATAATTTTAACACATAACCAGGGAAGATATGCATGAATTCCCATCTTAAGCTCTGGGACAAGAGTGGTATCTTTGGAAGATTATATGTAATGTCTTAGCAGTTACACTTACTACCTCTGAAACCAGGCTTACCAGCCTCCCCAGCCTCACCTTTTCTCATATTATTTTCCTATTACTTTTTTACTAGTTCAATTACTCTTCACTAATGACTCAAAAGAATCTTATATCGGTAATGCGGATTTTGTTGGTACTTTACTTCAGTGAACTGTTCGAACAAGTTATGAAATAAACACCTTTGGATAATTGATGAGTGACCTGAAGCTTCGAGGAGCAAGTGGTAGCTGACAAGAGAACTTCCAAAATTTAAATAAAGGGCAAAATAACAGGGTCTTGCTTTTTGTGCACAAGGCAATGGGAAAAACACAGATGGTGCTGGCACCAATGGAGGTAGGAAGCACTCATAGTCCTTTAGGCAGGCTAGATAACCAATACAGTGCAAAGGACCACTGCCCACTTGGTGACAAGTTTTTAGGCCTTTAACCGAAGCATCTGAAGCTCCTAATTTCTCTTCTATTCTTCCTTGAACCTGAGATGCAGCAGATGATATTGCCTAAGTTTGGAACAGATGTTCTGGGATGCCACCAGGCTGTGCCAGCCTGGATCACTCACATCTATGAAGTCAGGGATAAATCTCCTGCAGACAATTTCTGTGCAGGACAGGTATCAGAAAGCTTTAGGGGGCTGTGTGACAATGCATCCCCTCCAGCAACAAACACTGCTTTACTGAAGGAGTCCAGAGACAATGAAATGCCTGCAAAAGTGCCTCCAGATGCAGCACGCTGGCTGGAGCAGTCACCAAAAACAATCTAAGAGAGCATTGTGGGCATTGTTATTGCTGTCACTGGGAGCTGTAAGAACGGTTCGAGGACATTTGCATTATCCAATTTGTACCATCACATTAAAATACTGTGGTGCATAGTACTGGAAAATGGTATCTGGGAGTCATTAATAAATACCTGGGCCAGACTAAGGCAAGGTTATCACCTTTTTGTCAAAGTAATAGAGATATTTCTCTTAATGAATGCCCCCAATCACTATTGGACAATAAATATAAAAGCATGCAGATGAAAAGGTTTTTCAGACTACAGAACGATACCAAGATATTACTAGCTGGTTTCACAGATACTTTCACAGACAAAGTTAATTATTAGTAAAGATTCTTTTTGTCATAAGAATTGCAATAATATTGAATAGAAAAGGATATATCTACAAGAATATTTTAATTTCTTAGACTCTCCTTCCAGATATGGAAGAAATATGTGGAAGTGAGTCTGTATTTCCTGACCTTGGAAGATCAAAACGCAAAAGGTTTTGCCCTCAAATGCCACCAGTGGTTTAGAGTGAAGAACCTTTTATTAACATTTTCAGAGTTTCTGGGTATATTCCCTTTAAGAATTTCCTGTCTAAAATCTGCATGCTAAATTATTCTGCAGCCCTGTCAGATCACCTATGTTCCATTGAAGCAGGACATTTTTCCTTAAGTTATGCAGAGGAACAAATCCTCAGTTTTTAGCCTTCGGTTGAATTCTAAAAAGTTGGGATGGAAGAAAGAAATTTTCTGTAATGTTCAACTTAAAAAAATAAAAGCTAACAAAATTTTTTTCATATTAAATGTAATAATCTAGACAGAAAAAAAAAATCAAAATAAGTACTACACAACTGCAGACAAAACATCTGTGTTTAAAAACTTATTGAAATATTGTCGTGAAGAAAGTTTAAAAATTCTTGGCTTATATTTTAAAGAAACAGATGCAATCCTCGTTTAAATATTATCAAGTAACTAGTCCTCTTGGTCCGAGAAACCTTGAGTTCTCATCTATTTATAAAACTAATCTTTCAAAATTCTTGAAAAGAGCCATGATATCTCTAAAGGCAGAACATGATCATACAATTAGTGGCTTTTATGTTTTATCTTGCTATTGTGTTTTGACTGAGAGTGCAAAGAAATGTTCCTTAAAATGATTACGTAGTAGCCTGAATAATTTCTTTAAAGTAAAAATCTAAAATGGGTTAAATGCATTTTACACAAATACCTCTCTCTTATTTCAATACGAACCAGACAAGCAGATACCATAATGGCAGATGGTTAAACTTCAACAGTGTCAGGGAAAGGTAGAAATACCTTGGCTATAACAATGAAAGAGTTTAACCTGATCTAAAAATGCCAGCCAAACTTGTATGTTTACCTGTATCTTATCTTCTCCCAGATTCTTTTTAACAAAAATTGTTTATTTCAGATATCAAATAATTGGTTTGATTGACTTTTCCTGCTAGACTAGATCAACCTAAGTAAATACGTACGAGCATTTAGTGATGGTCTATATTTATAATCTGGAAATAGTCAATTAAAGAAAAAAAAACTACATCCAACTGCTAGAAAACAAGTAAAACAGCTAAAATGCAAAATTAAATACATTACAGGTGTTAAAAGCAGTCCTGTTTAAACAGAGTCTGTTTGTAGGTGATGCTTTCCATGCTGATAGCTTCCAGTGGCCTTTTAAGCTTGCAGGTGCACACATTTTTGTTTAGGTATCTGTTTAAAAATAGTCTGTCTTTAGGAAATGTCATTTGTATAAGAACGAATGTAATTTTTACTCATGGTAAGTGATTAATACTGTATGCATAAAACGTGGATTAAAAGTCACACATCTGGCTGTTGATCTGTACTAATCTCTGATTTTTAGCCTTGTGCATGAAAAAACAAAAGCTTAAACAATAAAGGAATATTTTCATTTTATTACCTTCGGATAGGCAACACAGAATTTGGGAGCATTTATATCTATTTTTTATATACTTCCCAGGATATCTCTATATAATGACTGAATTTGGTAGTATCATGATGTCATGCATATCTTTCATAGCTTAACATAAATTTCTAGGGGGGAAAATAGAGTTCTCTGTATGGTCACTTCTTGAATCCCAGTAATAAAAATTCCCACAACGAATGCAAACCTGACTACAGTATCAGTGTCAAAAAAAAAAAAAAAAAGATGCTTTGCATTGGTCCCTTGTCTTTATTTCTCTCTCCTTGCCTTGCATCCACTTCACTCCCCTTTCCTCCCCTCCTCTTCGTTTTGCTTCTTAAGAATTTTAAGAACAAACTATTGACTTACCTGCAAGACCTATTAAGCCTTCAACTCAAAGATGTTATGACAGAGTTTGTAGGCAATTTATCCCTTGGGAAAAGCAGAGATCAAAATTCCTCTAAGGAAATTATAGGTTTACTGGTTAAGAAAATCTCAAAAGGCTTCATCTCATCTGCTGTTAAATTTGAGGGATTCACTTTAGGTTCAACTTTCATCTCTAATGCATTCCATTCCCACATCCAGAAAAGAACCCCAGATGTTTGGATGGGGCTCTTGAGTAGTCAAATAAGGATTGAAGTTATCTGTGGTTTCATCCAACTGACCAAAGTAAATGGAAGGAAACCAAAGCCAGCAATTCGGCCTTCTGAGACATATAGGACATTTAAAATCTGTCCACTAAGACTGCTGATCTTAATGCAGTTTTCAGTTGTTGCAAAGCCAAAATGGAAGAAAAGCAGTCCAGCAGAAAGAGGTTGCAGAGCTGTTCAAGATATTAATTTTAAGAGGCCTTTGAGAAAGGTAGAAACTGTAAAGGTGTATTGGAGTGAGCTGCAGCTCGTTTTCACCACAGCAGCCCTCACAGTTCTGTGCTCTGCACTGGTAGCTGGAAAGATGTTGATAACACATCAGTGTTTTGACTTCCCCTCAGCAGAACTGTCACAGGATCAGAACTGTCTCTCTAATATCCCCCCCATCAAGGGACTGGGAGTGGGCAAGATACTGGATACACAACTCGGCCAGCAGACCCAAATTAACCAAAGGGATATTCCATATTCCATGATGTCAGCTCAGATGTAAAAGCTAAGGAAAGGAGAAGGAAAAGGGGGGCACTGTTATTGACAATGTTTTCTTTCCAGAGCTATTGCTATGCCTGCTGAAACACTTCTTTCCAGGAAGTGGCTGCCATCACTTGCCAATGGGAAGCAAACAATAAACCTATTTTTTGTCTCTTTGCTTGTGCGCATGCAAACATTCACTTCTCCTTTAGTAAATGGGCTTATCTCAGCCTATAAGTCCTTTCCATCTTATTTTCCCTTCCCTCTTCAGCTGGGCAGTGGAGTCATGGAGTGGTTTGGTGGCACCTGGGGGATGGTGGGCACCTGGCATCCAGCCAAAGTCAACCCACCACAGATGGGAACAGGGTTAATTAACAAAATAAGTCCAAACTCAAGAGCTACAGCAATAAAGACAACATTTCCCATGATAGAAGAGGTATTTTCTCTTTTTCTTATAAACTCAGAAATCATGTGTATTTGAAAGTACTTAAACGACATTTTTTAACAAGTAAATAAAATAATAAAAGAAGTGCTATGCAAGCAAACAAATAAAAAACCACAAATGCTTAACTGATAATTTTTGTGGCATGTGAAGGGAAATCCATGCTCTGCTGTTTCTCAGGCTGGAACTTTTTCCCATACCAGTGCTTGCAGACCAGGGGAAGGCTCCCAGCTCTAAACACTGCCCATGCTGGGTGCCCACAGCCTCCAAACAAACCAAACTATCCACCAAGAAAACATTCTTGACTTTTCCTACATGACAACTCCATGTACATGTTGATCTGATAATTTCCTTGCTTAATCTATATTTTTTAAAGCCCCAAAAACATCTCTACTAGAAAAATTTCTTTAGAGTATAATGTTTGTCAATGCATTTGTGCATACACACAGACTTAGGGCATGTCTAGCATACAGTCACCTTTAGTTTTGCTCACACTTTCTTCCTTTCCCTTCTTTTACCAAAAATAAAACATCCTTTAAGTTTACCAAGTCTTCCTCTCCTTTAAGTCCACTCAAGCATTGTTTTGCTGCTGTTGTGATGTGCCTGCTCACCACAGGACCAGGACAACAAATCAAACACTTGCAAAAAATCAATTCATAGCAGTGAGATTTTCTATGGGAAGACGAGGGATACCAGGAAACAGGAGTTCCCTAACACGAGATTTTACATTACAAGACTGTCAACATATATTAGATATGACCTTAAGACTGAAATAAATTATTAGTATTAATTATTAATTTATAAAAATATTTTAAAAAACAAATACCTTTGAAGGTACCATAAACAGGTGATTTTTAATCAGAAGCTTGATTTGGTAGAAGTTATTTATCATGAGCAGGCTGGCTCAGTCACTCACAAGACTTACTCACCTACCCACTTCTGCACCAGCATCTAAAACTCTGAGGGACATCCTATGACAGCTACATTGTGCCAGATGGAAAAACCTCAAAGTGCCTAAATTCAGCCTGGATCTGGACCCAAATATAGTGGTAGGCTTAAAAATTAATGCTTTTATTAAAATTATGCTAAATTACAATGGCCTTCCTATAGAATCTTGAATTATATATGCCTGAATACCAAAGGAATTCATCATTATTAAAATTATTGCAAGAAATACCAAAGGAAGTAAGAATGATTTGCCACTTATTATAAAGTGTTGCCCATTTTGCAATAAGGGGCCAATCATTATTAATTCATTTGATATTTTTTATAACATTAATCATGACTAATTCATTTGGTATTATTAATGTAGATATAACATGAAATTCCATTGCAATTTAAGTATTTATTTAAATGTATCATTAATTTAAAGAGTTATCAATCCAAAACGTCAGCAGTTTTACTCAAAGGCTATATATAAGGCACCTTCCTTTATTTTTACTTAGGAATTCTCTCCTTTTTTTTTATGGTACCAAATGTTACAGCATGTATTAGATTTATTTCTATTACCTGAAAAAGGCAGAAGCAGAGTGATCTAGAGTCTAGGACTCCAGTCTTTCACCACAGTTACGTATGAAACATCCTGCTTTAAATGGCCTGCTAACATATTTAAGCTGAGCACATGTTTAAGGACTTTTTTCAGATAAAAGGTTTGTTTCATCTCCATCTGGGAAACCTTTAGTCTGCCAAAGTAGCTTTCATGTTTGAAAAATTGTAGGAGAGACACCATTTTGACAACCTGAATAGTTTATAGGTCCTATGGAACTTCTCACACATTTGGAAATTTTAGGCAATACCAATGCCAAAGTCCAATGGCTAAAACTAATCCCTTGAAAATCATACTTTGTCTTCTGGAAGAATTCACTGTCATGTTTTCATTAGATAAAACATTTTCCTCTTCATTTGTTGAGCAGCACTGCTTTGCTCTGTCAAGCAATGAGACACCTTCTATGCTTTTATACTGACGGAGTTATGTTCTTTTCCATCTATGTGTAAATGGATGAAATCAAGAGCCAACAAGAAGTCAAGGAATGTGTTTATAGGACAACTTACATTGGCTTTACAAACTTTACTGAGGTGTAAGAGCTGAGGTTCAAGCCATTCATAGAGCAGCAGAAACCCTCAGCACTGCAGAGCACTGAAAGAAGGAGCAGGTTATTCACCACCGCACAGCAAGGACTTCCAAAGAAGACCAAGCAGAGATCCACAGACAAAAGTTCTCATGAGGAAAACAAGAAGAGAAAAGTACAGATAAGCAGAAGAGAAACAAAAAGACTGATTTTCACTCTTTTTTTGCCTTTTTTTTTTTGTAAAAAAAAAAAAAAGAGGCAAAAAAAGAGGGAAAATTAGTCTGCAACTCCTCCGATTACTGTAATTATGAAGATTTTTGTGTTTTGGGCAGCTTTAGTCTGCTAGACATGGATACTGTTTTCTTTCATGAGATCTTTTTATATTGCTGGTGTCCTTGTAAGAAAATTACAGAGCTCACACAACTGGAAAAGCCTTACATAAGTTCAAACAATCTTCTCTGTCTCTCCAAACACTCAATGCCAGCACCAAAATTCAGATATTCATGGATATCTGAGAGTATAAATGTTACTGTGTGAAGGACAAAGGATTATCTAAACCCCATACCTGTATTAAAATTCCTCCTTTACTGCAATTTTTAGTTGCTTTTCTTATTTTCAGCCACTGAAACCATTAACCAGAGCTTGGAACTGCAACCGTGTAACTCAGCAGTGATCCACTTCTTACTCTCACAATGTGCTTTCATAGGTTTTGCTTTAAATATTTGACTACTGAAAAGGGAAAGTGTTGTGTCCGAATCATCAGCAGGATTTTTGTCCAGATTCATGAATCCCTGTAGAGAGGAAAGGTAGTATAGGGAAACTGCAATCTCTCTTCTCTAAATCCACTCCAATGACTCTTCTGGTAACCCCTGCCAGCAGACAGCACCAGAAGATGTAGTTTTACATCAGCCTTGAAGCTTTCCTTAGGGAAGATGTGTCCCACTTCAATAGTGTAAGCAGGGGTTACTTCTGTAACTATAACAGTATTTATCGCTGCTATCTTAATTTCAAAATCTATAGCTGGTGTTATTTAATAAATCTGGACAAGACTGAAAAAAATTTGGACAATTTTCAAGTTGTGGTTCACTGCACTTTTGTGAGGGAGAAATTCTTCTGTGGGTGCCTGGTTATCACAATGTGATATGAAAAAGAAATATATATAAAACTGACATCCACTTCAACTTTGCTATAGAATATTCAACACCTTCCACATCCATTTGTATATTCAACGATAACATTTAAAATTACTGTGGTCACCCTAAAGGATGTTAATTACAATGCGACTCAGCAGTCTTTATACAACATAATTGCAGGTTACTAATGTTCATAGTATCCATTGAGGTTGTAATGGGGAGCAGAATTTAGCTCATGGATTTTGTGATGAAGGTCTTACAGCCATTTCTTGTTATTAATCCTCTTTAACACTCCCCATGCATCATCTTTTGTTTGTTCCCTTAATTCAGAGTGAGTTTTATTTTTTACACATAAAGGATATCTTTCTTATAGGCCTGTCAGGTTCAGATTTACATATTGTAGATTTAATTGCTTCACATTTCACTTTTTGATAAGGTTCTCAGATGTTTGGCTATATTAAAAGGGGATGGAGACTAATACAGGAATTATTATAATGTCATTCTATAAATGGAGGTTTCATACTCATGTTGAATACTCTGCTGGGTTTCAGTCACATTTCAGAATGATACAGTAGAAGAATAAAGGTCTGAAAAAGGGCAGAAAATACATATTAGTTGGATAGGGAGTATTCATATGAAAAGAAATTGAAAAGATTATTTAGTATGAAGCAAAAAGAATAGGAGATGACATATATAATAATGAGTGGTACAGAGAAGCAGTGAGTAGTCCTCACTACTCTGTTCTACAGTAAGACACAGAGGGCACTGAGTGAAAGGAAAAGGCAACAAATGTAGAAGTGATAAAATGAAATACTTTTTATGGCATTGCATCTTATAATTAGCCTGTTGAACCGACCACTGCATGTTATTATTGAATAATAATTGAGGGCTGCTTGGAAAGTTTCAGGAAAGATAAAGCAATTATGTTAATAAAAATAGCATCCACAGTGGAACTAGGTAGAACAAGTTGGTAAGGGATATGAGCTCTTGCAAACCAGAGGAGAGTGTAATCAGGGCCAGAAGCTGTTCATGCTACTTACTATCATTTTACTAGGAACTATGCAAGGAACTATAGAAGGCTTTCCCTTCATGTTTTCCACCTAAATCCCTGATTTGAAAGAAAAACAATCCAAAAAGGCACTGGATCCCGTCTGGGTCCCACAACACCCTATAGATAATTGCTTTGTTGAATTTATTGATGGACAGGAAATAACAAAAATGGGTGGACACGTTGACTGAGGTGGCCACAACAGTGAACACATAGTGTGTAATGCTGCTCGTGTTACTGGTAATAACATCAAAGGGATACAAATAGAATTTAATTTAATGGCGGAGACGTCTGTGTGGAGCAATTAAACACAGGTTGCAAATGCAATCTCTCAGACAGGAGATGCCCATAACACAAGCTGCTGTATGTATGAAAATTTAGGAATGGAAGTATCATTTGCTGAATTTTCCTGTTGGATCTGCTATTGGCCACCAGCCAAGGTGAGACTACACAGAATTTTCAACAGCCCTAAATCTCTTTGTGTGGTTTTTGCATTGGTGTATGCTGATTGTCTTCCGCGGGAGTAGAAAAAAATACAATTCCTTTATGTTCCTGAAGTTCATGTCATTACATACCAGTGTCAGACCATCACTGGCATCCAAGAGCCACATCTGTTTTGTACAACAGATGTGTTGTACAGGCAGCCTTGCTATCTTTCAGTGTTGACAGAGGACAAAATCTGTGAAGTTTGTGGGTGATTTTCAGTTTCAAGGAGATCATCTTTAGAAGAGGCATCTCTGGTGAAGCTAAGCAGAATTTCCTATTGACAGAGTATGGAGGATTTGAGGTTTTCATTCAATAAAAGATGGACTGACTATCATTACATTCGTTTCTTCTGCAAATGTTATCAGTCATATGACAGCTTTGGGTTAATTTGACAGGGTGTTCAGTATCCATCAATATTGATAAAAACTTTGCAATTTATGTAATGCCTTCATTGTTCAGTAACTTGTCTTATAAATTTTCTATTTCAAATTCAATATAATATTAAATACAGTTCTTGATTTAAACTAGTTTTTCTTCAGTACAATCACATCATTCTGAACATATAATGCAGTATTAATACTGAGTTCTGAATTTGTATTTGTTAGAAATGTCTTTCACTCTACTGTGAATGCATGAGTGTCATAAAGCTGTGTTGTTGTGTTAATTTGATTTCAGTTGTTGTCTTTAAAATATTTCCCTTATTGTTAGTGACATATGAGAAGTTTGAAAACAAAATGTTTTTTTCTTTAAATAACAAAAAGCAACCTGCAGTTCCAACAACAGGTAATTTTCCATGGCAAGGCAGCTGATGCTTTGTCATTAAGGATTTGGACTTGTTGAACTCATATGACATACGGACTCATTTAAGTTTCAATGTACATTTCCTGTTGTGTGGGATGAGCTCTACTCCTCTATTTCAGAACCAAAAAAAAAAAAACCACGTAGGAACAAAAAAAAGACACAAGGTTAGGTGCCTTTCAGCACACTTCTATTTTTTCTCCTAATTTTTCTCCTAAGAAAAAAGAGGACTTGTCAAAGTTTACTTTTTTGGTTTTATTTTAGTAAGCTAAAAGAAAAAATAAAAAAGGAATGAATGAATATGAAAATGTCCTGAGTACTGAGATAAAAGCACAAAGTTTTATGGCAAAATATTTCTCTGAATCTTCATGATATTCATCCTGTACCTCAAAAAGTTTTTTTCTGGTGTGAGCAACACTTCTTGTCTCCCTCATGACTACTACCAATACACATTTCTACCAGCCCACATCCAACAGTCTTGCCAATCTGTACCACCTGCCCTCCACCCCTTCAACAGGCTCTCTGTACATTCCTAGCTACAGTCTTCATCCACACACCCCTGCTTCAGCTATTCAATCTGTTTTTCAGTTAGGGAAATGCTCTTTCTTGCATTCTAAATTCTGTTTTCATCATAAAAAGAAATGTCCCTCAGAAAATGCCCTGGTGTCCTTCCCAACAGAATTTTCTTTGTGGAGATTTTGTTTAAGATTCACTATTTTGCTACAGCGTACTTCAGGTATATATTTTAAAAAGCAAAGCAAATAGACACATTTCCTGAACATTGCAAAAGAAAAGAAAAAAAACAGACCACCTTTTATTTTGGATTATGACTGCGCTTTACGTTTTTCAGTTGGAGTGATTTTGAAGGAATCCTTACATTAGTTTCCATTTATATTTCATTTATCATATTTGTTTTTTGCTGGCATTTGTAAACACATGCATTTCTGCTTTGGTCTAAATTGCTGATGTAGTCTGGAAGAACATCTATATCCTCTGGGAGAACACAGATGGGTGCAGGACCTGCGTGGAGAACGGGGAAGAAGAGCATTTGGCATCCTCCAGCAAACCCTAGAGAAGCAAGTCAATATGGACCAAGGAAATACTAAAACATCCTGTTATATTTACAGTATTATTGCTTCAAAAGTGTTCTTCATTACTACCCAAGCTTAATGAGCCCATTTATTACTTGCCTCTTATGTGATGTCAGGAGCTGCTCTTCATAATACTGAGTACAGCCCCCGACCTAGTGACAATCCACAAAAGAGAGGAGCCATGTTTCTCCTCTTTTTGTGTATATATATATATGTCCCCGTAACTTGTCACAGGGCACGCACTTATTCCAGCTGTGGGAGATGTTCAGGCAGAAAGCACTTGCTTCTCACCCCTGCCTAGCACCCATGCTTTCCCTAGGCAATGATAATAACAATGGGATAATAACAATGTGAGGATGACTGCAGGCACGGCACTCGCTGGCAGATACTGTGAGTGCTGTAGTTGGGAAGCCAGGGTAGCAGAAGCACAGAGACAGCCTTAGCCCTGTTATGGTCTGTGCCTAGTCTTACAGGCAAACCCTAATAAATGTAAAGGACTTTCAAACCTAACGGTTTGATTCTTATAGGGGCAAAAGGCACCTATTGCTAAGTCACCAGTCCTAGCCTCAAGTCAGTGAATAATCAGGAGCAGAAATAATAAAGTAGAAAGTGTATTAGGTAGTAAGTATTTTAAAATATGAACAGTTGTATGCTAAAATTCTTAAATTACAGTAATATGAATATTCTAGAAATATTCATTGCATGGGAGTGGAGGAAAATTATTCTCTCTTTTAACTCTAGCCTCTTTGGAGGAGAAAGTGAGACTGATTCCAGCTTGAGTAACATCTGACTCCCTAACAGCTTTCCTGCAGCCCACTGGAAATGTTCAATAAACAAGGTCTCCCTTTTCCAGGGTGAGTCTTAAGGAGAAATGAGATTATTGTTAAAGTGTCTGTGTAACTTTTAGAGACCTGTTCACAAAGTTCTGATGATTTTTGATTGATGTCACTGTGTGCCACAGAGGAAAAGTGTATGTACAGCAAACTGGGTAGAAAAAGTTTACAGTATTCACTTGTGTTGTACCAGTGCAGAGAAAAAGAAATCACTCGATGCCCTTGAAATGAGGTCATTTTCACATTCACTAATCAACAATAAAAGAATGCCCAAATTGTCTCATTGATCTAGTAGATTGTGCATCTCCTTCATCTAAGTTATTAACTGAGGAATTAAAATGAGCTTCCCTGCATATTTATTCCTCCTGCTATGTTTTATGGATGCAATATTATGTGGGTTATATTTTTAAAAAAAAAATATCAGCTTCATTGCAATAATAGTTGTTTTAATTTTTTTTGTTTATTTGGTACCTGCTGTTGGGGAAATTTTGTGGGTTTCCTTAAAGACTAAATGTATTGCATTAAATAGCTTTGGGGGAAAAAAAAGAAAAAGGATGGGTTCTAGCCTGCTGAGTAAACATAAATTTCACAGTTAAATACATAAAATAATGATTACATCCAATGGTCATGAGGGACATGTTTTTAGGAGTATACTAATTAAACTACATCCTTCAGACAACATGTTTCTACACTTACTAGCAATGAACCATATCTGATTTGTCATTAAGTAATTATGAATGCTAATGCAAATAAAGCACCTTCCAAACAAGGCTTCAGAATAGAAATTAATCATATATTATTCTTTCTTATCCTACCACACAAGGGTCATTTAAACATAAAAAGCCAAGGATATGCGACACACGCAACAACAGAAGTTGATAGTTTTGCTCAGGCTTCAGTTCATACCTTTGTATTTGTGGAGTTGTTTATGCATGCATATACTTCTAAACTAGAGAGAGAGTGAAAACAAACTTTAAAGTATACTCAGTAATTCAAGCCTTGATCCAAAAACTGCTAAAGGTTATTGCAATCTTCCATCAGTAACAATAATAATTAGCAGTTCTCGCTCCTTTTGCAGATCTCAAAGAACTCTATAAAGCCCAGGATGAAAAAGCCCACGAACACAAGGGAGTAAGTGGAATGAAATTAATACGCACACTGAGTGTTAACTCCAGAACATATCAATGTGCACTACAATTTCTCATGCTTTTTTCAGCTGGTAGATCTCAGAAATGTTCTGATGGCAAAACCAACATGACTTCTGACTGGGCAAGGATGATTTCCAGAATGTAGGCTATCGCTTTGCATCTCATTTGCCACCTTGGATATGCCCATAGAAAGTTGGTAATGTTTCCTCTCTCTTCCATTAGGAAATTAGGATGCAAAATTGTGATATGTATAACTCCAGGTATATTAGCACAGTTTTTCGAGCTCCAAACTAAGTTTCTAGTGGTGGAGACTTCTGCAGCTCTAGGAGAAATTCTCATGAGGTTCATTCCCTACACTATTTTTTTTCCATCTTCTAACATTTGTCCAAATATAGAGGTATGCAAAGTCTGGGCTCTTCAACCTAATCGAAAAGACGACATAAAGTTCTGTATTATACTTTAAAAAGGGCCAATAGAAGCACCTCATCTTCACAGCTAGAAGGGAACATTAGTGGTATTTTCCATCAACGTATTTGCAGCAAATGTGAGTTGATTTACCTTCTTATTGTGTTGTAAATGTTTTCCTTCCTCTTGACTTGTCTTTGTCCTCCCCTTTGTACAGCTAGTGAAGTCATAAGTCCTTTGAAACAACTACCTGCTCATTATAATGCTTCATTGTATAAGCAAGTAAGAGGTTGAGTTATGAACAAAATTCTCATTGCACAGGCTTCCATAATCCTTAATTCTGGGAAAGAAAATGGCCAATAACTTGTGAAAGGTACTGTGAATAGATGTGTTTAGGGCAGAATAATACGCATTTAAATTGTGACTGGCTGTTTAGGACCCTTTTTAAGGTAAGGGGCCATTAATAACTGATAATCTATGGGAGGCCAATTATTGAGTAAGGTACACTGAAAAGTCATGCAGCACATCTTATTCATATAACTTACGTTAAGAGGTGCTATTTAAACCCACAGATGCCAGCTTGTAAATGAGAAACTTCTCTGTTGCATAGAAGAGAGAAAATCCAAGCGAGACAATGACAAAAAAAGTAAAAATAGTACAAATGAGAAAAGCATAAAAACTGAGAATTATGAAGAAACACAACGATCACTAGATCCTTCTGACTTGACATGATTAGGTTAAGCTAACTTTTTTGACCACTACTTACCTGTGTTACACAGGTTAATAATAGCCTTGATCAGGGTTATATTTTAACGAAAATTACTAGATTTGTACACAGTAGGGTAAAAAATATTTTTTTTTCAGCACATGGTGCTTCATTTTAAAGAGAAAATAGCTCCAGAGGGCAATATAATTTTCTGTGGGAATCCTTCATCTTCCTAAGATTTTTGAGAAGTTATCAGCATTTCTGGAGTGGGATTCATCCTCTCTGACACTGGCCTCTGATTTGTGGCCAGCTGCAGGCACCAGCTGAAGTGACTGTCCAAGCCCCTTTTACCATCAATGACATGAAGGCAATTTAACCCATATCAAGGTGGTTTACTAGGGTAACAAATCAAGCACTAAAAGTCTCTTTATAGATGAAGGTGGATAGAGTTGCTACACGTTGAGTCTGTGTACACTCTAGATGACTACAGATGGGCATATGAATCCTACCTGAAATGCCTGAGATGTATTTGTCTAAAGCAGGGAGATTTAATCCACTCTGGCTGAATACAGGCATTGTTATACAGTTACCAGGTGTAACTAGAGTAACTGGACACTCATTGAGCAGAAACTGATGCTATAGAAACTGAAATCATCACTAGTCAGCCAGCAGTTTTCAGGAGTGTTGCCAACACTACTAGTTATTTCCTAGCCTGTGGGTGTAAGAAAAGCAATAAAAGACACAGATCTGGTAACTTCAAAATTTCTAGTACTGATTGCTCCCAAGGCAGCAGATTCCTTATACCTCATATGTGCTCCTTCCTCTTTTAGCTGCCTGTTGGGAGATCCGCACCATGTACAAGGTTCTCCAGGTACCTGTGGCACTGAGGATGTTTGAGCAAAAATGATGATTAGACATTTGAAGTGCAGGTGCCTAGAAACTGCAGAGTGATGAAGGGAAAAAATGTAGAGGTTATTACCTATATTGTAGGCTGATTTGCACTGTGGTGAGGAAAGTCCCCAAGGACATGGCAGTTCTCCATGGTCATCTACACCAAATGTTCTCACCTCAATCATTTGGGGCAGAAATCCCTGTTGAACTGATCTGGTACTGAGACTACAGATGGGTGTGGTGAGTCATCTGACCTGTTGTAGATGTCTGCCTTGAGATTAGATGAATTGCACATCTTGGATTCCTAGTTCTTTGTAATATGCTTAAAGAGAGCCTATGTTGAACTTCTATAGTGCTCAGTTAAAAAAATTCCCCCATTAAAAAAAAGCACGTCTAGGTTGATGTATGATCAAAGTAATCATCTAGGAAAAGCTACCTATAAGGATAATACTTTAAATTTTTATTTTTAAAATTCAGGGGTTTTTTTGTTTGCTTTTAAACTTTTTCTAAGAACTAGCAGCCCAGTGTTGTGACACAGTTTTTTTAGTCCTCTATACCTTGAGTATGCTGTGATAAATGGCCTGCATATTTGCCAGAACATTTTTTTCCTCATACCCTGGCAGCAATCATGAAATTTGTTCCTGTGCAAAGCCATAAGACTGAATATGACACTTATAATGGAATCCAGTGTGAAACATCTAGTATGGAGGTATTATTGAGCTGCTACATTTCCGGATCATTTTCTAACTTCCTTTGACTCAAAAGCACTACATCACTTTCAGAATTAATATGCTGCAGCAAACAGCAAGACAGCAGTTACCCAAGAGAGCACACAAACCAGGGATAAGAACTGGGCTTCCTTAGCTCCTGAATCATGACTCTCTATCCACAGCAGAATTTGTATTTTGGGGAGGTTTAAAAACAATCTGTTTCTGATCACCTCAAGTGAAACCTATATTATTCTATCATGAACACAATTGTACAGAATATTTTGCAGAAATTAGTAACACACCTAAGGTACTGAAGATGATCAAATCGTTGTTCATAGAATTATAGCAGCAGTTAAAAGAAAACAACCTAAACTGTACTAAGGAATATGGGGATAAAAATTGAGGTGGAAAATAAGGGGAGATGGTGAGTTGTCAAGAAACTGTCCATACATGTAGCAGCCCTTGAGACAACACAGCTCTCTTACCAGAGGACTCAGAGATGTTTTTCTGTTGCCTGCAGTGTTTGCAATGTCCAACCATGCTTCAATTTTCCAAAAACTCCAGGTTCCTCATGCAGATTTGCAGCGCTCAGCTTTAGGGCTGGACTTCTTTGTAGACTCCATTAACACGAGGTGCATTTGTTTATATCAGCTTTTACTCACTTGTATTTTTCAAAGGTGAGAACTGCACAGCCAACACATTGCATTTTGTGAATAGACTAAAATACAATTTCTTTGTTGATTGGAGCACATTGTGGAAAACAATAGCAAGGAAATTGCTTAGACAAATTGTGAGTGGAAGATGACACATTGGAAACATGTAGTTTATTTGGTCCTGTATCCCTTCTGGTGAAGTGAAAAGCATGTCATACATTACATTTTTGGATGTGGCATGCCTTTCACTTCACTGACAGGTATGTTATTTGTAACAAAACCCAACAACCTTTCCTCTTTTCTATTACTCGTCCAAGTCATGACAGTAATCATGGTTTGATAGGTGGTCCAGCCTAGGAGAAGTTGTATATATTTGAGCTGTAACTGTAATTTCTGACAGTTTCAGTATATGAAGCTAGGATGATCCAACATGAAACATGTCAGATTAGCCAGAGGGATTCTTACTTTTCTGTAGAAACACACTTGTATTTCAGTTTATGTTGTTTCTGGCTACTGAGATGAACAAGATGGGTCCAGCAGCAGATGAGAAAGCAATTTTAGTTTGCTGTGTAGAGTGAAAAAAACTAAACAAGCTATATACTATACAAAAGAGATACTATAGGGAACTGTACAAGACAAAGGGATTGTCAATATCTGGAAAAAAGTTCTGAGATAAGGGTCCGCCTGAAAGCACACACACTGTTAAGAGTCAAATGCTGATACTAGGTGACAGAGTAGGCTGTTTATACAGAACATGCATGATGGTTTCTCTCCAGTTAACATCTGCATAATGGGCCAGATGTTCACATTAAATAGGGCTTTTAGAGTTGACATTAACTGTGTTGGTGGTGTCAGCAAAGATACCAATATTTATCTAAGTTAGGCTGCCTTCAAATATTTTCGAAGATCATTTTCTGTCTGTATATAGGCAACTGGAGGACCTGTCCACAAGTTCTAAAGCAGGAATATTAACCTCTGGTGAGTGCAACTCCCATACATTGATAGGTTTACAGTTCAGCTCAATGCTCTTATAGGCCTTTTCTACCCTGAGTGATTCTATGACTCCAAAGACCACTGGGTGGATGTTCCTCCTCTGTCCTCTCCAGGCTGAAAGCTGTGTGGCAAAAGCCCTAAGGCAACAATCAGATAGGCTCTTTGCTCAGGAGGATTTGGCTTGACCACAGTGATTTGGCTAGGTAGGTGTGATAGTGCATTCTACACATATCTGCAAGTTCTGGAATACATCAGTAAAAACCTTTAGGGTGAAGAATCACTCAGCCTAGAAAGAGTCCTAATTTGTTCAGGGGTCAGGTCTAAACAACAAGAGTTACTTCAGGTTGCTTTTCCTACACAGCCTGTCGTCTTGGACTAGCAACCTGATTTCCTCTGTTTTCAGATGGTGAATATTGAGAGCACTCAGTGCTGCCTTTTTCTTGCAAGAGCAACTCCCCCTTAGCCTGCTTCCAGACTCAGACAGTTAGAACACTGCTTTTTTTCTTTGCCATCTTGCATGAGATTGTAAAATGTATGTGCAAACAGAGACTAAATGTTTTTTTTAGTTTCCCCTCTGACAGATTCTATTGTATTTTAGATCCAAGATTTGTTCCTGCCTATTTGTGAGAGATGGCCTGTAACAGTAGCCCGTTTCCTCACAGGTCTTTCAGTTAGACTCCTGACTAGCTGCTCATACAGAGATGCTTCTCAAAGGGCAGAGAAAGGTCTTGGGTCATACTATCCTGGTATAAACAAGATTTTTTGTTCACTTTCTTTTTTTAGCACTGTCACCAGTTATAGTAGTTGGAACGTTAATGTTTGTAATTTCCCTGCTGTTTCAAATCAAGAGAATCTGTCTTTTTGTAAATTGTAAATTTTGTGAAAATGCTGGTAATTTTTGTTTTGCCTTACTTGCTTATTTTTTAGGTTTAGTTTTTTCTTTCTTTATCCCCCAAATATCTTTTCACAGCATCTCTGATTAAGTTATTCAGTGTAGTACTCTTGGTTTCATGGACCTATGCCGATCTTCAGCTACTAGATAACTGGCTAAAGTTATTCTTAATGTGGGAGGAAATTTTAATATTTTCAATGTTTTTCAGCTTGGGATACTAAATTTATTTGGTTTAGTCTACAGTTTGTTGATACAAGTGCTATAAGAAAATAATACTAAGAAATAAAATATAACAAGGAAAAGTGCTGAGGATAGATCAAGCTTTAGGTCAAGCTTAAGCACAATTTCTTAGGTAAAATAAATGAAATGAAGAAAAAGCACGATATGCATTGCAACACTTCAGCAGTTTTTCTGAAGCGCTATGACATGACACACGATGTTCTAAAGTGGTTTTTAACTCTTTCAGTGTAACTTTGCCTCAGGATAAAACATCCTTTTAACAGCATGTGTAAGGAAAATGTGAATGGCCTGTAGACGTGCCTGTAGGCTATGTGCTCTCTGTCACCTGCTGTATTACCCTGACTTTGAGAAACCTTTACTTCCTCACACTTTAAGGAATAGAACATTTCTCTTTCACTTTGTCCACTAAGGAAAGCTGACTAGCCATATTCTGATGTCCTGGGTTTTAAAAGAGCCCTTTTTTTTGTCAGTTTCTTTTTTTCTCAGATTATTGTAAGTAGATAAAATATAAAAGACAGTATCAATTTAAAAAAAAAAACAACAAAACCACTATGTTTTGCTTTGGTTGGATTAACCTGTGTTACCTTTTAGCACTGCCTTAGGTTTGAAACCAAGACCAGAAAAACTACCCTCACAGGCTTGTTCAGATGGTGTTGTGATGCATCCCTGCCCAGGTCTCTATGTGTCAACTAAAATAAATGTAAAATTAGTGAGGCTTATCATTTCCAGAAAAAAGGATTTTTCAGATGTTAATCTCTCCTAAAAGTTGTTACACTTACAGCTTCTAACTGACCCGATTAATCAAAATTAGCATGTCTTATTTTTTAGTAGGTTTCAAAAGACAGCACAGTTTTGTCATAATATTCTTTCATTTATTCACTGCTTAAGAAGCTGTTCCCAAAACACTTATCACTGGCTTAATTGTGATCGCAGAGAAGTAAGGAGAGCCTTGCCAATTGATTTCAAGAAAACCCCACTGTATTATTAAAGACTGAATATGTTTCCCATTTTACATTGACAATAAGCTAGTAAATATAGTCTGCACAAATATGTGTGTTTATTTATACAAACATACACATGCCTTTATACAAATAAAGGCATGTATATGTGTATGTATGTATATAGAGAAGGTCATTTTTTATACAAAACAGAGAGGGAGAACAGGAGAAAATTACTGTATGTCCTTTAAAATTATCCAGATTATGAGAGTTAGCTTACAAGAAATCAAATACTAAAAAGATAAATAAAAGAATAAGCCCTACGCTCTCTCTCTCTCTCAAGGGTTCCATACGAAAATCACCTTTCCCAGAGAAGCAGATTAGTAAACTCCACTAATTAATTGCATGTTTTTGTAGCACCTAAGGTAACAAAGTATACATTTCTACATTATCCTTTTAGTGCTGTTGTAGTACATGCACTATAATGTCTCTGTACACCATGCCGCCGACTTTCTACTTGTATACCCTTTTTTAGTTGAAATCTTATTCACTTGTCCTCATGTATCTGTATAAAAACCTCCAGTTAAATTATAAATTCTTTGGAATGTGAGATGCTTGCCTTTTACTGTCATCTCATGCTTGAGAAAGGATTGCTTCCAAAAAATTCTGTGAAATTTCTGGGTTTAGGCACAAAAACATAGCTAATTTCAGCTGGATAAATTTCACTCAAACACAACAGAAATCACAGAAAGAAAAGTTTGTTTTCAAAACATAGTTCTTCACAGAAACGCTGTGCTCTCTCTTCTCTAGAGTTAATTTTTCTGTCAAAACCAGTAGATGGAAAATCTACTTTCAAGACTTCTATTTTTTTCTTGAAGAGAAAATCTCTTAAATCCTTATACCTAGTGATTAATGCCACATGAACATTTTTACTGAAATACCTCCCTCTACCCTTTCTTTTAAATCTTATAAAATCTCCTGTTGATGCATTTACTCCTCTGCAGAGAGGTAGCCCCTGAAGTGATGTCATTTGCTAGACGTTTCCTTCAAACTATTAACACACCGGTGTGCAAATGTCCAGAGAGGAAAAGGAGGGGTGAAACTGCAGAGCAGAAAAAGAGGAAGAAATCTGAAGAGGGCTGAGCGATAATTTTATTTCACATCTTCATTACTCAGGAATGACCTCAATCAGGAAAATACAGAGGAGTAAACTCCTGCAATGTCTATTTGGTAGTCATCTGCACAATTCATTATTTAACATCCCTCAAGCTGTAGTGCTTTGTTTAATGTAACACAGATATTTTACCTAGAACTGCTAGGGCACCACCAGTTATATGAGCTACATGCAACTGAGCTTTACAAATCAAAGATTTGCCTGGTAAATTTACTTCTACACAATAACTGATGGAAAAATCTTTGAGGATAGGTAGAAAGAATAAAGTACTTGAGCACAAGTTAGCTCAGCTTGTAAAATCTGTCTATAAATCACTGCATTCAGAAAAACCAGCTGTTCAACAGCACATTAAAGTTCAAAGACACATCACATCTGAAACCCACAAAACAACCCAGTAATTTAGAAGGTCAATTTTGATTTTTGGTGTTCTCCACCACTGTCAGCCCTAAATATATCAGCTATAAGCATGGGTCATAATGTGACAAAAATTAGCAGGAATCAAATGTGTCCAAAAGTGCTGTAGTTTCATATTAATTTTAGATCTCATCTCCCAAACATGCAGAAGTACTCCTTTCTAGGTTCTCCCATTACCTTACTGGAGACATAGGAACAAGGCATGAAATTTTTCTATGGAAATTTTAATGTTCAGTGTTAGGAGATGTCTGTGTTCTAATCTAAGCTGAAGTATAGATTCTCTTGCATCCTTGCCAACACTAATAATGCTGCCTCTTCGGGAGCTCTTCACTCCAGGTACTATTGTTGTACGTACAAAAATTATGCATAAGTATTTCAAATATTGAAATCATTTTACCAACATGTACTGAGTTAGAATCATAGACTGAGCCTTGTAAGTCTTATCATTCTCATTTTAAAGTAGTAGAGGTGAAATGACTTGCTCAAGGCCATGACATAATTTGGCGGGCAGAACTGGGATTAGAGAGCAGGCTTTCATGCCTCACACCTCATTACTGCACATCGTTCTGTCTCTCAGGTTGAGAAACCAGGAAGGTTTTGGTAATAGATTTCCCGTGTACTTCATGTCGGCGTGTTTAGATGAGGTGTCAGAATGAAAGCTGGTCCACACTGTGTGAGCATTATTGATGCCTGTTCACTCTTCAGCAGAGTTTAAACTTAACTCCAAATTTACCCCTTTTTCAGCTATCTTCCCTGTCTCAGCAATGACCATACTTGTACTGATGCCACTACCTTAGGGGTTGATGAAGATCTTCAGGATTCTTATCCACGAGAGATGCTACGTAAATCTAAAAATAATGCCACTTTTAGTGCTGATCCCTTTTCATTCTGGACTCTTTGATATTACTATGATTGTAATGATTATTATTATTATTATTGGTGTTTCCATGAACGTTTTCCTTTGTTACAGGTTCTACTCTCTGTCAAATAGATTGCTTACTAAATGGACCTATCTCTGTAGAAAGAGAAAAGAGAAGTAAATCCATCCTGCTGCTCTTATTAATATGCTATTAAAAAACTATTTGAATCAATGTTACCTGCTGCAAATCTCCACACAGAAACAAAAAATGTTTGCAGAATCTTAAGGCATGTGGGAGATGCACCTGTGTTGCTTCTTCCCAAACAGTCAAATTGCTCAGTAATAAAGTGTTTCTGTAATGTAGCTTTTTTTTTTAATGGTGATTTTGAACAAATGCATTTTCATTATGTCTGAATTTCATTTAATGTGTTTTTACAATACATGTTTGTGGCATATCATTCCAGAAAGAAAGTAAGCTCCATCTAAAATCACATTTGATTATAAGAGTGTACCCTCATACATATCTTATAAACAAATAAACAAATCAGTTTGATCTGTTATGCAGATAACACTGATATGTAAAATATGTTCAGGAACTAAAAATGCATTTTCTGTGCAGAAGTTTTCCTTGTAGAATGCACAGTGAATTTATGTGAACTGTATACAGCACTGAGACTCTTTTATGTAGCCTGTTTCCCTGGCTGATAGCTGAAAGAGGTTAGGCTGAATCTCAGTGGATCAATTAACAGAGGGACCTGTCCTTCAACAGAAGAAGATCTATTTCAGGATTTGCATATCACTGAAAAAAATTACAAAGCTGAGATAAATACAAGCCCGATAATAACTCACTGCAGGCTTGGCTTCATTCCTAGATTTCCTTGGCTGTTTGTCCTAATAAAGTGTCTCCATGGCACTTAGGGCAGGAAGGTTATTAGTAGCTGTCAATCAAAAGAAGGAGTATGCATCGACAGGAGGAGAAAGAGAAGAGAGGTGACATTCATCCTCTTTTCTCACTTATATTGGGTATAAAAGTCATTCAGAGCAAGTGGTTAAAAAGGGACAGGTCCCTCTTCATCCCCCATGGAAAAGAAGAAGAAGGTGGTAAAAAAACCTAACCAACATACCTGCCTTGGTTACCAACAATTCAATAATAGTGTGGAATACATCAGTCACTTCTCTTTAGCTTATTAATGCTAGGGTGTTTATTAATGCCAAGGGATATGAAGGACATAGACACAAAGAGCAGGATAAACACTCCTGACAAAACACTTCTGTTGATATTTTAGTATGAAAAAATGATAACTTTAAGCAGCTCCAATTTATGATAATACTTAAATGCTGTATCAGGAAGTAGTATATTTATTTCATCTTTAAGCTGACATGGTTGTGGCAATGAACACCTTTGAAAAGCTAGTAACAGCACAGAATGCACATTTATTCCTTATCTCATTTCAATCAAATACCGTGATCTAACTTTACCAAGTTGAAACTCAGAACTGATCTATACACCAATTAATTAATACTTTAAAGGTCTTTAATTTACTGTACCACTTTCTTAATTAAAGTATATCTGCTGCTAGAGCACATCATGTCTATATATGCATATTTTCATAAGTAACAGAGTCCATAGAGTGCTAATTGATATCCTGGTCTCCAGACAATACTTTACTAAATGAAATGACAATTATAACCAATTAAAATTCACTTTACATACCACTTCACCTATTTTGTATGTATTATGCATGAAGACAGAGAGTACATTGCCTCACTGCTCAGGATTTGTCTGCGTCTGTGCAACTGATGGACAGCTCTAAGGTATTCCTTTCAGCAAGCTCTTTACCAAGGGTCATTTTTCAGGCTCATCTAAAACCTATACTTTGCTGTAACATAGATACATCTGTTAATAAAGGCTATTAATTGCTTTGTGAGGATTTTATTATTATTGTTATTATTATTATTTCCTTTGATAAATGTGTGTCAAATTTGCACTTACACCTTCAACTTGCTATAAAAAAGAAAAGGTTTTTAAAATAGCACCGTGCCTAATTAGAAAAGCTAAACTTCTCTCAGGCACATTGTATGCAACATATAAATGGCACAGCACTGCACACCTACTGAGGGGAGTGTGGGAGTAACGCAGAGGAATGAAGTCAGTGGGAGATGAGAGTGTTTGGAACAAGCACCTCAAGCTTGAGAGCACACGGCTAAAAAGAGACATTACACATTTCATGCAAGAAGGAGCTGCTCCCAGTTTTCCACTGAACACTGAAAATCTTGGTTTTTGCAACTTGTTGTAGCAGAGCAAGGACTATCTCAGCTGGGGCTGTCGCTCTCTGGCCTAATTTCATCCCTGTGGTGGGGAATAGACATTTTTCCACTATCTGAGGTGGGACCTGCCCTTTGATGTGCACCTTCTGCAACAGGGGCTGTTCCCAGCAGCACTTAGATGTAACTTGCTGCATGGGGACGTCTTGCAGACCTGCCCTCCATGCAGTGCCTACAACTCCAGTGCAGCCCCACTTCTCCAAGCCAGCCCTGGGGCAGCAAGTGGAACTCACTGCATTGGTGCCATAGACAGGTAACCCCAGCACTTTTGTAAGCAAGGTGTAAATTTACACTTTGGTGGTTTCCCGAGTAAAACCCACAAGTCATATAAAAAGTGGGGAACAGCATCAAAGCTTATAAACTCCACAAGTCTCTTACCTCTCTATTCCTTTTATTCCACTTCTTCCTTTGCACAGATACACTTGGTGTGATAAGGGGAAAAGCAAAATAAATGGAAGCATGGACCTTAAAAAAAAATCAAAAAATTTCTAGATAGAGTGTGGACATTTTTCTTGAGGTAGTTTCCAAGAAAACCCAAACCCCAAATATGTCTTCCATCCCTCCAGATTGGTCATGTGAGCCTATATGTACTTCCCAGGCTGACTTGTGTTATCTCCCCAATCCAACCAGCTCAGTAAACTTCTACATTTTCATGCAGTGAATACCACCAAGTAAAGAAACCTTTATCCTACCTTTTAAATCTTCCGTGTTCACTCAATGAATCATTCTGAATGCTGGATGAGGTAAAAATCACAGAGCCAGATCACCTCCTCCTGTTATCACAAGCAGAGGAGAAGGCTGAAGGAACGGTGTGGGTCGCTCCCACACATTTTTTTGAAGACTTATGTGATTGCTTCCCTGTCACAGGGATGTGGTTTGTTTTCTGAGAGGGAGGTCATGAAGCCTTTTAAACATGTTGTTTATTGTATAAAAAGTGGCATCCAACATGTAGCTATCAACTTCAACCCTAGACTCCCCGAAAGTGTTGATCTAGAAGCTGTACATCTGGGCTGTTTTCTAAGTCCCTCAGGACCAAGAAGGAAAATATTACTTGTCCTTCTTCCTTTTTCTCTCTTCTCTTTACCCAATCCACCTCAATCCCCTTCAAATTGCTATAACTCCCCATCAATTTTGTCCCATGACAAATTGCTCATGGAGAACACCTCTAGGCTCAGGACCAGAGCAGGAGTGGTGCTGCAGGACTTAGTGAAACATTGCTCTCATATAGCCAGGGCAAATTCATTTGTGGAGAAGGATCCTTCAGGATTCAAGTTCAAGCCCTTTGAAGAAGAAACAAAATATGAGAGGAAAAGACTTGTAGCAAGGGGGCTTGTGATGTTGAGACTTTTTTGACTTTTTTTTTTTGTGAGGGGTGGAAGATTTTGAATTTTTGTCTGTTTATGGGTTTGGGTTTTTTCAGGTCTGTTTTGTACTTATCTATGAAATTGCAAAAACTGAAATTAGGGTACTTGCATTATCTTGAACTGCCTACTTTTTTGTTACAGAGCAGGCTAAAGTGAACAAAAAGTGAAAAATATGACTGCAAGTGTTTTTCACAAGAATGGTTTTGTGGCAGTAGGGCGAATCTAAGCATATCTACAATAGGTGACATTTAAGGGTTGAGGCACATTTTCTTCATACTGAACACTTGACGATTTCCCTGACAGTATTTGTTTTAATTCTTGTAATAGATTAAAATAAAGTTAAAAGCAATAAGTAACAGTTTCTCATTTTAATATGTGACCCTAATTTATAAAAACTGTAAGTTATAGTTGTACATAAAGTAGGGGAGATGGGATGTGCATCTACCACTGTTTTTATTTTTATTTAATATGTTATAAAATGTCCTTAGTTTTTGAGATGGAGAAAGGATTATTGGTGTTTCTGGAAATTAAAACAAAATATGCAGCTCACTGCTGTCTGTCTTAGACTGGAGTCTCTCTATTGAAACTCCAGTATTCTTATGCCAGCTGGGGAGGCAGCCTATTGACTGCAGGGGCAGCACATTAAAACTCAGTTTATTTTTCCCACTACTAGGCCCAACTT
>VWZV01003820.1:0-183539 GCA_013397155.1 Irena cyanogastra | reverse complement strand
TTTTGTTAATATTAAATATAATGTTGATGTAGAGTGAAAAATTAAATAGGATGAGATTTGTGTTTCCTCATAGAAATAATTTTAAGTCTTATTTCTGATTTTCAAGAGTGTGTACTTTCTAAATTTGTTTCACATGAAATATGGTGGACATTTCTCAGATGCAAAAATAATTCCTGTATAACTTTATTTTGCAATTACCAAGATTGATTTTTCATTAAGTGCTTTTTTGTTGTTGGGTTTTTTTATTTTTTCATTNTGAAGCCTTTTAAACATGTTGTTTATTGTATAAAAAGTGGCATCCAACATGTAGCTATCAACTTCAACCCTAGACTCCCCGAAAGTGTTGATCTAGAAGCTGTACATCTGGGCTGTTTTCTAAGTCCCTCAGGACCAAGAAGGAAAATATTACTTGTCCTTCTTCCTTTTTCTCTCTTCTCTTTACCCAATCCACCTCAATCCCCTTCAAATTGCTATAACTCCCCATCAATTTTGTCCCATGACAAATTGCTCATGGAGAACACCTCTAGGCTCAGGACCAGAGCAGGAGTGGTGCTGCAGGACTTAGTGAAACATTGCTCTCATATAGCCAGGGCAAATTCATTTGTGGAGAAGGATCCTTCAGGATTCAAGTTCAAGCCCTTTGAAGAAGAAACAAAATATGAGAGGAAAAGACTTGTAGCAAGGGGGCTTGTGATGTTGAGACTTTTTTGACTTTTTTTTTTTGTGAGGGGTGGAAGATTTTGAATTTTTGTCTGTTTATGGGTTTGGGTTTTTTCAGGTCTGTTTTGTACTTATCTATGAAATTGCAAAAACTGAAATTAGGGTACTTGCATTATCTTGAACTGCCTACTTTTTTGTTACAGAGCAGGCTAAAGTGAACAAAAAGTGAAAAATATGACTGCAAGTGTTTTTCACAAGAATGGTTTTGTGGCAGTAGGGCGAATCTAAGCATATCTACAATAGGTGACATTTAAGGGTTGAGGCACATTTTCTTCATACTGAACACTCGACGATTTCCCTGACAGTATTTGTTTTAATTCTTGTAATAGATTAAAATAAAGTTAAAAGCAATAAGTAACAGTTTCTCATTTTAATATGTGACCCTAATTTATAAAAACTGTAAGTTATAGTTGTACATAAAGTAGGGGAGATGGGATGTGCATCTACCACTGTTTTTATTTTTATTTAATATGTTATAAAATGTCCTTAGTTTTTGAGATGGAGAAAGGATTATTGGTGTTTCTGGAAATTAAAACAAAATATGCAGCTCACTGCTGTCTGTCTTAGACTGGAGTCTCTCTATTGAAACTCCAGTATTCTTATGCCAGCTGGGGAGGCAGCCTATTGACTGCAGGGGCAGCACATTAAAACTCAGTTTATTTTTCCCACTACTAGGCCCAACTTCGTTACAATATTTGCAAATAAAAATTTTCCTTCTCTTTAGAATCAAGTTTGAAATTAGGTTTGAAAAGGATTCAGATTATGGAACTGGGTAGTTCAAATATGTTATTCAATATGGAGTACTGAAATATATGAAAGCTGCATTCAATTCACTGCGTTGTGAATGTATGATTTTATGAAAGCTGAAAGTGTCTTTGACTTTCTATTCTAAATGGAAGAAAGATATTCATGTAAAAATATATGAACTGTTAAGGGATAGTCAATCTACAAATATTCATGGCAGAATTTTTTCTCATCTATTTAAGCATAGTTTAGGGGAAGAACAATTTTTTAAAGTCTGTTTAATGTGATTCACTTGGAAACAGGAATCTTTCATTTAAAGAAAGGAGGAGGGGAAGACAGAAATGACAGCCAAGGGCTCAGGTTCTCATTTTAACATTGGCAAAAATGTGAATAGTGTTACTGTTTCAGAATTACTTCAGACAGTGACTTTACATCGATATATTTTCTTTGAAAGCAACTCCTTTATGTTTCTCTATCAAATAATATANAAAATAATTCCTGTATAACTTTATTTTGCAATTACCAAGATTGATTTTTCATTAAGTGCTTTTTTGTTGTTGGGTTTTTTTATTTTTTCATTTACAAAAGTTGTTTTGTGCAGTAAATGAAGTGCCAACGCAGACAAATGTAACCAACATTAAGCTAGCCAATAGAGTTCAACAAACTGCTCAGGTCATTAATATAATTTGTTTTGGCACTGTTACATTTCCTAGTGGTACTCTGTGTAGTTTGCTGGGCACATCAATTTGTTTTCAGCTATTGTGAAATTGGATATCCTGGCTTTCATCCAAAGCACCCTCTCAATTTGCATATCTTTGTTATCATTTCAGGTTCTCAGAACATACTGTGGACTATCACACCATCTGCACCAAGATCCTCACATCCAAACACAAATTAAAAATGAAACTGTAAAATTTGCAAGGAAACAATACAGACCTTTTATCTCATTCTCCCTCTGTTCATTTTCAAAAGAGAAACTTGCTTGTAGCCAAGCATAGCAAAAAAGGCTTTTATTAATTGGACTGGCATCAAGCGTGCATACATAAAATTGTTTATTTTTTCCCTATAAAGGGGTTGCCTGACATAAAAGGGTCTTTGAAGATGACATTCAGATTTTGACATTTGCATGATATTGTATAAATATCAGAGGTAGGAGACTTTTCTGACAAACCAGATGGGTCAAAAAAAGCACTTCCAGAGATAGATATTAGTCTTTTACTTAAAGGATATTAGCTTCTCCTCAAAGCTGTGAATTATTAGGCAGCAAAAACAAACATATTTTTCTCAAACCATGGCTTATTTAATTCTTTTCAATCCAAGTAAATCGGGCTTGGGGAAAATATAAAATAATGTCATTACTTTTGAGGGGGGTTTTGTAATTCAATTAAGATCACAGAATATAATTGAATCTTGTCTTTTGAGTGTCACAGAGATTAAATCTTATTGCTGAATTTACTGCTTCTTCACTGAGCTAATCTCAATTTTAAGCATAGACTGTATGTTTTTTGAAATACAAAAAGGCACTTTAGGCCTTAATTCATCAATATTGGAATTATGCAGAGAAAGATTCTTCCTTTTAGTTTCATTCCTTCACAAGCTTTGATAGAAACCCACAGTTTCTGTTTTTATCAAGGGTGGCAGAGGTGAGTGAGGAAAGAAAAAAATCTGCAAACCTATAATAATTGTAGAGGCACTTAGTAGGTAGGTTTGCTGACTGTGTACTTCAGCAAAGATTTCAAATGAGGGAAGATGGAACCTCCTCCTTTTGATCATGGGAAGGAATAGCACAAATCTGATTATATATGTTGACCCTTCTTTATCAACAAAGAATCAGCTACTGTCAGCAAGCAGTGCACAGGAACTAGCTGGTTTCATGGTGCAGGTTGGGAGAATAACCTGAGCACTGTCTCTGAGCTTGCTGCTTTTGATGATATGTTGCCATGCTGTTCAAAAACTCCACGGTGTGAACCTACAGTGAGAGGAAGAGAAAGGAAACAAGGAAGACAAGAAGGGGAGAGGTAGGAAGGGGGAGAAAATGAAGAATGGAGATGAAGAGAGAGGGGAGAAAAGGAAGCAGAAAGCCAACCACTTAAACCCCAGCTTCCACTTGACATCTTCAGAGGGTCATCTTGCTCCCGTATTCTTAAAATTCTTATATGCAGCTCATGACTGACAGCTGAAAAAAAGGAGCAGATGCTCAGAAAATAGATCCAATCCTCAGAAATTCCTTTTCTTTCATCATTTCTCCTTTTTCATTGATATAAAATCCTCCTCTGAAATGAATGCATTGCCTTCATTCAGACATTTGACTTGTGCAAGAGCGGGTCACTTTTAGGTGTTTTGTCTTGAAACATAACACTGTGCTGGTCTAAATAACAAGCTATAGCTGGCCTGTCTTTGTGTGCCTTTTTCTTTTCATTCCATCATTCTTACATAACCCTAAATATATGGCTAGGGATTTCTTCCTTCTCTGATGGTTCCCCATGTCCCCTTTAATTATACAAATCAGTAGTGGCTTTCCTCTTCCTTACAATTCTAAATTGGTCACTTGTTCTTCACATCTCCCAGTCTTCTGCATCTGTCCTTCTGCCAGCCACTTTAATCACAGTGCAATATCTGGTTTTGCACACTCCTTTTGCCTCTAGACCCAACAAATTCCAGTCATGCTCCATACAATTCTTCCAATTCCACATTTCATTAGATACACTGCTCCAAATTCATGATAGACACCTATAGTTAGTGACTATGGTAAAGCTATCTCTCAGTTCCTGCACTGATCCATAGTCAACATTTCCTTTTGAGTCTTTCAGTTTGTTCAGATTTTTGCAGAGAAATTCATCCTGCTGTAGGTAGTTGCTTTCAGAAGACTTAAATAAAATAGCAATAATTAGATTCTCAGCCAGATTAATCTGATCAATGATGAGGACTGGTGACAATTCTTACATTCAAATATTATCAGCCATGGTGTGCAATAATGGTAATACATGCACACTGTTTACTCAAGGAAATAATAAGGACTTTCATTTCAGATGATGATGAAACTTATTTGTATGTTGAGCTCTTGGGGGCTGAGGAGTGGGGATAGAGTATCTGTGAATTCCTTGGCATTGGCTTTTTCAGTTATTCAGAAAGTTTGTGAAAGTAAAAGAATCACTGAGCTTTGAATTAGGTCCATGAAAAGCCAGAGGAAGGTAGGGTTCACCTGAGGCTGTTGAAACACTGGGATTTAAAGTAGTAGTTGTAAAAACACAGGCATTGAGGGTTTTTTCTCACCAAATTGGGTGCTGTAGAAGCCTAGAGAAGAGGTCAACTTCAGTCCAGCTCTAAGTTGCCAACTGCACTTCTAATACTTAAGGCATTCCGACTTATCTAGCCAGTGATATACACAGAAAAGAAGTAAGCAGCAACACTTAATCCCAGCCTCAGTAAGCTGCTACTCATTTCTACATCACTGGACTGGTGGGCATTCTGCACAAACCTAAAGCAAAGCTTAAGCCTGGGTGCCTGAGCCCATGGGAAGACTAAGCACTGCATCACTACACCCTGAGAGTAAAAGTTCACCGTCACTCAATACATCTGAAGCACTCCATAATAATGGCTTATCCTAGTGAAAACATGAGACTGCTTGGTGTCAGCTCATATTATTTATCTTGTAAGTACTAGTTGCATGAGGTAAAACAGCCTGGGCTTAATTGAAGCACTGCAGAACACTGTTTCAATACACTTTTAGGTGTTTTATTCCTGATTAGAATTCTTTACTGTTGCTCCCTGTTTTCACTTCCTCACCTCCTTCTCTGAAAATACACTCGGTCTTTGATTGTGGCCTGCTACTTTAAATAAAAAAATCTTCATTAAAGGGAGGTCAATCCACGTGTATTGGACAAATGCCAATTCAGGAAATTACATTCTCCTTACCTAAATAATCCTTAGAGTTTCATCTGTGAGGAAAAAAACAGGCAACGTGTTCTTCACTTCTGGTCAAGAGCTATAACATAGAAGCAGTATATCTAGTCACAGCTAAGCAAACTGGCTCAAAAGTTGAATCCAACTTATCTATATTCAAAATATGTGGCTTCTGATTTTTTGTCAGAAGAACTGCAGTGAATATTTTAGAATAGTGAATATACAATACACAAATATAAAAATCCAAAGTTATTCCAATTTTGGTTTTTGCTACAACTTGTTCTCCAAGGACTGAGCCATACACTTTCTAAGGCCCTCAGTCTAGAAAATTCTTAAAAAGAAGATTTATTCCATCCACTTGATCTGAAGAATTTCATAGAAAAACATCAAATACAGACTTGAAGTCTGAGATTAAAATGCAGCAAGTATCATAGAATATGATAAAAGCACACATATTCAGACTGAGAAATACTTTCCATTACATGCATTTTTCTGTCTGCTTCTGAAGATATTTCTAGACCATCCATAATACATTGAACGGAGTGTCCTATGCTTGTCTACTTTTAATGGACCAACCTATTGCTCTACAGGAAGCAATCTGCTCAGATTTGAACCAGCTTGCAAGATGCTAACAATCATTTTTCCTGAATAAGTTTTGGTTACTGGAGCTTATTCCTGATAAAGGCCTTCAATTTCTTGGCCTGGTGTCCTGCTATTAACAAGGACTGTCTGGATATGATAAAAGCTGAATTGGGATATAGGTCACACTCTGCTCATTATTAAAATATTCTCTATTTTCCTCATAATATTTCTTCATCTAAGGGCTGGGAACCAGAGTATCATTAATTTTAGACTTATTCCGACTAAAGGACTAGTGCTAGAGATTAAGTCATTTTTAACATAATGATTAATAATCTCTCTTATAAACTCTGTTTTGTACTGAGCTGGGAAATTATTCACTATGAATAAAACTAGGCCTTCAGTACAGTAACCCAAAATCTGAGACAATTGAGACTATATTTTAAAAAGGAATTGCAAATATAAGCATTTAGATATTTTGTCCACAAAATTAAGCCATTCGTTATTTCAGGATCTTCTCCATCCTTCATAATAGATATGACACACAACATAAGAATCTAACATCATACATACCATTGGTAATAGCTGATGCTGTTGATAATTCATGAGTTGAGAGGCTTGAACATGTTCTGAACTTCCTGAAAACAAATTCATGCAAGACCGGGTTATTTTGTTAAAAACCATTTTTAAAAAGCATGAAAACCAAAGTGGCAACGTAGCACCTTATATCCACCTGTTTTTTACCACTTTCATTTTTTCTTATAAAAAAATCTGATGGCAGAATCTGGTGCACAGCTGTAAACTTTTCCAGGGAAAGCCTTCCCTCCAAATATTGCATGCTGCAAAGTCTGTCCTACTAGTATTAAAGACAAATTTTAGTTGCTTATAATAGTGAGGGACTGGTCTATAAGTCTGCACAGTGGCATGCACACCTATGGTGCTATATAAGTACATAAATAATAATTGTAATTAATGTGTCTCAGCTTCCTGATCTGGAAAGGATTAATTAGTTGAGGAGGATTAATTAGATATTGTTAGCACAGTACTTTGAAGATGTAAAGTGCTATATATAAGTGCTAAGTACTACTGCATCGTGATTTTCATGTTCTTTGTGCTATACTTAGTAGATTACAAGTTCCAAGATTTCATTTGCTGGAATATTTGTGAAACTGGATGTGTCTGTCTTAGGGACTCTGAGTCCACATAGTTATGTTTGCATGTAGTTTAACACTAAAGCCTTGTGTAAACAGACCTGCTTCAGTTTATAATTGTTGAAACCATCAGGGTCACATTGGCAACAAAATACTTCATAGGCTTTGGGGTTGCAAACATCTGGTATACAGTTTTTACAAATAAATACTACTTTGATGAAACTTGAACTTCTATAGACTAAACAAAATGGCACTAAAGAGAATTTCCAAGGGGAGGAAAAAGGGCTTTTGAGTTGCAAGAGGCTTCACAGACTCCCAGATGTTGTCCAAATACATACTAGGTCACATTTCCTGGCCACCTTAATAAAATATCCATTTTCTTTTGCTTGCATGGAATTTGCTCATCAAAACATATGACACCAAGACAATTAATGGACAGGTGAAGAGAGATCTGAAATTCTAGAACTAAAAGTAGGAAGTTCAGCTAAAAGGTCTGTAAAATATGGATTAGTGTTTGTAGCATGCTGTGAAGCAAAAAGACTTTTTAGTCCTGTTTAAGATTAAGGATAAGGATAGAAGGTAATTATGTGACTTCCCATTTCCCCAAGTTAAATTAAATTTGGCCAGACATACAACTATAAAATCATTGAATGCTTCCTTCTACAGTTGCACACTGCCCCACAAAGCAACACAGTCAACCCTCTTCTAAAGAATGTTTGGAGCAAGAGAGAACGGAAATAATTTTCAGCAAGTCCTATATGTACAACCTCAAACTGGAAACTTGCTACATTTCTCTTATCCTGCTACTTATGTTGATGCAGAAAGACAAGCAGCAATAGAGCTGCTGAATGGTTTATTAAGTCAGTGGGAATCAGTGATGCCAAAATGTTTCTTTGGTATCGTCAGAACAGCAGAGAACACAGGAGAACTCTATTCATGCTGTATAGATCACATCAGTGAATGTTAAATGCAAGACCAGTGAAAAATAACATTTTACTTCCATTTTGCAACCTAAAAATGTCATGCATATCTCAAATCAAGTCTATTAACACCCTTTATTAAAGCCTGTGTGCAGCTTCTAAAAGCATAGGTATAATGAGGTGTCTAGTCTCAAATACCTATCGAGAAGCTCTTTGTGACCAATAGGATAATTTTTAAAACTTCCCATCCCTTGGCCACACAGGTTGTTGACATTTGATATCGACCAACTCTGCTATAACTACTGGTTACCCTAACTGGGTAAAGAATCATTCAGATTCTTCAGTCAGCATGATAATTTTCTCAGTCTTCCCATGCCACAGCCTCAGCTTGAGCTATATCAGCTCATGGACAGATGAACTGCTTCTATTATGAAAGCAGAAGGAAGCACAGCTACATTCAAAACATTTCAGCCAGGCTCTGGGTTTATCTGTTTAAAATGGTGCAATAAACCAGTATACGAACAATGTACAGTCTGTGCAAAATGCTGGTCTAGTCATCACTTGTCACTGCTATCTGGTGCACTCCCTCTCACTGATTTTTTAATTTGTTGTTGTAAATATGCTCCTTAGGGACTGAAAAGGATACATGGAAAGAATGAAAAAGCAACTAAGCGAAACATCCAGCTGAAAAGTTGGAATCAAATCACAGTTAACAAAACAGTTATTCTTTCTCCATCTTGCTCCATCGGACACTGAGAGTACTCTGATTACACAGAATCACAGAATGGATAAGTTAGGAAGGGACCACTGGAGATCATCTAGTCCAACCTCTCTGCTCAAGCAGGGTCCCCTAGAGCATATTGCATAGGCTTGTGTCCAGACAGCTTCCCTCCTAGGGAAGGAGATTCCAAAACTCCTCTGGTAACTTGTCCCAGTTCTTTCTTGAAGGCTAAAAAAAATGGCTTTAGACTTCTCAGTACTAAGTTATCCATGGAATAAAAACACCAACAAAGCTTTGATTTTAGCTAGTAAGAACTAGGTTACATCTCTTTTTTTTTTTTTTTTTTTTTCCATTAAGGATCTGGGAACAGGGAATTGAATTCTTTGGTGTTTGATAGGGCATGCCAAATATATTTTTCTGTGGATGAAATAGTCAAAGTAATTGTCTGCATATTTTTTCCATGTTCATTGAGAACTGAACCCAAACTCTAAGTAATCTGACAATGTGTAAGGCAACACCTTTTACACCACTTCTAGCATGTCGTTTTATGCCACTAGCTTTAGGCATACAATAGAAAGTTTGAGGAGACATATAACATACTATCATTATTATTATCTTAGAAAAATACTAAGGAAGTTAAAATGAGACCTTCTCTCAGAAGCATAAATTAGCAGATCTTTTCTCTTTGTCAGTGTTTACCATAAATTTAACAGGGTTTAGATATTTTTCCTTGTTTCTTTTTCTCCCACATGAGCAAGAGTCTTCTCAGAGGACCTGAATGCTGCATTTGCTGGCCTTGTGGCTGGGCTTTGGTTGATCTTAGTTGGTCAAGCAATGCAGGACACCAGTGCCAGCTCTCTTGAAAGATTCAGTTTGCAAGTAAATTGCATTAAATAATAAATAATAATAAATAATAAATAATAAACTATGGTTGTTTTCAAACTTCCTTCCTGTATCGGGGAACATCGATTTAAATAATTACCTTCTTACAAATATGATTTTATCGCATCTGTTATCTCAACAGTTATTCCAGTATTTGATGGTTTGCTTTTATTTTGCTTTAGATAATTTCTAGGCCTCCCTCTGTCAACAGAGCAAAAGGCACCTCCCCAGTTGAGTCTAGTAGCTTTTCCTTGGCCTCTTGCTGGAGCTTTCCAGTTTCCACCTCAGTTTATTTGGTTTTAATATTTATAGATCTTTCAACTGCTCATGTGTGCTCATCCCTTGTACAGCTGTGTTGACATGCCCTTTGCTTTGAAACATCAGTAAGTTAATTAGGATGATGAAAATACTGTTCAGCCTGGTCTCAGTATGACACACTTAGGTTTCAAAGAGTCATGTGAAAATTATCTTAGCTTTCACTATATGATTATTGTGATTTATTTTGAGTTTTCCCTGTTGGCTGATGTGTTTGTGGGTGGTGATACAGCTCACACTAACTTCTTGGGAAGATTTTTAGGTGCACTAAGAATATTCATGTCCTGGAATCAAATGAAGAAGAACAGGACTGTAAGCATTAAAAAGTTTTCTTTCTATATGGGTATGCTGCTGCAACCTTCATGTAGTCCAGCTGACACTGAAGCCTTCATTGATCGCTAGTCCATAACCATAATAACAGTAATTATCTAATTGGTAAGAGTATCATTTTCTCTTTAAAGATGTGCATAGCTTTTAAATTCCTATGTGGGCTGTATCTAAAAATCAGCCATGAAATATGCAAATTCTCAGTACCTTTTCTTCAGTATGTCTTGAAGTAAATTTGCAAAGTTGTAAAACTCCGTTCTCAAACAAATGCATGGAAACAATAAAAGCCAGCCTTTACTGAAATAGTGCTTGACATTTTCTTTGTCAGCATATTCTACAGTTGTGGACCAACTGCCTGCCTGAGTACAGGGTCAAAGTGAATACCTGTCTAGCATGGGAGAGTGTGGTCACTTCATCAGTGTCAGCTTTTAACAAAATTTGGCTTGTGCAGTGAAGGGGAAAAAAAGCTCTCATCATCTCAGACCAGATATTTATGCAGGCCCTTCCTGCAAACAATAGCCACTACGCTCAAGTCATACTTTCTACTTGATTTCCAATCAAGACATGACAGATATAAACCAAATTTGAAAGATGGATAGGATCAAATGCCAACAAATGTCATGAACATAGGCAGCTGAACAGGAGGAGACCTTATAAATACTACCACTATAAAACAGAATTCAGTGTGAATTCAACCTTTATGAAAATGAAACATTCTTTATAGGAGAGAGGTACTGTTGGTGTCCTAACTGTCAAACATTTTGTTTGGAGAAGTACAAAGCACAAATATGAGAAAATCAGTTTTCTTTGTGCCATGGCATATGAAATGGCTTTTTACTCCTACCTTTACTCCTACCAACTGGTCACAACAAAGGCAACCAAGTACCCTGTTTGGAGGAAGGTAAACCTCCACTTAGAGAAATAGATATAGAAGAAGAAAGAGGATATTGTTTTGTAGGGATGTAAAACAAAAAGATCCTGAAAACTAGATTATGACTGAGATGATCTCCAGGAATTGGGCAAGTTTCTTTTATTGGCAGTGCTAAAAAAGGCAGATTGCTGCAAATTATCTGCCCTCTTCATTTCCCACTCAGCATTACATCTGCAGTCATCTTGAGAAGACACTTCTTTTTCCGTATTGAGAAACTGAAGAACTGGGACACTATTTAGTGATATCCAAAAGAATACTCAAAACCACTCATCTCCATTTTGCACCTGAAGTCCTACAAACATTTCCAAAATCTACCTTCATGACAGTAAGATAACTGAACTTATTAATTTTGTCAAAATGGTTGAAAAATGCTATGGCATAATCACAAGCCAATGTTTACTTATCACTATTTGTCCCTTACATTGAGATCCATCCTCTCCAACCACAGGCCCTAAAAGCCTATAGTCTGGAGTAATCTCCCCTGCTGTCTGTGACATCAATGCAGACAGACAGACACTTTGAAAGGTGATTCAATCTCATCACCTTAGGAAGAGATGAGTTTTACTATCTCAGAAGTTATCATGCCTATTCACCGAGTGGAACTAACCAGGCAGATTGGCTTAGATGGACACCTAACTCTTTGGTTGATTATGAAATATGCAGTGTTTTTAATAAATTCAGCAATGGTTTTGCTATTTTCTAAGCAGTTCTATAAGAAGAAGTAATTTTGCACTAAGTGCCCCAATCCCCAAGAAGCAGAATGAGTAAGGGATTTTTCTCTGGAGGCAACCTCTGCTTGTGACTCAGTAGAAGAATAGTCTGAATTTCCCAGTCTTATCTTCCCAAAAGGGTAGGAAGGAGGTGCAGAAATAGAGTTACACAGTCTTTATAGTGCAGAAAATAGAATCCAATGCCTTCCCTTTGCCCAGTATGGAAGCCATTCACATTTTTTGTCAGTTCTAATAACATAAGGTTTCCCCAAACAAAACATTTTCTTCAAAAATAATAAGGCCTCAAGAGATAACAAAAGAATATGCTGCTCCTTTTTTACTTTACCATGCAGGTTCCAGAGTGAGAGCATGAATTTCAGTTTTTTCCCACACAATAAAATACTTTGTGTGCCCATATCCCCTTAAGATTTAGGACCCTATTTCAAATTGTTAAATTGCCACGGAAGGTGATACCACATACAGAAACTTTAATTCTTTCTATAATGAAGGAAGGGAACTAGTGTATTTAATTTTGGAATCATATTTTAGTGAGAGCAACAAGGTTTCTATTGAACTAGTAGATTCTTGTCATATTTAATTTACTGATCCAGAGTTTTGTAAAAGCAAACATATATAAATATATGTTTCATCTATAATTGGGAAACATAGATAAAAATAATTTGACATTGAAATTTACACTTAAGAAGTAGTGCACTTCATTGCAATCAATTTTTCATTATGTTGTTGAGATCAATAGCTGCAAATAAGATATAAAAACTGTATTATTGATGTGGCACATGTCAGTATAAAATGCGCAATTTTCTGTAGCATTTCAGTGGAGGAAAATTGTATTATACCATTTCCAACATTATACATATTGGTCTGTAGAGAATGCTTATTAAAATCAATGTACAGTAAACTACACTCAGGGATATTTTACAAAATAGAGAAAGGTCTGAGAATTTATGAATGTTTCAAAACAGACAAAATCACCTTGGTGTGTAAGTATTGTTCTAAACGCCTCTTTGGTAAGGGGACCATCCAACTGGTAGGATTAGGAAAGGAATGCACGGTCTCTGATTTCTTGGCCAGAGTATCAGCCTAGACTAAGCTGCTGGGGATTCAGGCTCTTTTTGAGGGTGCTGCTTTTGCCTGAAAACAGTGACTCAGATCAGACAGAGCATGATAGACTGCCACCTCTGAATACTGAGAGGTATTGGTGAAAGAGTGCAGCAGTTTGCTCACCCACCTCAGACTGCAGCCCTGCCACCACTCTTGGGTTAAAATGAGGTCTGGAAAATGGTGGAGAGATACAATAGTAAAGTGCATGTGGCAGGGGAGTGCTGATAGCTCAGAACAGGTCATAGCCATGGAATAACCCGCATGAAATCACAATTAAGGACTGAACATCTGCTGCCTATGGCTTTCTTTAATCCAAACCTTAATCCATTTGTTTTGGAGAACGAAAAGATTGGTGGATCTTTTCAAGTAAGGTGATTATGGAAGAGGGGTTGGAAAATTTGGAATTATTTTTGATAGGTGAATTATAAAGGTTTTAAAAGGTAATGTATAGAATGAATAATAAAATATATAAAAAGAACATTTGACCTCAGACAAAACTATGAAGAATAATTTCTTTGTAGGCAAATCATGCAAAAACCACAACTTTCACATGTACCTGGTTTCCAGTGAAAACACTATTTAGGATTAAAATGATTTGGAGAAGTAGTTATATTCAGCTTTGTTATTTCTTTCCTGTCTTTCTCTTCTCTCAGACATATTCCAGAGTACACAACAAATATTATGCTGAACAATTAATGAACAGCTTCAGCATTCACTGAATCAACAAATTTAGTAGTAAATAAGTAGACTACTTTTCTCTGGCAGTTCACCATATTATAACCATAATTGTGTTGACTTAACTGATATAAAACTTGATGACATTGTAAATACAGTTTTGTTTCTTTTCCTAATAGGCTGTTTTCTACAGACATTGGAATGAAGGATACTACAAAACAGAGCAATTGAGAAAAAAAGAAATTCTGTTAATTTCTGGTCATTCTGTTAGACCTCAGACCTCACTGATTTCCCCAATATATTCCTCAAGAGCAGATAAATTAGGCAAAAAATGTGTAGGTTAAGACAACAGTTGTTGTGGAGATGAAGATGTTATGATTTATGAAGGTGTTGTCCATATGTCTATTTCCTTCCACTTCTAGTGCCTCATGGCTGATACTGAATATCACTCTTACTTTCAATTCCATGCAAATAAAGTGAAAGGACTAATTATTAAGTTGATCAGTATGAACTCTTCCGTGCTGCTGTCAAAATTGAGTATTATGTGTCCTGTGAACCTTGAAGTTCATTATTTCTTTAGAATCAGCTATCTTCTTGTGAAATTCTGATATAAAATGAGGTTAAACAGCTCAATGACAACACACACATGTAACCTTAAAAAAAACATACCTCAGTTCAACTTGAGGAATAGTTGGGCCCCAGTTTAGGCTTAAAGGAAGTTTTGAAGGAGATGGCATACAATATGGAGCCCTATTAATAAAATTGCTGCAAACATTTATAGAAATGTCACTGTGAGGACCAATTTAGATAAACTGGATAAATATTTGTTAGGCATTACAGAGCCATCATTATCATAACAGTGGTAAGTAGCATCATTTTAACGTACCTGAAAATGTTGCCTTGTACATTGATTGAGGAACTAACAAGAACATTTGAAACAAAGCACAGATCGACATCACAGTGATTTTCATTAAAAGTGTGATGATTTGTTTAGATGTGCCACTGTGAATGTTAAAAAGCTGCTCAGAAGAGTTGAACATAAACTTTACTATCATTGTGCAATAGCTTTACCTGCTAAAGTGGTAGAATTTTTAAATGCTCAACCTACACACAGCATGAGAACTGAATGATCAACTACCTCCTGTCCATCCATCCCTGCCTGATTTCAAGGATTGTTTAGAGCCCCTTTCCTTCTTCCAGGGTTCAATCTTCTCTCTACTGTTATTGTGACACCTCTCCTTTTTAATTTCCAAATTCTTTTCTCACGCACCTTTTTGCCAAAGATTTTGGATTGTGTATTCTCTCTCAAATTCTTTGCTTCCAATCATTTTCCATGCTTTTTTTCCGCCTACTATTTGCCGCGGTCATTTCTTGTTGGTTTGCAATGATTATTCTCAACATAAGAACACCAAATCTAGAAAAACAAGGAACTTTACATGCATGATGAGAGGTGGGGGAGGCATTGCCATAGTTCTCAAGGTTAAAACGCACGGTTCAAAACTGTGGGATCACTAGAGCTAATGGGAACTTTTCCATAGTTTTGAATAAGGCTGTGATTTCACTTGGTATGATAACCATTTTGACTTCAGTCAAGATCCTTGAAGTCTAGATCACAAATATATCATTTTCTGTCACACCATATGCTAGACATCTGAATGTCTCAACATAATCAGACTTATGAAGTAGGAGTTTAACCTAAGGTTCCACCACTTACACCTTTCAGGACACTTTCTTACTGACCTCTGACAAAAAACACACAGGGAAAATTTTTCCAAGTAACAGTTAATCAGATAAGTGTATCACTATTTTACTTAAGTAAGACAAAAAGGTGACTTTTCGTACTTAGCCAGGCACTCATTCACTGTTTCATCTTTTAAGATAATTGGATCTGAATTTTTCTGCATTTCTTGGAAGTGTCTTGAGAAGTTTTCTTTACTTTCATAAATTTAGGTTTCTTGTTAAGAGATGACCTTACAGTCAGAATTCAAATGCATGAAGCATCAAGCCTCAGGGAAAAGCCTTTAAACAAATAATATTTTTTTTCCTTTTCAGTTCTAGAAGGCTCTTCATATTCAAATGTTTCCAAAAATTATACAAAATATTAATATTGAGATTAGCTGCAAACCCCAAATTATCATCTGTAAAGTCACTTTTTTAGCTTATTTTTCTTTTGTTACCACAAGGTATTTGGAAAAGTTCATTTGATGCAGCCAAAATTAAATGTTTTACAATTCTTATTTTCAAGGGTATTCCAAGAAACTTCTCTTTCAAGATAAGACTAAAGGGAAGGAGAGGTGCTGGATAGGAGTCATGATGTATAAGTAGATCTACATAAAAACTTCTCAGTGCTTGCTGAATATTTTCCTTTCCTCAGCGTCAATGCCTTTTGTCATGAACGTGACAAACTTATGAACTATTGCAGATGATTTTGGAATGTCATTATTCAGTTCTGGCATGTACCTAAAAGTTTCTGCCAGATCTGCCTAGTAATAAAAGCACGCAGTTGTGATTATGTTTAATATACGTCATGCTACCTGGATGACACAATTGCAAATTCTAATACCCATAGGATATCACATATATTTTTCACTAAGTCTTTATTCACAAAGTGTAACAAGAATTTCCTTCATGAAATAGATGCACCTCCTGTGTGGAACTTCTAAATTTACTTTTTCAGAAAAACACTTTTCTGTTAGAGTCAAAAAAAAAGTAACAAAAACCTCTATTTTTCTTTGAAAATATGGTACTAATAATACAAAGCGACATGCAGATGCAAGAAATAAAATTGAAGGCGTTTACCGTGGAGCCAAGTTCCAGGAAAATGTGTATTTCTTTGTAATAGAAGCAAACTAGCAAACAAAGTGTAATTTCTTACTCATACGTAGATCACACGGTCTTTAAAAAAGTTATGTGCTAAAAACACATTTTTAAAATGTCAATGACTTACTTTTCTTTGCCAGTTTGGAATGATTAGCTGTAATGCATTTGCAGATTGCCACTGAATGGCAGAAATCTGCTGACCCTTGGGGTAAACAGAACAGCCATTACTCTAAGACGTAATGATCCAAACCATAACTAGTTCATTCGACAATTTCTACTAGAGCAGATTCTGTGTATTTTGTTCCTTCTCAACACACTAAAACTGCACCTGTTTAATTATGCTATTTAATTGGATGACATTTCACTGTTTAACAATCTATTCTACTTAGTACAGAGTCTGCATGAGACGTTCAGGGCCCTTTTAAGCCAGAGTGACAATTGTTGTTCTGGATTTGATCAAAAGGTGGTCATACAGAGGAGCTGCAGCAATTCACTGAGATAGCATTTCACTAACATAAGTCTAATGTTATCACTTTTATGAATAGAAAAAACAGATACAGATGTATCTTACTTTTCCCTTTCTTTCCTTCTGTCTTATATGGCTATGCTTCAGGCTGACTGAAAAACACCTACGCAGATGCACAGAGATCTGTTCACTGGTCACGTCCCATTTCACGACTTGCAGAGTCTTCCTGTTTATTCCTCCCAAAAGTAGAGGAAATTGTCTCCTCCTTGCATTTCATTCTGATCTTTACTTCCCTGGAGTAAAACAAGAGTAATGCTATTAAAACAAATGGAATTTGATTAAAAGCTCACTTTATTTCAAATCTTTGGGACTTTATCAAGCTGTGCATGCCCCTTCGTGTCAGGGGTTGAGAGAAAACATTTAATTCTACCATAACTCCTTCCTGATCATCAGAAACTGTTTCAAGTCTCAGGCTAGAGAGGAGGGTTAATTTAATTCCATGGCTATTAATGAACTCCAGCACTGGTACTTCTTTTGGTCATACACCACATAGTCAATAGATTTCAGTGTTTCTCTGGTAAACATGGGAGAGACAGCCTATTTTATGACTTCAAGAAAATCCAGGCTGCAGGATCTGTGCCATGGTGTGAGCACAGGGAGATTCATGCCAATGCATAACAAGTATAAATCCATTCCATTGAGAGGAAACATTCTGTTCAGCAGGAAAGGGCTTGTAGGCAAAAGCTTTATTTCACAGGACTTCTGCTCTGTATTCATCAAGCATGGCCTAAGACTGGCCTCAAAGTTCAATTTTAAATATTAGCACCAAACACTGTTTTTGTTTACACCAGAGTAAATGTAAGCACTTTGGTGATCTCAGCTGTGTAACCTAAGAATCAGGGCTGCAGTAAAGTGGAACAGCACTTACCAAAATGGAACAACTTCCCTCAGCATTTCAGCAGCAACTGCTTTAAAATGACATGTAGAGTTATACCACTCTAAAGCCACAGAAGGAAAAGCATAATCATCCCCTTACTGCTCATAATAATTTTCAAATGCATTCCTAAACTTTGTGTAGGGTCTCTCAATGCCAGTATAGCTTGTCAACAACATTTTGGGACATATGTGACAACAAATGTTTAAACAGGTCTTTCCATTCAACAGAGGCATTAAGAAACAGTATGTCCTTTCAAAAATTCTCTCCTGTACTTTAAATCCAAGAATCTTAATTCTCCTTTCAAAGCAGGGTAAATCAGAACAACTCAGCTGATATCAAAGAAGTTACATTGGGGGGTAAATCTCTCATAATCTATCAAACAAAATCAAATTCATTGCATCTATGTACAGTTTCCCATGTATTCTGTGTTATTATTTGATATATCTGTTAGAAAGAAAATGAAATTCTTATAAACCCCAAGACAGAGTACGGTCTCAGCTTCAAATGCAGTTTTGAAAAGATATTTAACCTTTTTTTTTTTGGAAAGCAATTAAAATATCTGGTGGAATATTTATGATTCAATTAAACATTTAAAATATTGAAGAAGCTTTGCAATTATATCTTTGGTTTAAACACTAAATATGGCTATGTCAGAAAATACCTGCAGTCTCTATAGATTCCTGACAGGATTTGTTTTTCACTTTTGCTGAAAAAGCTATTCTTTGTAAAATATTCCCACACATGCCTAAGTTTATTTCTCAAAGCAATACCACAAAGGATATGACCTCTTTACTCCTAGTAACCTTTCATGGTGCTGAATTGACTTGGACATTGGTGCCAGTCAACACAGCTTGATTTGCTATGGTAAGAATAAGATTATATCTAACAGACTATGTCATTTCCAGGTTCAATAGGCACAGATTTAAAACTAGTCCTCTCTTTGACCCTCTGGATTCTCTTGAACTATTGCACCTTCTTTGACAATGTTTGTGAATGAATGAATTCACGACGACGACTCAAGGTTATTTTAATGATAATGGCATCGCGGTCACAAAGGAAAAAGGAAAAGGCTAGTAGTACTGGCACTAGTGCTTCTTCACCACAGCCGACTTCCTTTTTGACAGACTGACTGTGGAGTGAATTCCTGTTTATGGTCAAAGGCTGAAAGCTGTTGTGTGTCTGCAGCAGCGCCGCTGCTACTGATCTGTGAACATGACATGCCTGATAATATTGCATTGCCATGGCAACAACAAACACGGGGCAAAATTCTATTAGCTGGAGTGACTCACTGAGTCAAACAGATAATGTGATGGGCCTGGCCAACTGCCCAACAAAGGCTTATGTGAAAGTTGTGATGAATTAACTTTGCCTTGTTATGTCTGTTTTTTGTATAAATTCTCTTCTCACTACTTATTAAGTCCTCATATTTCTGGTGGTTGCTCAAAATATATATATCGCAGGGAAATACTTCAGCAGCAATTAGCCAGCCTGATGCCTAATATAGGGCTTACACTGCTTTGTTTAAGAGCTGTTTTTTTCTTTTCTTCCTTTTTCTTCATTTCTCTGCAGGTGATTTATGTGGAAAGACAAATGCATTGTTTCTTAAAAAAACCAAAAACCAACAGTCCCCTCCAAACTATTTGACAGTGTCTGAGAGGTGGGTGTGGCTTGGCAGAGTGCAGCATTTGCTTATATATTCATGCAAGCTTCTCTTTTAAACAGATCTTCCATAGTGTTGCTTTCTAATCTGTACAAGCAAGCAGAAAACCTATACCAGGCATCATCTGGACCTCACCTAAAGTATTTTAGATCACTACTAACTGAAATGAGAACATAACATAATATGTTCTCTTCCGTGACTGTAAAAGTCAAAAATAGTATCTCTGACTTACAATCATTTCAGTAAAACAATTCATAACCAGTGTCTACAGACACTCACCATCACTTCCAATGTTCATATATCCAAGCCAATAGAGTCAAGATATAGCTTCAAGCCACCAGAAAGGATGCTTTAACCAGAAAATGGGTGACTGGCCTTGCCTCCTAACCGCATTCCTGTCACAACCCTTTCTGCAGAGAAGTTCCCATATGAAAGGGCAAAAGGTCAAAGCAGACCCTAAGGTCACAAAGTAGAGAAAATCAATGTATGAGGCCAGAATACAGCAGGGGGCACTAAGTACTTGCAGCCCTTCAATCCTAGAAGGGAAATCCCAAATGAAAGACTCAAAAATATAGAACTTTAGTGCTTCAGCACCAGGTCGAGCATGAGAGCTTGCAATTGTGGTACATATGGAGTAGGATACTAACCCAAAACAAAAAAATGTCCACTAAAACTAAGAATACATTAGTTTTCATGTTCAAGGGCCATGTTTTCCTCTCTTGAGAGGCAAAAAAAATCCTGCAGATAAAGAAAACGAGAAGAAAAGCAACCATCTATAAATCATTATGCTGGGTTTGGTGTGTTTAGGGTTCTGTGCAATTTCCCATCACTTTTGTGACACACATAATCACAAATACACCATTAAGACAGAATATAAGAGTCCTAAAATCTGGAGGACTTGAACATAGAAGATGATATTTTTGTCCAAATTCTCATTCTCTCTGTTTTTGTTCTGCATCTCATCTACTAGGTCTCACTGAAAGGGTTTTCATGAGGGGCAGTCAAGGCTGCTACAATGCTAGGCATGCAGAGAGACTCACAAGATCATATGGAGAGCTGTGAGAAAATAATGCAGACATGGACACAGTTACACCTATCATGACCTTTCTGAAATCTAGCCTTTTCTGCTGGCTTATCCATTTTGTGCTGGTCCCTGACAGGAGGAGGGTGTTTTGCAAGGTGAAAAACAGCATTACTTTAATGACAAAATGGTGAGATCTACAAAGTCAGGGTTACACTCAGTATGCAGATAGGATGACATTTTCTGGTTTTAGAGTACAAAACGGTCTGAATTGTACTTGTGGGTTGCTTAGCTGTAGTTTTCAGCTTTAATTGTCATTGTCTCCTGATTGATTTGGGAATTTTAAGGAAAAAACCAAAGGGACTACATCATTTTTCACCATTCTTATCAGAGACACCTGCACCAAGGCCATAGTTGTTTGACCTACAACCTGTCCTCAAGAAAAAATATTCAATGTTGATTTAAAAACTCTACTTGACAGAAAATGCATGACTACCCTAACCAAGCTGTTTAACTATTCTCATCTCAAAATAAGCACTTCTCAGTACTTTAAAATTCCTTCTATAACAGTGCCACTCCCCAAGCAGTGCAATTTAAAATGGCCATTTTATCTGACCTGTTGAATAACTTGCTTGAAAGTGTCCTTTCTGCCTTATGGCTCAGAGTTTGAGAAATATATCACAGCTATTTCACAAACATAGATTACATTAAATTATAACTATTTTTTCTTATTAAAAACAACTCTATAGCTTCAACTTCACTCCAAGCTGTTAGATAATGATCTTATCTCGGTCACAAACGTGCTGAAATAAAGTAGTCAGAGAAGAGTTTGTTTGAACTGCTCTTTCTTCCTCTAGGCTGAGAGATATATGCATAAAATAGAAAGTTCTAGCAATTCTAATAGGGAGCCTCTCCCTTCCATCCCCACCTGCAGGCTCACCAGGGAGTTTACAAGTCATCCTAAAAATATGTGTTCCTAGGTTAAAAGCATCCCAGCAAAGGTAAGTTAATAACTGAGACCTTGATCATTCTATTCAGAGACTTACAGTGGCACCAGGCAGGTTCTGAACTCTGCTAGGGTATTCTTAAATATAATTAATACACTTTTGACAAATTTTAAATATTGGTTTAGTTAGTCCCTTATTTTCCTTAGTCCTTCATTCACAGAAGCTACAGCTCTACTGCGACAAGAGGCTAAGTGCTCAGTGCTTTTGGCAGATCCCATTAATTAACTGTGGAGACTGTTTTTAATCCAGAATTCTCTGCCTGCCTCTGCTGCCATCATGGTCCTGCTCTTGTGAAAGCATTGCCGACATTTAATTAAGTTGATACAGCAAAGACAGCTTCCACTGCTCTCCTAGGAAGCTCCAGCTCCCAGACAGAAGTTTGGTTACTTGGATGGAAAACCTATTTGGTTACCTTAGTTAGATAACCTATTAAGTATATTTACATTATTTTTCATCTAAAAATATAATTTTAATTTTAAAACAACAAACAAGAAAATAAAGACTTTTTAGAAAGTTTGAGCTATTCCCCTTTAAAAAAAAATATCTAATGAAAACAAACCCACAGCCATAGTATCAGACTATTTTCTAGTCAGTAAGTGATTGTCAGATTTCAGGGTATAACATGAAAGTAGATGCAGGTTTCATGCATTAATCAGACGTAACCCAATACTGCTGTCACAGACTCACCACCACACCTCCTTTTTTGAAATGAGCAAATACCAATTCCCCACATTTACACAGCGGATTTAGGGTTTCACCTTTCCAAAACCAAACTAGGAACAACCTGAGTTGGTCTTTTTTTGTTGTGACGGTTTTTTAGTTGTTGTTGTTTTTCATGTAGCTATTAGTTATTCAAACCTGCTGGGGTTTGAAATCAGCTTCAGCCCTGAGCTCTTTTTGTTCTCTATTATCATTTGAATCTATTTAGAGAAGGCATCTGGGATTGACTTTAGGAAAGATAATAAAATGTGTCATGACACTCCTCCACAGAAAAGTTTGTATTTTGCAGGGGTAAGGTCTTAATGCATCATACCTGGAAGGACTGGGACAGGAATCTGTTCATTTTTTGAGAGATATTTTGTTTTTTGAGATATTCATGATAAGGGGGAGAGAGATAAACTCACAGATGTATCCCTCTTTTACCCGCACAACTGGGGATACTTCTTTGTTGAAGTGTACATATGTATAGGCAGGACGGATTGCAAAGCTACTGTCAAACAAAACTACAAGATACACAACTAATCAGAATGAAACCATGGAATAACAGATTTATAAAATCATTTAGTCTGGAAAAGTCTTCTCAGACTTCAAGTCCAACTGTTTACCCACCACTAAGCCATGTCCCTAAGCACCTCAGCTACTGGTCTTATAAATAACTCCAGGCATGGTGACTCCACCACTTCCTTGGGAAGCCTGTTGCAGTGTTTGACAACTTTTTCAATGAAGAAATTATTTCTAGTATCCAACCTAAACCTCTCCTGATACAACTTGAGGTAGAAAGGGGAGAGCACACCTTTCTTTTCTTACATATCCAAGTATTTCACTAAACCTATGGTGCCAGGAAGAGGAGCAGCAGCTGCCACTCTTGCTCATGGTGCTGTCACTGTGTTGTCCAGTGTCACCTGGGGATGCTCCAGCAATTAATGGTTCCTGGAACAAAGCTGCAGTGACCTAGTGCTGGCTCAGATCTTGGTCCTGTTGTGGAAGAGCTTTATCACTGTCTCCATTTATTCACCACAGGCGAGTCACTCTGCCTGGCTTCTTCTTTCAGCCATGGCCAGTAAGCGCAAAGCTGAACACCTGCCATCTCCATGTGTGTGGCTGCATTTCACCATGTGCTGCAGCACATCCAGGGGTGCAGGAAGCCAGAAGGTCAGCTCTGGATATTCAGCCTCAAAAAGTTTAAATAAGCTATGTTACCTTAAATCTTTAGTGAGTACTTACCTCAATTTCAGTTGAAAACCCCCCATTTTTACATCTCAAATGGCTTTTGTCTGTTTTTATAATTTTTCATCTTTGGTCTTGGAATCTAACTCAGATGGAAGAAGACTCATTAAAAGAGGGGGGGAAAGCTGTATTTAAATTGTCAAACCACACAAAACCAAAAAAGTTACAGGAAATTAAATTTTCTTATACAAAGTTTGCAGTCTTTCCCAAGTAGGAATGTTAGGGCAGTTTTGAAAGAAGCTTCTGTATGCCTCAGACTTATTTGAACACAATGTGAATGCTAAACTACATGCAGTTTGCCCATCAGTAGGTGAGAAGGATCTAAAAGAGAATAATACAAAGCATAATTAAGAAATGAAAAGTTTTTGTTAATCAGTTTGCCTTCCCCTCACTCCAGGTTACATTTTCCCTAGCTGCTAATTAAGTTCTGCTAAAGTTACTAATCTTGATGAACTTTTGGTAGTACGGAAGCATAAGGTTACTGCTTATTTTTTTTTACGTATACTCTCTGAACATACTCAGACAAGCTCATTCCTTCTGATCCTTTTCTGCTTCTTGTTTGGATGCACACACATCACTGGAAATTAATTATGCTGGAAGACAGCAAAGTATTGGGCTGAAATACATTGGTTTGGTATCTTATATAGGATGTCAACAAATCAGATTTACATGCAGCAAAACATGCCTGAAGCAATGTTTTAATGTACTTCTTTTTTCTAAATTTCACAAATTGTATGTTTTCCATTTTTTAATTAATAAATTATCAGGGATGCTCATGAAAGTCAGAGAGTAATAGCATTGCCTAAAACTAGACACAGAGCTGATTAGACAGAGCTCCTATTTCTCATGCAAGTCTGTCAGTCAAGGTACCTGTTCTGAGGGAGCCTGCCCCCATGCACACACTTAGAAGTTGTGCAGGGGCACACACATGGCAGAGCTGAACTGACACGGATTATGCAATCCTGCAGTGTATTTTAAACAGCTGGTGTGGGGCAAAAACTGTGGGGTTTTTGTTGGTTCAGTCCCTCTTCCTTAGGATACCAATTTGTGCCTGAGACTTTTGTGTGACACCAGAGCAAGATCAACAAAACAGCTGCCTAAAAAGCAATCAAAGTTGTATAATTTAAGCAGTGTTCTGACCCAATTCTCAGAGATAAGGTGTTATCACACTAAACCCTGGTGCCAGCCCAATTTCAGAAAATTCCCATCTTCTCTATTTTTAGCTTAAATATATTTAGAAATATGAACTCATGTTAAATTAAATACATTTAAAATATATAAATAGAGCAAAGAAGATGTTGCACCCAGAATGGTTTTACCATACTTACAGAGTTACATTTTCATTTTAATAAAAAAATAACATTAAATAGATAGTAACATTTGCCTGTTGGGAGATGAGAACAACACAGTCACAGCATTGTATTATTCAGTGGTAGCAAAAGGAGATTTCATCCTCGGCTGTCTAGTGTGATGTTTATTCTGACATCTTCAACAAATAAGAGAGGCCACTGTAGAAGATCGTGAGATGTTTACAGATGCCATAGTCTGGAAAGTCAAGTCACTGTCATCTGGCCAATATTAGATTTTTTTTTTTCTGATGTGAAAGATCACGAGGACTACTCAGTATTATACCTAGACAAGAAATAAGGCAGCGGTGCAATTTTTCCTCTTCCCATGAAATCATGCTACAGAGATTAAAGAAATTCATCCACTGTGGTACTCAGCTCTCTAATCCAATCTAGTAAAATTATCTCAAAGTTACAAAGCAATCAAAATTTGTACCAATTATACACCCATTTTTTTATGACCTTAAGGGAACCTGATTTTTATGAAAGATTGAAAAATTCATTTTGGAATAACTGAAACTGAATAGCTAGTTTGTTTTAGAATGAGTTGATGGAATAGGTTTGAAGGCCAATAGGGGTGTTCTGGTTTCTACCTGTTCTAGCAGAAAACTCAACAGTGGTAGGTGACAGGAGGATCATTGTATGAAAAATAAACACCAGAGCCAGAAGTATATTCAGTTAATTAGAAACATGGAAACTGTGCCACCATTTTGAATAAAAGGGATCTGAAAATCTGGACCTACATGACATTTTTGCCTGACAAACACAATTTAATTTTTGTACTAGTAATAGTATTAATTATGTATCCAACTACACTGAGAAAAATATAATTTTTATGTAGTTTATAAATGTTGATTTATCTTAAAAATAAACAAAATGGAAATTTTGATCAAGATGTTGAATGCATTAATTCAAGATGTCTCTTGTAACTGCTGGTCATATTTTATGTACATACTCATAAAAACGTTATTGATACCTAAAAAATAAATATATTAAATACAAATATAATTTATTATGGAAGGTAATTTTAAATATTTGATGATATAGTTAAGGATTGTTAATGTTCTTTATTTTCAGATTAAAAATTCATAGGGATTTCTATCCTTTTCATCTTTATTAGACAATGTCTTAGTCATAATTATTTGTTTCATATATTATAAACATTTCATGAATAAAAACTATTTAAAATAATAATAAAAACCATTTTCCTTTAATTTTAATGACTGGAGGGTATGATATTATATTGTATGCAGTTACAATGCACATTCAGCTATTATTTCTCCTGCATTTTCTTTACTTGAGGAAGACAGGCTTTCCATATTTAAAAAGCTAACATTTACCAAAAATCTAAATATTACTGAATTTTCTAAAAATGAGAAAGGAGTTCATATCAAGTTCTTTGAGTTCATATCTGGAAAAAATTCTGGTTTTCCCTGGGATAATTTTACTTCTTTAGTATCAAGGTACTTCAGGAAAGTGTTCCAAGAGCACTTCGAAAGCGTTACTTGAGGAAATAATCTTCTACTTAAGGAACATGGTGATTGAGAGGGCCCTCACTGCCCAGATGAGCCTTTGCTGTTCAAGGCTTAATGAGTTTTATACACAGTATCAATGCCATTTGCATCCTAAAATCTGTAGGGATGTGACTGGGAGCAATTTGTTTAGGCTGAAGAAAAAACCTGTCTGAAATAAGGCAGTGCTCTGCCATGTCCAGACCATCCCTTCGTGGACTTTCTGCCACTGACATAAATTAATGCAAACCAGGGGCTGGGGGCAGCAGGTGACCTACCTGTGTCCTCCCTTCCCATTGAACTGCAGCTGAGAAATTTAAAATGCACTGTGAGGTACCTTGTATCCCTAATTTTCCTCACTCTTTTTAAAAACATAAATTTTATACTGTATTTATTTATATCATATAAAATTTATTTATTATATTATGAATAAAAGCTACAACACATATATTCCCTAAGCTGAACATTGACACTTTCTTCAGGTAAGAGCTGATATGCATAAAAATTCTGTCATTAATCAGAAACTTGTAAGGTTTTCCTCCCTTTCCCAAATGGTGAATCACCTTCTCATGTTTCTCATTTGGCATCTGTCTCAATATCTTTTTTTTTTTAATTAAAGATTCCTTGGGAGCTCTGAAGGCAGTCCTGCCTTGCTTAGTCTGGTAGCTTTGGTAAATGTTTAGGCAAAAACAATGGAAAAGCTTTGCATCATCATGAAAATTAGCTCTTAGGTATAAGCTTTCACAGCTTTTCACAGAAAAGGGAGCATTTTCCTCCTTGGATGACCCTAGAACAAGCTGGGCTTGGAGGACAATCACACTGCCACAAACGGGAGGAGGCTGAATGAACCTTTCTTTCAGTCCCATGTTAGTGTATAGAAAAGGGAGGCAAAAGGGCTGTGGGCTTCCTTCCAGAGACATTGTAACAAGTCTGCGAAGAATGGAAAGCTTGGAAGCAATTTTCAAGACAAGATCTAGTTGGTGCAAATATCTCCGAGGAAAGCAAAGCATGAATAAGTGTTAAAGCAAGGGGAGAAAACAAAACAGTGAAAAACAATGTATGAACTTTAATTACAAAGTCACTTTTAAAAATGTTTTTCTTGCCTTTATGACTTTTTTTTTCCTTTGGGGTCTTTTTATTATTTTTTATTCATATTTTCACTTTTTGACTAGGAAAGAAAGGTAAGGATAGAAAATTGGAAAAGACAAAAGTACATAAGAAATAAGAAAAGAGGGAGGGGGAATAGAACATCATTTTCTTGTTCAGAAAAGCAGAAAAATAAAAAATAATATTTAAAACTTTCAAGTAAAATTATAATAATATTTTTGAAATTCTTTCCCCCTCAAAAGAATTTCACCAATTGTAAAAATTTATTTTCCATTATTAAGGACACAGCCCTTCTAGATTTTCCTTGTTAAAGCAGAAAGGCCACAGCCTTAACTATAAAAACATTTCTTCTAAATCTTTCTGTCTTCCTTCTTTGCCAAAATCAGACCCCAAGCATTATATTCTCAGAACTTAGTTTGATTCAAACAGTGCACATGAATTCTTCACTGACTTTGGACGAGTCATTTTGGATAGGAGTCATTTCCTCTACCTTAGATTTTAAAGTATACAGTAAGGCATCTAGACTCCATTCCTCTCCTCAAAAGAAGTCTTCATAGGATAACTAGTCTCATCCTAAAATCAGTGTATGAAAGATGCTGGTTGAATTCTTTCCTACAACTTTAAAGAGAGTCTAGAGTGATTTTTCAAGGCTTAAGTGGCTATATTTTAGTCATCTAAAGTTAGGCAAGATGACTCTCATCCACAATTTCTCTCAGTTTTCTCCCCTGTACAAAAAGGAGTTCATATTTCCCTGCTTCTCTGGGATGGTAGATACCTAACTTTATTAAAGTTTGCAAAGCAGGTTGCATTTGCTGGACAAAGGTGTTATATAAATGCAAAGTATGACTGAGAGACTGATTGAATAAGACCGAAACTTTTTGGCATGCTAAAGCAAGTATGGATGCCAGATAATATTATCTGAAACATTTCAAATACAGAAGTCAAAGAGGTCCAGACTGAGTTGAGCCACATAAAGAGTTCCCATCAAAGGGGCAGTGGGTTTAGTGACAGCATCATCACAACTCAAAGGAATTCAAAAAATTTGCTCATTTTTGTTATTACACTTAATTTTCTTGAATTACAGAGGGAAACATTATGAAAAATATGTGGGTTTTACTTTTTACACATTCCTGAACTCATCGTTATCCAAAGTTTTAGAAAATGCACAGAATTTCTTTCTGTGGACAAATTATATAATTGTTCTTCTGATATTTTATCAGATTGGTTGTATGAAGGGAATGGCAATTTCAGCTGTGAAATGTAAATTTCACTTATGGTGTTGATGCTGCCTATAGAAAAATTAAATATACATTGTAAAATGCCATATGTAATTCACAATTGTGTATATAAAATGATTGATGCAGTAAAAGGTCAGCAAACACAGGCACATCCATGCTATAAAAATACTATCAAAGTGATTAAAAAGAGAATCAGTAGGAAAAAAAAAAAGAAAGAAGAAATACCCAGGAAAACTAGTCAAACACAAGGCCTAAAAGTTTTGTAGCATGAATGTATATTTCTGGAGACAACACTGCTCAAATAGGACAAATTTCCACATGGCAAAGGGACGTAGTGCAAAGAGACAAGCATTTATGCTGTTCCTTTTTACTGTTTTATGGCAAAAATGAAATTATATCTGCACGTGACACATGCACGTGAAAAAAGACTTCTAAGTCTTTTTTCTCTCCAGTGACCTGAACCACAAATTGTAGTTGGATCTACGTATTGGCCAAAGTCAGCTGACTTGCAATACTTCTAGAGACAAATATACAGGCATAGGGTGATTCTTCATGCATACACTGGGCACCAAGAAGAAACAATAAAAAATACACCGTGACTGAAGAACCCTGCAAAAATGTTTAATTAAAGGTATAAATTCATTTTCCAGCACTTTTAGTATTTGCCTTGATTTTTTTCTGATGGTTAATTTAAATTTCTCTTGATATATTTGCACATGCTTTCAGAAAGTGTGAGGCCAAAACTTACACTAATTACTTCCTAGTTGCATCCACAAATGTGGAAAAATACCGTACCAGTATTTTTCAGTGTAAAGCTAATGCAAACCTCCCTGTAGTTAGAATCACAGAGTGGACTGCATCCCCCACTAACATCTAGGAGGGATTTGCAAGTCATCCTCTTCACTTGAGTTGTGTATTTGGGAACACATTAGGCTTCCAAGTACTTTTTCGGTCTCTGACTGGGGGAAATACCTTTTGGAAACAGAGAAAGGAGAATGATGAGCATCAAGTAGCTTGTGCAAAACAATGAATGACACACTTCTAGTCCATCTGCTTATGAGCATGGTGGAGGAATCTTGAGATCTGTAAAGTTTTTCTTGAATTAACTTTCTGTTGCCTGGATACTAATGTGAAATGTCTAGTATGAAACAGTAGATAAAGTAGAATAATTTCATGCATTTGCAAGTGTAGATGTAAGTTATTTTTAATTATTATTGCCTGCTCTGCTCTGTTACAAATCCCTTGTTATTTCCTGTATACTAAACAATGGCAACACCACACTACTGTTAGGTAAAAGAGAGGAAAAATTTTTTTTCATTGAGGCTGAAAAGTGAAAGGTTAGATCAGTCTTCAACAGTAAAAAGCTAAATGCATTGTAATGAAGGATAAGATGTCCTCTAGCATACATATGATGATATGATCCACCCTGACTGCATAAGGAGAGCCATGGAGGAACACATTTAGAATAAGCATAGGGACCAGTACAATAAAATGTTCATTTTCCTCCAAAGATATTGTGAAAAATTCTTAACCTGTCCATTCCAATTAGAGAAATAAGCACACAATCACAGAATTACAGTATGGTTTGAGTTGGAAGGGACTTTAAAGATCATCTCCTTGCAAACTGCCTGCCATGGGCATGGCACACCTTTCACTGGATCTGGCTGCTCCAAGCCTCATCCAGCTTGTCTTGAACACTTTCAGTGATGGAACAACCGCAACTTCTCTGGGCAGCCTGTTCCAGTGTTCCACCATCCTTATAGCAAAGAATTTCTTCCTTATAACTAATCAAAATCTATACCTTTTCAGTGTAAAGCCATTCCCCCATGTCCTATCATTATATGTTCTTCTGAAAAGTTCCCCTCCAGCTTTCCTGTAGGCCCCCTTTAGGTATTGAAATGCTGCTGTGTGATCTCTTCAGAGCCTTCTGTTCTCCAGAATGAACAGTCCTAGGTTTCTTCACCTGTCTTCACGGATCAGCCCTCTGATCATCTTGGCAATCCCCCTTTGGACCTGCTGGAGCATTCTTCTTATGTTGGAAGCCCCAGAGCTGGATACAGTGCTCCAGGTGGGGTCTCATGAGAGCAGAGTAGAAGGATGATATCACCTCCCTTGCCCTCCTGGCCACACTGTTTTGGATGCAGCCCAGGACACAGTTGGCTTTCTGCACTGCACACTGCCCTGTCAAGCTTCTTATCAACCACCCCTCCCAAGTCTCTCCTCAGGGCTGCTCTCAATCCATTCTTAACCCAGCCTGCATTTTGTTTGGGATTGCCCCAACCCAGGTACAGGACCTTGCACTTGGCCTTGTTGAATTTCACAAGGTTTATAGAGGCCCACCCCACATGTTTATGGCATCCCTTCCCTCCAGCATGACAAACAGCACCACGCAGCATGATATCATTGGCCAGTTTGCTGAAGGCACACTCATTCCCAATGTCCATGTTGCTGGCAAAGATGTTAAGCAGTGTTGGTCCCAATACTGACCCCTGAGGGATGTGATTCATCACCGGTGTCCACTTGGACATCAAGCTGTTACTGCAACTCTGAGTGTAACCATCCAATCAATTCTTTACCGGGGGGCTTGTGCGTATTCCAAATGACTTCAGACACGTCAACAGTAAACAAAACTGCTCTCTACAATTTCAACAGTTCATTATTACTACTACCAGTCAATGATAACAATAACCATGCAGAAAAAGATGTGTACACCTTCCACTTCCCTCTGTGAGAAAGAGCTTCCACTTTCTCACAAACTCTTAAGAAGAACATTAAAAAAAAATGAAGAAAATGGTGCTGGGAGGCAAGCACTTGATCAACTACAGAAGCAATGTCCGCAGGTTCATATCACATTTTTGCAAGTGTACAAAATCCTCTCCAACAAGACAATATTTCTCTATATTTTATAAAAGAAGGCCAGGCCTTTACAAACCTGTATGTTTCACCACCATCACAAAATATGTCTATTTAATAGTAGCTGCACTGCATTAGTTTGGTCAGGAGATTTAACTAATCTCCTGAGATCAAACTGAAGGACCTTACGCAGAGGATTATTGCAACTGACTGCAGCTACCATGATTTATGTCAGCTGAATCTCTGTCCATGTTGTTCTCTAGGCTCAAATGTTTCTTATCCTGTATTATCTTCAGAATTTCCTTTCATTCCTTCATTTTCAGGACATATTATTTTGCCAATTTTCCATGCCATTGCAGACTACATTTGCCTGAAAAGATCACTACAATCTAGCATAGATTTTATATATGAGTTTTCAAATAACAGTCTTCTTAGAAAAAACATTTGATAAAAAAAGGAAAGACTTTTTTTATGAATTACACATATCACCTTTAACCTAAAAGAAATACTATCTGCTCTACAGAATTTTCCAAGACCTTCAAAAAAAGGACTTATGTTCATTTTGATACCACCTAGCACATTGGCATTTGGTTTTAATTGGAGCTTCTGGTGGTAATCACACTTATAAAGGGATGATAAGAGCTGTAGTACATAAAAAGTCTAAAAACATTTTACAGTACAATATCTTGTGAATAGCAGACATCTGAGTATAAAATACTTTGCAACTATCCATACTCCATGGCCCTGTGACATTACGGACTACCGTCACTTCTAGGTGGAAAAGTTTGTTATTCGTACAGTGAGCATTGTCAGTAAGCAGATTTTTCCACCCACCCATCTCCCTTGCTTTCTTTGTAGTGTTAGCCCCCATAAGCTGTTGGTGGTGAATGAGACATGTTCGTGTAGTTCCCTGCAGCAACCATTGCCAAAGAGCAGCTGAGAGACTTATAATGATTCACTGGTGCACTACAGTTCTAATTTCCTCTTTCTGTTTTCTGTCTCTCAACATTTTCATTTTCTGATATTCCAGTGCCAGGATTGCTTTGTTCCTTTTTTCGTAAGGAAACAGTCTTTGTTGTTTAATTGAGATAGGAGAACAGGACAAAATTTATTCAGCATATTCCTTTAGACCATTTCATGTGTATTTATATGTATAGAAAAATGTGTGTACATGTGTGTGTATATGTATACATGCATATAAATATATATATGTGTGTATCTAACTCTCTCTCTCACTCCATATAGAGTAGCAAATCCCAGCTTCTGCCACCCGCGCTACCCTCCAAGAGAGATAAGCTTTAAAAACAACTCAGCTGTCCAAATTTGCCTGAGGAGATTTTCTTTCCTCTTTCCCATTCTCTCCTTCCCCCAAATAACCTAAATATATGCCTTCTTGCACTACCTTCAAGTGCAGTAGATCAGTGACAAAGTAAAACCTTTCTTTCCAAAGATTTCACTTAGAGGTTTTAGAAGTCTTTAACTCCATTAGGTATAATAGACTTGAGAAAAGTATAGATTTACCTTAGAAGTCTCTCATTCTCTGGTGCTGCCTTTTCTGATTATGTTTCCCCAAAGCACAATTTAAGGTGTAGTTTAAGATTATTTGAAGTATAATGTATACTTTATACAGTACATAAAATTTTACTTACTTTTTCTTAAACTATACTTTCTGAGAGGTGTCAAGAGGGCAGAACTAAATCCCAAGACATTGTACAAGTGATTATCAACTGAGAGAGCTTCAAAAAGGTATTACTTCTTATAATAAAATATGCTGGATCTTTTTCCCTGAGTATAACAGCAAGTCCTTGCTTGCATCAAAAGAAGCTTGTGTTACTCTCTGCAAAATATCTTAACTAACTTTAATACAATGACAAGCTCTCTTGTTAATAATCCAACAAGCCTGCAGGTCAGACTTTTTACCCTTTAAGATAAGTAACACATGGTCACATGGCGTTTTTTCAGAAATAGGTCTGATCTTCCAGCTCTCCTTTTAAAATAAAATTTACATCTCTGAAAAAGGCAGGCTTAGTTAAACCCAGTTCATGCAGGAAGTCTGTAACAAGCTGATCCCAGTTTAGTATACACTCAGGCAGACCATCCCGGCTATACAAAACACCACTCCTTTCATAGAGTCTGAAGGATGAGAGGCTGTTATTTCCATCCAAAATGCAAAAGAAGGAGAAACTAGTAAAATTTATCTCAAACACATTACAAGTAACTCACACAGGCATAGCTTCTATAAAATAAAAAATTAAATCCATATAATGCCACACTGTATTTCATCCAATAATTTTGTGTTCTAATTATCAAACAAATCACAGATTTTGTGCTGGTCACACCTAATTTATGAACTGTATAGTATAACAGTTAATGGACTCAGTATTTAATTCCCCCTTGTATCTTCTCCAGTGATATTCAAGTATTTCAGCTGAGATTTTAATTGATTTTCACAGTAGCCACTCGTTAATAGGATAATTTGTCAATACAATAATAAAACAATTGTTCCTCCTGTTTATCAGATAAGAAAGTTAAGGCTTGTTTCATTAATTGCAGGCAGCTGTAGGGCTTTCAGGATGAAAGATATAAATCTCAATGGCACTGTGGAAAACTAGGTCAGAGGGCAGGGGAAAATTAGTTAAGCATGATGGACCAACAGTGACCTATACAGGTGTTTGAGCTCACTTTCTAGTTATCACTTCCTCTGTTCTTATTTGGTTCTGGCAAAGCCCATAGGTCAACACATGTACTCTTATGCCTGGTTTGAATTAAAAGCCAGTCTAGAGCTGCTCGCTCTCCAGCTCCAGATAATGTTACCTATTAGAAGTAAAACATTTCACAGTGTCTTTATGTTGTCATGTATTTCCCAAGGAGCTTTGTTTACATCTGTAAGTGCCTCTTGATTCTTAAAATAGGAAACTTAAAATAGCATTGAAATTATCTACAAAAGTGGAAAAAGAGTATTACAAAGGAATAAGTGTTATTCATGAAGTCTAGAAGACTGCAGTGAAATAAAATATGTATTGAAAATCAGTCCAATTGAAACAAATGTGTTCATCAATCACATGCAGCATCCTCCCTTCCCCTTCCAACACTAACAATATAAGCATTTTTCCCTCTACCAAACTTTGAAAGTAATGTTTCCCATCTCCCTTGTTTTCAGCCTTGGATATTTTTTTCTGTACTGTACAACCTCTTGTCTTCATGTTATTTTTTATTAAGTGAAAACTTAAAGCAGCACAAAAAACTAGCTAAAAACTATTACTTTTTATTGTAACTAATTATCTTCAAGTTTCCTGAAGAGAGAAAATACTCTGGTCTGACACCATGCATTCTGTATTATGTGGGCTTACTGTATTAATATGTCAGACTGAAAACACCAAAAACTGTTGTTTGATCTTGATTGAAATCCTTCAGCTATACGAGACAGCTCCAACAAGTAACTCAGCCTCCTACATAAGTAAAATAAAATAGTCACACTGCAGCAAGTAGGACAAGGGCAGTCTCAGTAAAATGGGTTATTCTGACACATAAGTAGTGGAAGGTTTACTTAGAGAAATGGTGCAGAAAGGGCAAGAAATAAGATCACTCATTTTCAGTGCTTCTTGTACAGAACATTAAAAGATCAGTCATCACAGTTATGTTCTGAGATGTACTTTGGTGCCCTTTGATGCACCTCAGCTCGCCGAGCAATTTTGAAAACCATTCAAGCTTTGGAATTTACAAGTGTAAGCAAGTGTGTATATGCACCTGTGCAGGTCTCCTGATCAGGTACAGGTGAGCCTGACCATGGGTTTGCCTGCTAAATGCAAACCACTGACTGATGGATGTCTTTGTGCTTGCATTTGCAGGTGCTTGGGAGCAGCTATATTTGCAATATGATTTTTCTGGCTTGTCATGGTATCCTTCCCTGTCTCCCTCCCACAGCTGATTTTTAGGCTTTACAGTCCAATTCTTATATACCTCATCTTGGGGCTTTCAGGTATTTGGTGACACTATTTGTTGGCTGTATTTCTAATTTTCTCCTTATCAAGTTGGGAATTTCAGAGTCAAATCTCCCATCTAATTTTCTAAACATAGAGGTAATCAAAGACCATGAAAACCTTAAATAATTTTAGCACAATTTGACAAAATTTCTTTGTTTCAACTTCTCAGAACAAGGGCACAAGAACTGCAGAAGACAAACAAATAATTTTTAAAAAACCCACAAAACAATTTATGTGATGCTTAACAGTCCACATTTTAAGCAAAGAGGCTCATCTCAAAGAAAGCCTTCTTTGTTCAAGAAATACAAGGTAGTTTAAAACCAAAATTCTGATTCAATTTTTTGAGAGGTTTGGTTACCTTGCTGCTTCATGGAAATGAAGTCAAGTGCTTAACTGTTTGCTGCTGAGAGTTTCATTTTAACGTCCTCGGTTACAACATTGTTCATTCTTAACCTACCATGGAGAGCAGTTAATTCCAAATAATATTCCTATAAAGTTAACTTCTCAATTCAATCTCATTGCTCTTCTTACAGATAATAAAAGAGATTGGGAAAATATAATAATGTTCTTTCTTTGCTTCTTTGTACAGCTAAGTGCTGTAGATATTCATTAACTCCTCCTTGCAAGGAGTGAAATATCTTTTTCAACTGGGCACTGGTGATACATTTTTCTCACGATAGAAATGAACACGCTATTTTGCCATCAAACACTAACACCAGTACCACTAAATTAAATCTTACCTTGGTCTTCTATAATGGAGGGATAGAGTAAGAAAATAAATTAAAAGGCTATCCCTTTCATAATATAATTTAATGAAGATGTGCTTATGTCACACAATGCTCAAAGAAAATCTTATTTGCCAAAATTTCAAAATCAAATTTTAGTCACTTTTGCACAGTAAGTACAATAATAATTCAATGTAATAATAATTTAAAATGTGTGTATATACAGAAAAAGGTGTGTGTAAAATATTGAATCAGACCCCCCCCAATTGACTTAAAACAACAAAGGCATTTTTTCACTAGAACTAGATCAATTTATGTCAAATGAAGAGCTGAACATTGAGAACAGATATATTGATAATAGGAAATAACTTTTAACTTCTGTTTTACTAAGAATAGAAAATTTCTGACAGCAAAATTAAGTAAGTGTTTTCATGTGTCTTTAAATCTCTCTGTCTATAAATGTGGAAGAATATTTATGCTGGTTGAACTAAATATTTTCTGAAGCCTTAGAAATCAAGTTATTTCTTTTGCTTAGTTTCTGAGTACTAAGAGTAAAATACATGTGCTGCTTATATCTTTTATAATTAAAATTATAATTGATTCTGGCATTTCTGCTAATGTGGTTTCGTGAAATTGTATCAAGAACACTGCATTAGAAAACCTCCTGAAAATCTTTTTTCTGTCAGCCAGGAAAAAATGAAACAAAAATTCCAAACGTTTCTTGTAGAATCGCATGGTCTAAAAGTTTGTGCCTAGACTGTATGAAGGAGAAAAAAAAAAAAAGTATATATTCAGAGAGACGGTACACAGAAGTGAAAGCAGCTGAACTTCTTGCAAACCACCCTCAGTTGTGAAAAGAGAGAGAACAGCGGCTACCATGTGGCACAAAACCTAAATATATATTATTTTGTTCCTTTTCGTTAAGACTGCACAGGGCATAAGTTGTTTTCAAGCATGCCTCGGACTCCTACAGCTCCAGCTGTCATGTGTAATTAAACATTTGGCCTCCACAATTACTCTACAGTGTACATATGCCAGTATTTCAAGCCTGGAATATGCATTTCAAAGAAGAATAATTCCCTGGAAATCCTAAATTGACAGGAGCAAAGACAGCCTGAAGGAAAGTAGTCAGAGAAAACTGTAAGGTCGGGATCTAATGATTAAAAAAGAAACTTCAAGAAGAACTTCAACCCTTAACTAAACCAATGGGAAAAAGAACGACAGTTGGCAAGCAGATTTCTGCATAGGGATCCTGATTAGGGAGCCTCTTGGGTTAATTTAATATTATCAGTGTTGTTCACCTTGCTGTAGTATGCCTTACCATTAATACCATTTAAACAGATTTCTTTTTTCTTAAAGCATATTTGGCATCATTTATTTTCCATGAATACTGATCATGGCAATATTAAATTTGATGATTCATATTGAATCTGAGGTTGATTTATAGCAAAGGGAGTTGGTTTTTCGGTTGGTTTGGTTTTTTTCTTTTTTTCTTTTTTTTTTTTCTTCCCCTGGTTCACATGCTTGCATTTTCTGCTGGTGCTGTTGTCCTAAGTAATGCTGAGTTTGCGTTTCAGTTAAGAAGATGGGTTTTTTAGAATTTTTATGAGGACCATTTGTAAAGAAATAGCCATATACCCTATTTCTAATGTATTTCTAATGTAAAGAACAATGGATTTAGAGAAACCAAGATGCTTTTAAACAGGAAAAAAAAAGAGAAGTTGGGTTGCAATAAAAATCGAGTGAATAAATTTCTTGTGTACAAAAACATTCCTTTAGAGTGTGTTTGGGGTCTAAGGATCAGTTCTCCACCCTAGATCATCTGCTTAGTAACAGTTAAATGTAAAGGACTATAAATCCAAGAGCTCGAGGCATGGAGGAAAAAAATGGTGAAAAAATGAGCATTCTTTTATTAAGACACGTGAAAATGCACTCATCTACTTAGCTTTCCAAAAGTTAAACATTTAAGCCTGAATTGGTTCAACATAGGTTCCCTTTTATAATGAACAGAGAAAAAGAAGCATTTCTAGCATGCAATGCACTCAATTCATTCTACACTAAAATTATTATGCATCTTTGTAATTATAATGCATTATTCTTCAAGAGTTATTCAGAAAGACATTATAAAAGACAGATGCATATGACTACAGCAGACCTAGATATCTAAATTTGAAACATCTGCATTAATCTGGCTTGAATTCCTGCTTTATGAATGAATTTTTTTTTCTTGATTCTTAATATCCTTAATATCACTTAGCTTTAGTTAAAGTAACAGAATGGCAAGAGCATTTCTGCCAGTGAAACTGTATCAGTGGCAATGGAGAATTACACCAAAGGCTGTTACCAGCCCTGCTAACCTGCTAGTACTGCAGGCATGCCAGCCTTTATTTCATTTCTGACTAAACTAAGGCACTTATCTTTAACTGACTGTAACTTATTATCTTAATAAAAAATTAAAGTTCACGTCATTGTAAGGTGCCATGGCATGACAGCAAGTTACAATGCCTGTCACTGTGAATGATGGAATGACAATAAATTCATGTGAACCCTCATGCACAAACACACATACAAGGAAACAATTTTTAAATGCAGCTTGGTATTAGGCTCTAGCCTGTCAGTGTTTTATACTGAAAAAGCATCTTTGGGAAAGAAGTAAGAGGACCACAATATGACTGAATCATCGACTTATTTTCAGCCCTATTCAGGTTAAAGTACAAGTAAAGTCACACTAAACTATGTGTCACTTTTCTCATGATTTTTGGTTTCACTTCAAAATCCAGCTCTGCCAAGTCTGAAGCTGTTGATAAGGAGTTGACTACAGCTTTTCCTCGTTAGAGCTGATCACTGAGGCACCAACTTGGTAAGTAGGAGCTATCAACTTCATTGACTTTAACTGCTAATTTCCATATTTCTTTTAATAGCTGCTAGTGTTGCAGACTATTCAGGAGAGGAGGCAGCCTACCTGCTAATTCTGGCTGTTGAAGCAGCTTTGGAGCACTGGCATGAGACTGGTCCTTCTGGTTAAAAACACAGAGGAGTAACTCAGAGATAACTGATCTGTGTTGTGCTTCCCACTGCTCTTCCCAATTCTGCACCAGTCAAGCCTCGAAAGGTCCTTGCTCCTGCACTTCAGCTTTGTCCTCTGCATTTAAAATAAGCAAGCTAAATCCACAACTTGAGAGAAATTCGTAGCACTCAACTGTTGGAAAAATGAGCTACAATATAACTTTAAAATGCCAGTACAAAATTACTCCTTCTTAGAAGTCCCTACCTGACTTTTCATTCCTTTATCCTGGGACAGAAGAATTCTGCTGTTTCAAAGGAATCTTTGGTTGATTTAAGTTGATCTAGATGTCTCAGAGGATAGGGGCTTCAAAATCAAAGCCCAAACATCCACTTATTGACTACATGCTGCACATTAAGGGTGTGGTGTTAATGCAAGAAAATAATTACCTCAGCTCCCCAACCCCCCCTTCCCTTTCCGTGGTTTTTCTTTTGTTTTCAAAAGCTAACTGACCTTTTCCTTTCATTCTGAGAAGATGACTGTTGGAAGGAGGAAGGGTGCTGAGAGGGAGAAGATAGGAGAGAGAAAGAATGGAAAGAGAGAGGGTTTTGCAGGGTTTAGGAAACTGTCAGCAAAACAGAAAGGCAGTGACCATTATAATTCTAGTAAAGTTCCTATAATTGAAATAAACCTTGTGCTGCCTCAAGGCTGTGGATCAGGAAGTAAAATCTTATCTCTCCTCAAGTCAATTGAGAAAATATCATTGACTTTGGTGCACTCAGGATATCGAATGAACCTTAAGAGGGTTCTTTAATAGTTAAACATGCTGAATTCTGAAAAATAAGGGCATGTCTGGAAATTTCACGCCATATTCAGACCTCAGTGATTTTTTTAATGAAAGTGGATGGTCTAGAATACTCTCTTTCGGATTACTACCTTCTATTGTTGTTCTTTTTGCCTACTTTTTTATTATTATGCTCATTGCCTCTGGTATCAGCCAATGCTCTTATCCTCCAGTTGCCTGTCCAGATGAGCTCCGGAATAGCATGTTTCTATTTTGATCCATATCCAAAAAAAAAAAGAAAAACAGTATGACGTGGAAGACACCATTTTTATCTCTTAATGGATGTTCCTCAGCAATTCTTTGAACTTATTGTCCCTAAGTTGGTCAAATGAACCCATTCTGTCCCTCCTTTTCTTTCCAGAACTAATTATAAGTCCGAAAGTAACTTAGCATGCTGGAAAATTTTACATGATGAAAAATAGGTTGTAGTAAGTGGAATTTGTCTTTTGATCTCTGGTCCCTTTTTCTTCTTACTGAAAAGTGAAAAACTTTTTTCTTAATGAAAACTTGCAAATTTTACACCCTGTGGGGATGTTTGCCCACTCATTTCTGAAATCAGTTGAAGTCTGGAGATTAGGAAGCACTTTTTTCTTTTTAATCTAAAATTTTATGTGCACTTATAAAGTGAGGAATGACTTCCCATGCAGAAGTAGGACAGAAATGTGGGGCTCAGTTGAAAAATAGATGTAAATTGATAGCACAATTTTCTTACCCCAAGTATTCTTATTTTGTGGGGGATTAGTAGGGTTGTCTCACATAAAATACAGAACAAAATTCTGTCCAGCCTACCCTGGTGAGGCTGGAGTTCTGTGTCTACTTTTGAACATCACACTTTAAGAAAGATAAATGGGAGAAACCCAGAGGAGAGCATGAAAAATGAGATAAGGTTTAGAAGACATGACCTGTGAGAAAAGGTTGAAAGAATTAATTTAGTCTAGAAAAAAAAAGAGACTGAGGCAGAACATGACAGCCATACTCTACCACATAAAATATGGTTATAAAGATACTTTCTCCCTTATTGTGGGAAAAAAGTAGACTAAAAAGTCTTAATTAAAAAAAAAAAAGTCTAGATATTAAGAAAAAATGTGAGTTTGTGACAAAGTCCTAGAGAAAGCTGCCTATGAAGTTTCATTAATCCCTCTCTTTAGAGGTTTTTAAGTCAAGCTAGAAAAACTCAAATTAGGAGCGTCCAAGGAAAATTTCACCCACTTTAAGGTGAACAAGATAACCCCTTGAACTTCTTTCCATCACTAAATTTCACTGATTCAACACCTCTTTCAGACTTACCTAGACAGTCATAAAATGGGAGCACAGTGCTAGCTGTTGACAAAGCTCCCTCATGTTAGTCACACCTAGACCTTGGAAGCCCTTGTATGATGCATTGGCTGGGTCACAATACTGTCAAACATGTTGTCATTTCAAAAGAAACAGCACAACCTCTCTGCTTTCCGTGGAGGGGGTTTGGAATTAGATGATCTTTAAGATCCCTTCCAGCCCAGACCTTTCTATGATTCTATGATTCTGAAGACAAATTTCTTTACTGAGTCAAATGTAATTGATGCAATGTTATCCTCTTGGTCTGGAGAATACGGAACCAATTGTTCTGAAAGATTTGAATATCCTTACCTTTTATGCATCTCCCTGGACTCCATTGCTGCTCATGATGGAGTAGGGTGTGATATATCTCACCTGGCTGAAGTCACTTAATATCAAGGATGGGATTCAAGTGTAATGCTGGACAAGTCCTCTGTACTGCAAATGAACAATTTCAAATGCCTAAATTTAGCAAATTGAAGTCAGATTATAGTTATCTTCAGGCTATTTAATTCATCCTGGAGAGGTTCTGGAGTGATTTGGCTGTCCAAGCATACATGCCTACTTGAAGGTGAGCTGGCTCACCTTCCCCATAGTGCTCTGAATGGATTGACTTAGGTTTCATACTTAGGTAAAAGTATCCTGGGCAATTAGTTCATGCACAGGCATTTGTGTGGGATACCTGAGTCACAGTGTATCTGTCTTATTTTGGATTTTTACTGTAGGATGAATTCAATTGGGCTAATTCAGACATCTAGGCATAGTTTTTTATGCTCTGTGTTGTGTCTACAGAAGGATGCAGGTCTCAGTATTTCCATCAGTCTGGCAACAGGAACCTGTGTTCAGGCAACTGAAATGGACCTGCAGTTTCCTAAAAGTGCCCAATTCTGTCCATTGATTATAATGGGAATATTCTGAGTAGAAAATTACAATCTTACTCTTCTAAATTTCTTTACACCAACACATGTGAAGTTAGACAAAATGAACCCTCTCTACAATGTTTACATTGACAATATAAACAAGGCTTTCATGGTTAGGTAAGTGATTAGGAAGTAGGAGAAGATGAAAATTTTTTTGGAAATGCCAAAGAAATGAGAGGGAGGCATATAAGTCCAAAAAAGAAGTAAAGAAGTTGGAAAATGGAAAATGAGGGAAGAAAATAAAAAGACCAGAAATATGATTATCATCCAGAGGAACTCTTCTCCTTGTTGATTTTTACTAAGATTAACAACACAGTACTAAGCAAAAACATGTTGAAAATAACTTAATTGTAGCCACAAATAAAATATTTTCTCCTTACTTCAGCATCAGTACAAATAGCATATAAAACATATCTGTTTCAAAGGCCTTGTGCCTAATATAAAAATGGAATTAATCTCTCTCTCTCTCTCAAATGAGTTTGACATCCCAGATTTAAGAGGAATAGTGTGGGTTTGAAGGTAGAGTTCTCAATAGGCAGGGTGCAGAGCATTAGTCAATAGAGAAACACATCTTTCTCACTATCACTCACAGGTGCATCCAATCTGCTTGAGCATCATGAGGTAGTGTGTGCTACGTTTTCCAATTTACTTCAAAGCTGAAGAATTTGGTATTTTCTTTCTTTGATTTCTGGGGCTCCTTTAACTCTTCACCCTTTGCCACCATCAGCTTCTTTCTTACCAGAATGAGTCTGTAATTGAATCACACAATTATTTTATGTAATAAAAGTCCCATTTTAAAACTTAAAAACTTACTCAGCGATGAAAACACTTTATTTATATAAGAAGCTGTAGGACTAAATGTTTTCACTTATATAGTGTATGAACATTAACTAATAATTATGTTCAGCAGAAAATTGTCAGTCTTTCACAATAATAGTACAAATAATACAAGAGCTATGAAAGAATAGCAAGCAAAGCAATGATTTTGAAATTACAGCATAAAGTTATAAGTTAAAATATGTGTCATTACAATCTTTGTATACTAAGGTATCACTGAAAATTAGTCATTTTGCATGTTAAAAAGAAAGACTTGCAGCAGAGAGTAGATGGGAATAGAAAATTAGAATACTCATTAATTTGGCAGGCATAGAATGTATATCAAAGGACGGGCATGAGGACAGTATAAAAACTCAGTCAACGGTCAGTTCAGAGGTGAGCTTATGAAATATGTCAGATCACCAGAATTTCCCAGATGCCCTTTTCAGCTTTCCTCAGCACTGACCAGGAGGATTAAGCACTTTTTGATTAAAAATAAATAAATAAAAATAAAGCCAACATATTGAATTTACCTTCCCTCTTCCAGCTCTCTGAAGTGACTGCCAAGAAGTAGCATGGTGTCAATAGAGCAACACTACTGGTAGTTCCTGTAATGTAACATTTTACATTAGGAACTAATTTGGAGCTGCCAAAATTGTTTTACATACCAGAACAGCAGTAGTATGGCAGAGTAATAACAATGGCTTTCATCCAATCAACTCACCTGTGTTTCAGCTGTTTGTGTGCAGATTAAAGTCTCTAAATTCAGCCACCACTTAAAATGTTCTATCTGCTAAGGTATACTCATCTGCTTGGCAGCTGTTTCCTCACCTAGGAAGCAGTTCCCACCCACCATGGGCTCCTGCCACACACACATCTTCCACTCAGTTTGGAGCAGATAGCGTTTACAGATCACACCTCAGTTTTTAGAGTGAACTGTGTCCTCCAGTTCTAGAAGATCTTAATGAAAATCCTATTGGAAGATATTTTCTTCCACAAAAGGTTTTTTACTTAAATGGCAAAAAGCCTGTTCTGCATACCAGCGAACCTGTTTTCAGTACTGTACTGAATTCAGTATTTTTTAGTTTGTAATTAGGTGGATATCTGGCTTCAAATGAAGAACTACCTGGAATCTTTTGTAGCAAGGATTGAAAAGAAGTTTGCAAAACACTTTTCTGTAAGAGTCTGCTTTTTGAAGAAAATAAGTCTGTAAAATTTAAAATTTGTCATGATATTAGTTGGTTTCATTGTTTGGAGAGAGATTGTTATCATCTATGACATCAATCTGATGTCAGACTGCCCTATGGTTCCAGACCTGCTAAAGATAATTGGTGTTCATTACATCCTGCAAATGAAAAATATGTAGAAATGTAGTAGATTCTAAAGAACTTCTATAAGCCCTTTACTTATTTATGTCTTTAATTGCAGAAGAGAGACCCAAAGTCCAACACGCGCCCGTACATTTTAAACATTAAAATTTAAAGGTAATAAGATTTGACAGGGTCACAGCAAAAGTGGACCAGATGCAGGTGTATTTAGGTGGCAGATTTACCAAGTGGCTTAGAGCCACTGACTGGCAGATCTAGTTTGGGCTGCAATATTTTCCACATTTAAAAAGAGCAGAATCTGTGTGCCACCTTTACTCCATTCATCTAAACTGTTTATCACTTGTTTACAACACCTTAAGTTCACAATTCATGTACATTATTCCATATCTCAAAGTGTAGAAGCAAGGTTACTGACAACACAGGATTGATCCACAGAAAACCTTAGAGCCTTGATAAGCTTTTCAAGACACTTTGTTGTGGCAGTTGAATAAACTGAACTGAAAATTCTTCTATTTTTTTACGTTTTTTTTTCTTCCTTCCAGCTACACAGCAGACAAGATCACAAAAATATAATGTCAAAATAAACACACGTCTACACAGGTGACAGCCTCTGAAAGAGTCTGTGACCGAAGTCGCATGGAAGTATAATTATACTTTTGTTTTTTTGGAGGGTGGTCTTTTTGCAGGTCAGCGTTGAGGTCTCTGGCTGTATGGGGGAAGTAAATCCTACTTAGTAATCATACTTCATCTTGACTTGGGAATGTCAGAAAATGTAGTCATCTGAGGCAAAAAAAAAATTATTTTATTTTATTTTTACTTATTTTTCATCCTTCAAGAGAAACAGAGGAAGATTGGTAGAAGAGGGATGTATAGGTACACATTTTCTGAATGTTTATCCCACCTCCACCTGTACATCCCCATAGAGGAATGTCAGATTACACCTTGGAAGCACAGATAAACTGAGATGGCTGTATTCGAGCATCAGCTATGGCTGTGGTTGACTGTCAAGTCAATCAAGCCTCTTCCAGAAATAAAACACAAAGGATCCTGACAAGGAGAACTTCCCACAGATTCTTTTTGGCCATTCTGCTGTCTGGTTGTTTTTTCTTCATCAGCCTCCTTTGGGGGGCTCACCTTACAGGTAGCATTGGCTAAAAGCCATGCTCACTGAAGAGAGAGGATCATGGTTGTGGGTTGGGTCATTTTGTGGGAGCCCAAGGGCCTCATTATCCCTGTCCTGACCCTGTCCTTGTAGTGCCATCTACAAGCACTCTGACATGCACCATGTAATGGTACTTGTCAGCCACTCTGCCCTTGCACCATGTGATGGCAGGAAAGAATTATAAATCACAAAGGTTTATTCCTCAGAGCTCTATAGCTGAGTCAAAACAGTACTGTCTGACAGGAAGGGTTCACTGCCTTGAGAGATGCAAGTACAGTCCTACTGTCCTACCTTGTAGGACCCAAATTGAGCACAGAGCTGTGCTGAGTGGGTGCATTGCTTTGGGGTACAGCACTGTGTCTGCAGCATTGGGAAGGTACCTTCCTCATCTCCACTCATTGTCCATCTCAGGATAAGTAGAATGCATTGATGTGTTTGCCAGAGTTGCTTCTGAGCTTTTTGGTGGTGTTGGTAAATTGTGATAACACAAGGTTTAAGAGGTGATCTGGGGCTGGAGTGAAATTGCCTCTGCCATGAGAAAGAGCATGGAAGAGAAAAAAGAGTGATATGAATGGAAGGGGAAGAGAAGGACTGGTGAGCCATGAAAATTTGGGTCTGCTGCTTCTACTGCTTATGCTGGTCAGATCCAGACTTCCCTCCACAGTGACCACAGCCTGATTCTATCTGCAGTGGCCATGGGACCATTCCATATCCATGATAATATCCAGTACCTTGACTAGAATCAAATATATCCAGATTCAGGATCCAGGAAAGAGAAAGACCAGAATATTTCTCTGTTCCTGAAATGAGGTGGAAATGTAAAAAAAAAAAACAAACAACTAAAACCAAACAGAACACAAGGATTCCTCTTCCTTTTAGCCTAATCTGTATTTACTAAGTGATGATGTGTTCCCTAACCTTTAAGGGAGTATAATATTCATAGAATATTCTGAGTGAGAAGGGAGCCACAAGGATAACTGAGTTCAGCCCTTGGCCCTGCACAGGACCATCCTCAAGAGTCACACCATATGCCTGAGACCATTGTCCACTTCTTGTACTCTGTCAGGCTTAGTGCTGTGACCACTTCCCTGGGGTGCCTGTTCCAGTGCCTAAACACCCTCTGGTGAAGAACATTTTCTTAATATCCAACCCAAACCTCCCCTGACACAGCTTCATGACATTCCCTTGAGTCCTGTCACTGGTCAGCAGAGAGAAGGGATCAGTGTCTCCCTCTCCTCTACCCCTCACAGGGAAGTTGTAGACTGCAAGGAGGTCTCCCCTCAGTCTCCTCCAGGCTAAACAGACGAAGTGACCTCAAACACTCCTCATGAGGCCTCCCTTCTAGATTCTTCATCATTTTTGTGTCTCTTTTTTGGAAGCTCTTTCATAGCTTTATGCCTTTTTTATACTGTATCACCCAAAACTGCCCCCAGCACTTGAGGTGAGGCAGCCCCAGCTCAGAGCAGAGGGGACAATGCCCTCCCTTGCCCAGCTGGCCCTGCTGTGTCTGATGTCCCCAAGACAGGGCTGGCCCTCCTGGCTGCCAGGGCTCTGCTGGCTTGTGTTCAACTTTCCACCAAAACTATGAACAGATAAACCTGTGACCTGAGAGCTGCAGGTAAAAATAAACATGTGAGGTGATTAGGCTTGCTTATTGAAAAATATACACATCAAAATACTGTTTATTTGAGTACACCAGCAAATAATGGTGTACTGAAGACAACAGAAACCATAATACTCAGGAAAGAAAGCAATGATGAGGTGAAAAAGAGGGATAGAGCATATATTTGATACATCAAAATTCTCTACTGGTTTAAAAGTATAAAGCAATTTATTCAACTTATTAAAGTAAGAGTTTATAAAATACTCTTGGACTCTGGTTTGTGCACTTATCAAATTCAAAACTTCACGTATAAAAACGACTAGAACTTGATTTCTCGTCTCATATAAAAAAAGGTGATTTATATTTGAACTAACAATAAGTCTCAAGACCCACAACTATCTCTTACTGAGGTAGTTTTTCCTCCCTGGAGGAAGAGAAAAGCTATTGGAGCACACATAAAATTTAGGTGCTTTAAGAATTTCTCCAGGACTTCTATTAGATTTGCTATCAGAAGAGACAATAAAATGGGAATTTATGTTTTTTCCTTAACAAATCTTATGCTTTCTGATGTGGTATTTTGTCACTGCAATTAGGGCTGTTCCTTGAAGTAGCAAACTGAAAAGTGGTGCCATGGTGTTTATTTTAGGTTTGAACATTTAAAGAATATGAGGAATGTTTGGAAAATCAAGTTCATATATGTTATTCACATATCTTTTTCTGACAGATTGCCTCTTCACAGAGGAAGGGTATGGCTTGATCATGACTTACAGGAAGAGATACTGATTTAAGATGCTTTCCTCAGTAAAGATTGCAGCCAAGTAGAAAATAAATTTATGGTTGCAGTAAGAGAAGGCAGAAGAGGCTGTAGCTCTTCTAGGTAAGAACATCTTCCTAATATGTCCCAAAAAAAACCTGGCAACGAACAAGTAGAACACCTGTGATGTGTGATAATTTCTACTGCCTGTGCTGGGTCACTTCTATAGCATGACAATGTTCCATAAAGCATCTTTAAATAGTCTGTGTAGGGTTTATCTCATCCATGCACCTCTTGCATAAAGCCTGCTGTGATGCTAGGGATACTTGTAGGACTTAGCTGGATTCACTTACTTAGGAAGCTTTCACATATGACAGCTGGCAAATCAGGGCTGGGTATAGAAAATATGCTGGGGTACCCACGGCAAATGTGGCAAAGCCTGAAGCACAGACTGCTGGCCTCAGCTGGAGCACAAGTGCAGAGGAGCCTCTTTTGGTTGTCCTTAAGCTCGAAGAGAAATGGTTATGGATACTGGATTGCTTCTACTTTCATCCCATTACTATCTGTATTAGTATATGGAATATAATAACACCTCTAAGACAAAGAGCAGAACCTCAAAAAAAAAAGGTCTCTTAGCTGTGGATACTCACTATTAGGCTAGAAAAGACGTTCTCTGTCCCTATGATACTTTACATTTAGGGCAATGCAGAAATACTTTATTACTCTTGTGCGTCTTGGTTAGTTGGGCTGTCTCCCAGGGAGCAAGAAATAGGTCTGCACAAAGTTTAGTCTTCTCCTACATCCCAACAGAAGTTTCATGCAATGCTTTTCACCTCTAACACGTTTTAAAACATGAACCCAATGTTTGACCTGTCAACATTCACATAAGAGCTCTGCACATCATTCCAGATAGACACAAGTCAGGAGTTACACTCCAGGCACAAATCCCATCCTGCCATTTTTCTTCAAGCAAGCTTGAAAGAAAAAATGTCCACTGGCATTTCATTTCTCATACTTGATTACTTGAATTGTAAATAGTAGTTTCTGTCATCCTGCTCCAGAGCCAAGGATCTTCAAGCTCAGGGTTTGGAGATAACATTGCCTCCTCACCCCACTACATCGCTATTTCTGTAAAACCTGATGAAGTCACATAAGCAACTTGGACATTGTATTTGGAAGGTTTTGTAAACAATTTATTCTGAGTTTCTTCTTTTCCCCCTCTTCTGTAGCACCATCTAGAAAGCGTGTTATTTGATATGGAGACATTGAAACAAGGGAAGAAGCTTGTGATCAATTAACCTTGAATAGAAAACAGGTGCTCATCAAGCCAATCTATCACTCCCCTCCTCAACAGGACAAGGGGAGGAAATGCTGTGCAAAGCACATAGGTCAAGATAAGGACAAGGAGTTTTCTTCTCAATTACTACCTTCTTCCCAGGCTCAACTTCACTCCCAGCTCTTCCATCACCTCTCTCCTCTGAGTGGTGCAGAAGGGTGGAGAAGAAAATTTGTGATCAATTCGTAATATTTTGTGTCTGCTGCTCTTTCTTCCTCATGCTTTTCTCCTGCTCCAACATGGGATCCATCTCATGGGAGACAGTCCTTTGCCGTCTTCTCCAACATGGGTCATTCCTGCAGGCTGCAGGTCCTGAGGCATTGCTACAGTGCGAGACCTTTCCACAGGGTGGAACAGACTGCTGCAATGCAGGTTGCTCTTGGGAGTCACAGTTCCTGTCATAAAAACTGCTCCTGCATGGGCTCCTCTCCAGAGTCTGCATCTTCCCTCAGGTCATATCCACCTGCTCTGGCATGGGGCCCCCCTCCACAGCCTGCAGGACATCTGCTCTAGAGGCTGCAAAAGAACCTCTTCTCCAGCCCACGAAGGAGTCCTCCCTGTCCTTCTTCACTGACCTTGGTGTCTAAGGGGCTGTTTCTCTCACACTCAGTCCTCTCCCACAGTTGCTGTGCAGCAGTTTTTACCCTGTTGTATATGTGTTACCACGGAGCTGCTACCAGTGTTGCTGACAGGCCCAGCTTTGGCCAGTGGCAGAATTTTTAATTTAGCATGGTATAATAGGATCCTTTCAGGTGAAAAACAGAACATAATTTAAGGATATGATGTCATTAGCAATTGAAGAGACCGACTTGTAACCCTGGGAGGTGTTTAAGCTGCAGATTTTTGGAGTTTGGGAGAACATTCTCAGGAAAAAAAAATACGTGCTTTCTCTGATCTTGTATTTCACACATTACAACCATATTGACAGTCATGAGATGTGTTAGGTCTATAAGTCAGAAAGCACACCCAGAATGCCATCTACATCATGACCAGCACACAAGTAACACAGTTAAAGAACAGACCAAGCAAGTAAAAAACTTGTCTTGGACTCAGCTGTCTACTTGCTCATCTCACACAGTGATCACTTTATTATGTTGTTACTGGATAACAGTGTGAGGTTTTCACATTTTTTTTAGAAATGGCTGAGAATGGGTGAACATTCCTGTGGTAGCTCTGTCACACTGAAAATCAATCTTTTCAACATTGATGATGCAGCTTTTGTTTCAAGAAAATGGGGAATGGGGAATGAAATACAGAATAGTCTTACAAGGTTCTGGGGAAATTAATTAATTCTTTAACATGTCTACAGTGCTTTAAAAACAAAAAAGATTTATCCTTGGTGTTAGGTAAACTCATGCACCTAATGACACATGTCTTACATGTCACCACTTGAAGCCATTGCTCTATTCCACAGAGTTGATTACAAAACATGCCCCAAAAATGCAGATTATTTTTTAGGAGATCAGTCAACAACTTTTCACTTCTTATGAACAAACCAAATTCTTCAGATATCTTTGATTTCCTACAGTCAATTCAGTATGAAAACATGTGCAGTAAAGCTGTAATAAATTATCTCTTAAAGGAAAACAATCACAAATCTGGTTTATGTGCCCTAGTGGTCCAAATGTAAATAAGTACTCAGAAGGGGAAATTAGCATAATAAGCATGAATTAACTGAGTGAGATAAACTAAGAAGCATTTCAGCTTCAAAATGCATCAAAATAATTCTGCATAAATAGAAAAATGTCTTTAAATTTGTGTATGTCTCTTTAACTCCTTAACTTAATATTAACTGAAAATGTCACAATGCTTCATGAAAGGTTATTTCTCTCATATATATCCCTTTGGCTGTAATCTGGGAAAACCAATAAGCTAATATAAAGAGTCTTTTCTGAAAGCAATACTGTACATTAACTAACACATGGCAGTACAGGAAAGCTAAATGAATTATTTTTCTTTTGAGGCCATTAGAGAAGTAGGGATATGCTGCCAAAAATACAAATACATATATATATTTGACAAGTTTTGTCTTTGGACTCATTATGTGTTTTGTTTGGTTGTTTTTTATTTTTTAAATTTTGCCTCTCCAAACATTTCTGAACAGACTTAGCATTCCAGATTGTATATAACACTTGAAAACATTCAGTGGTGGAACACTGAACAACAATAGGAACCTATTAAATATTTCTAGAGTTCCCAGTATTTGTATCAAACATTAGACTTTCAAAATTGATCACTACAACCTTTCAAAAAAATCATGCATGATGTACAGTTTGAAGTTTTGCAGAATCACAAGCACCAAAGATTTTGTCTGCTTTCCATGGACTGTTGCAAAATTCCAGTTCACATTTTTGGCTTTGGAAACAAAAGAAAAGTGTGTCTGAACAAATATTTGTTGGAGTGTGTAAGAATTATATAAATAATAATGCCAGGTATTGCAGTTTAAAATAAATGGTATATGAAGACAACTTTGCATCTTTGTCCTATTAAGAATATGTCTGGAATTTTTTTAATTGCAACACACTAGTTTTGATCTTTGCATCTATCTATGTAGATTTTTGAATAGTTTAACCAAACCCGCTTTCAGCGTTGATTTGTCAATTTTTCTAAATGAATCTGAAATTTTATGTAAATTAATGACACAGTGATTCTTTGAAAATTTTGTGTCCACAAATCTTTTTTTTTTTTTGAATCTTTTATTCCATTTTCCAGCTGATCAAAGAGATTTCCTTAGACAGGAAAATTTTATAAATAAAACAAGCAAGCATACTGCAAATTTTAAGCAGTTTGGTAGATATGTAGGTAGAATCTAAATTAGCACATTGTCTACACTGACCTATTTAGCTTTAAAGCAGAGCTGTGAGAGAGTAATAATGAACTATATCTGCTTTCTCTACATCACACTTCACACTTATCATTTAAAATGTACTTGTTTAGTATTATCAGAGGACACGATGCAAAGTATCTGGCTTGTAAAATCCAAGTATAAGGTTAGAAATAACAATACCATGAAGTCGAAAGCCCCAAAGCAGCTCAGTATTTTCAAAGTTTCAAGATAGGTATTTTGAGTCTCAAGCAATAAGGAAGTGGTTTTCTTTAGAGCAGGAATTAGCAATTGGAAATCTGTTTGCATGTACCCCTTGGGCATTACAGTTCCCTAGGCATTTTCTTTAAGAAGGAGGGCTTGGCTAATAATTTTGAATCTGAGTCTTACTGTTCTACCTTTGCTAGCCTAAATATCCAGCTTTTCTTCTGTGTTTATTCAGAGCATGTGATCATCTGCCTAACTGGTAAGTATCACTCACATGGGGAAAGAGGGCTTATTGATACTTTTACCAAACCTGCCTCAGGAGACACAGAATCAATTGTATTTTAGAATCAATTGTATTTTTCTCTAGACAAAAGATTAACATACTTGGAAAAAAACACAGTTTCTCATCTGAAAATCTTCTAGGATAATGAGACAGTTATAAAGTTGGAAACATCAGTGAGATTCAAGGAGAGGTGAGATTTGGGGAATTTTTTTATGCCTTTGATTGAAAAAAAAAGGAAGGAAAAACCAACCAAACAAACATGTTGGGAGTAATTTATACATGCCAGACTGTGCAACAGAAACACAGCTTAGGAAGTCAATAAAGTGGAAAACCAGGAACCACCTGAGAGCACAGAGAGAGGGCATCTCAAAAAAAGTGCTGCCACCAAAATACCATAGTAACTAAATCTTGCTTTAGATTATCTTTCTTTGGTCTAAAGATTATAAAAGAGTGAACAGAAAGATGTTAATATTTTTTCCTGATAACTTTCGCCATCTTGAAAACCTATATATCTCTTCATGCTGTAATAATTCTTTTCTCAATTAGGAAAAGAGAGATCATTTCCTAAATTGTGTCTTCATATTCTTCAACTGTTGGTAGCTGTTATTCAAAGTCCAGCCAGTCTGATGTCTCAGTTTCTTTGTTTCTTTAATAATTCCTTTATTGGTAACAAAGGATATAAAGGAAACAATAAGTAAACTTCTGAATAGGTTAATGTTTTTAACATCAGCAGTTATGTTGATGTTATCTGAAAATGAGTTAAAATTAAGAGTTCAGGCACATAGTGTACTTGTATTTTAATGAGGTGATTTGTGTAGACCTGTCATTGAGTGTTAACATTTACAAATGCAATTAATTCAGTCATATAAAACAAATATTAGATAGTTATATTTTAATGAATTTAAACCTATGTATAAATGCCAGCAGAAAGTTCCAATCATACTTAGTCAGGAATATGCATTAATCTTCCTTAGTTTTGCTCTATATGGTGCACTAGACAAGATCTTCTGGCAAAATTAAAAATAAATGCCTACATTTGACCTCTGACTCATGCAGTGTGGAAACATACAATATTTAGGTTTTAATTGTGCTATTTTTCAGCTGCACCAAATCGGACCATCTGTCCAAAGTCTAAACTAGATTTGTTTTTCTACATATATTGAAATGCATTTTTTAAAATTAGGTTTTATTATTATTTCTCTGTAAAAAGTTCAGAAATATTAGCATATTTCCAAGCAGGAACAGCCCAACATCCAATTAACAATAAAATATGCATTGAATAAGAAAAATAAATATTGATCTGCAAAATACCATGCCAATTTGTTCTCATGGTAAGCATCCTTTCCCTCCAATCAACTGATTTTCTTTGACAAAGAGAATGGGAAGAGGAAAGTGCTTAAATGAAATATAAGCGAATGTTGTTTATAAAGAAGAAATGTATATACCGATGGCAAATACTTCAGGACAGATTTCCCTACAACTTTCAATTTTTGTGCTTCACTCAAAACAAAAAATAAAACAGATCCTAAAAATCACATTTGAAAAAACTATCACAGATGGTGATGCTTATTTGTATACTTGCTAGATAATGCTTACAGTACCATATATTTGCATTTTATTTTCACTTAGAAGTTGCCTTGCCATAATTTCCATTCCAACAGAGAGGACTCTTCTACAGCAAGGAGGGAGATGGTGGCAAGAGGACTTCAGCAGCATTAAGATGTGACCAGAGGCACAGAATGCTATCATTACAGCACATCCTCTGGAAAGATGTTTGCAGAGCAGAAAGGCTTGCAAGAACCTGAAGGCTGATATTCTGTGACTTAAGGATGGTTGTTCAGGAAGACCAGTGAAGAATGGATTCTTTGGACGTCTGTGCCAATTTACACAAAGGGTGGCCTGTAACCTTGAGGAGTTTGGTCTCTCCAGGAAGAGCCAGGCTCCTGCATCAATGCTTGCTTACTTTCATCTTGCACCCAAAATGGCAAACCCCAGGCAAGCAGCAGTGCATTTGCACTGCCACATGCAAGTGTAACAGACGGTCTTCCCATCCATGAGAACAAATGTCAGTATTTTAGAAAACACTTGAAATTACTTTAGCCAAATAAATGCCCCCAAAAAAATTTGAGCCGTGCCACTGTTCAGATTGTTCTGCTGTTTTTCTTCCTTATGTCAGCAACACTTCACACTCCAGACATGCTAATCCCAAAATATCTACACAGGAGCTTTAGAATTTCTTATACCTCCACAAGACATGGGGATGAAATGTAGATGTTTTCAAATCCGACATCCGTATCTGAGTTAATCACCTTAGCCTTTATAATCAGTGAGTGGGTAGGATAGGAATTTTTTGGGCATGGTTCATCTCCTCCCAAAGTAGAATTTTGTCAAGTGATTGATGATCTAAATGTGCTTATTAGTCTCCAGAAGACCATGGCATGACTATATGACTAGAAGTTAGGTGAGATGAATCCCACCCACAGTGATGTATTAGGTAAACAAATTGTATCAAAATTTCCCAAAACATATTAAGTTGATGACTGCTGTAGTTTAATATCGAACATCCCCCCTGAAGTGCCCTTTACTTTATCAGTTATTGTCAAAATGAAGTCATGAATTCCAATAATGAACAGCTGGAAAAGTGCATGTTACATCAAGGTGAAAAACATCTGGAGTGTTCTACAGAGGATTTGATGGAGGTTTGATAGAGATGAATGTAATTCAATGAGCTGGAATTGCTAACAACAAAATAAAAAAGACAAGGAAAAGTAAAGAGGGAAAGTAAAAGAAAGCTGCCAAATTCCATATTATCATTTCTGTAGTTGAGAAACTCTGAAAACGTGGCTATTTTTGTTAAAGCTCCAATAATATCTGCTATTTCTGTGACAATTGACTTGATTATTAGCAATATTGAAGACCCAATTCCTGAAATACTGATAAAACTTTTTAGTTTGAATATGCACTTAAAATAACATGCTGAAAAGAATATATGACCAAAAATATTTTTTTAGAACATGAAAGGGCACCATAGTTCAGAATAACCATTTGCAAGGATAGAACCAATGTAATACAGATTTTCTGTTTTGCTGAAGGATGTCTTTCTGACAGAAAAATGGTAAAAATACTTAGTCATCATGAGCAACACTGAAGTTATGTGAGTAAGCAATACCTGTTTGCTGTAGTTTCGTCTGTGACCTAGGAATGAGTACTGAACTGTAGTTAAAATTCTTAATGTACAATATCTGGGGTTCAAAGTCATACTTTTTTAGAAAATACTTGCTGTAATACTTGCTGTATTTATTAATATTGTTCCTATCACTTTAATACTTTAAGATGAGCCAGTAGGGATATTATGGTACTGTAAAATTTTAATACTAATAAATGTGCCTATGGAAATAAAATACATGTAAGTTAGTGCTTTTATGAGATTGCAGTTGATTTATGTTATGCTGCAACCCCTTTCTGAGGAGGAAGTCTTAGAAACAGGTATATTGCAGACTATTGTATTTCTTTCCACCATTCTAAACACAATAAACAGTTGAATGGTATGTAAAACTCTTAGGAAAACTTGAATTTAAATAGAATGGCATACCAAATGATAGATGTGTTAAACTTTTAACAGGTTAGTTGTTCACTTTTAATTTATTAACCACCACTTATTTCAAAGATTATTGACAGTCTATCAGAATTTTCTACTGCATACTACAGATAGAAAGAAAAAGACACCTGAAACCATTTCTCTTTAAGATGTTTTCCTCTCAGTGTCTGTTTACTATAGTGCACACTCATTATTTGTGTCTAGTGTGTATCCAGCATGAGACCTCAGAGACCATATACAGACTGCTGAACTAGAAATATTTTTTTATTATTTCAAGTGTTGTTATTTAATTAGTTTTAAATTATGTGTAGTCCTTTCATTATTTTATGCTGGTGTCTATTGTGCAGTCTTCTACAGCAAAGCATTGGAAGGTTTGTTTTCTTCTAGAGTGTTTCTGTTCTTGTGGGTTTTTTTGTGCAGTACCCTTAATGATAATTTATAATTCTTTAAATACAAAAATTGCTGAAGGCTCCTCAGCAGTACAAGAAACACACTCGGTTGGCTCCAAACTGTGTTTTCCTCTTCAATCTCTTGAACATTGTGTACAAACAATACCTGTGAGACTGGAAAATCAAATCACGAAGCTTATACACATTCTTCCAGAACAAATTTTTCCCAACTAGGATAAGTACAGGCACCTACAACCTGAGTATTTATGTGCTGTAACTTTGCCATCCTTGTTGGTCTAAACCAAGTGAACTTAGTCCACCACTTGCATGTGTCATTGTGTGTCATCACACAATTGTATGTGTCATATGTGACATCATACACCATCAGTATCATTGAACTTATTTATTGAACTTCAGATTCTCCAGACCAGAGTCACCTACAGGTAAACAGCTATGTAGGCAATTTGCTTTTCTAGAGTGAACTCTTAATACAGCACGTGTTTAAACAGCACTGCCATTGAATTAATTGTCACAGACCTGACCTGCTTCTCCCATGCTCCTTATGCTTCTTCCTTAATGCAGTTGGGCAAATAAGTGGTGTCATCACTTCTACTCAGCTTATTGCCTTGTTTCAGGTCAGGGGGATGAGTAAAGCCAAGGTGTGTACGGCAAACACCCAACACCACACTGAGGTTGATACCTTACAACCAGACAAAGTCCTGGCAGTAAATCCTAGCAATATGAGGCACAGTGAACAAAACAAAACATCACAACAACAATTAGGCAGGGTAAACTCTTTAATCTCTGGGTCAGAGCATTTGCTTTCCCTATTTTAATGGCCTTGTAGGTTCCTGCTTTGATTTATTTACTACCTTTCTAGAAGTGGGTCAATAAAAGCGCCTTTATAAACATTCAAGTCCTACTCTCAGCAGTCTTAATTGTCAGCATCAGTTGTCTACACCATGTACAATAAAACATTTTTGCCTAGGGAACTTCAAAACTGTGTGGTTTTCAGTGCATTTTTCTCTGTGACTTTGTAAATAATTGTAAAATGGATACCTCTTCTCAAGGTGTTTTATCTTTTTTTTTTTTTCCTAGAAAATCAGTGTTTATACTCCAGGTCTGTGAAGAATCCCCCCCAGATATCAGGTGTAAGTATTGTTTCAGATTTAAGTAATGAATTTCCCTTTTTTAAGTTCAGTTAGATATATTATCTAACAAGTACTTTAGCTGTAATTCTACAGTCACAGTACAAATATTTCTCAGAGGGATATATTGGCTATATCTTGAAAGAAAGTCACTACCATCTTCCCACATGCTCAACATCTATTCATGTGCTGTTATGATTGTAACAAATGAGATATTCAAGTTATTCAAATAGCAGTAAAGAGACAAAAGTCATTGTGTGCTTTTGAACAAAGTGTTGAATCTTACCACATAAACAAATAGAAGCTTGTGCTGCATACTTCCTATACACCAATAACATAGACATCTCCATCACCATGAAAAATAGAGAAATTTCAAGGGCTATTGAACTTTCGTATGCCATCACATTTACATCCTACATAGGTGCTTCTATAATTACCACACACTGATAACATTCTCAGTATTTAGTGATCACCACCCAAATATCTAGTCCACTTGTGATGATGATGCAGTATTTATACAATGGTTGGTGACAGGAAAACAAGCCAGGTCAGAACCTCATTTCTCAGGTTCTCTTAGTTACTTTAAATTTTCCCTCCCATTCATCTAGCTACAGTGTCTGGTTTTGTGTATGCATCATCTCTGTTCTCTCTCCCACTCTTCAGATATCTCTCCTGAGCCAGATGACCTCCATGGGTGTATTTTATCTTTAATACATCGTGGTGTGGTATGGTTAATTTGATCCAAACCTGAAGGTTTTTATTTAGTCAGACTGAAGAATTTGGATCAGGCAAGTATTAGAACACACCCACTTACCTTGCTGAGCATCCCAGTGAGCATCTGTGTCCTGCTGAGTGAAATCCTGGTACTTCCTGCTTTTCACTTTCCTGAGTGGTTTGCATGATGAGCCATGGGGTCAGAGTCTAACTCTTTATACTCTAAAAGTTGTTGCTCTCTTCATTTATGATGATCCTCTGGAATTCAGTAAGACACCAGTCAGTTTGAATAAGGACATTGGAATCCCATACTGTGCTACTAGAGAGCTGGCTTTCAAGGTGCTGCAAAGCAGAACATGGCAAGTAATTACACCATTAAATAGAGTAACTCAGCATTAACTATAGTGGAATTACTAGAACATTTTTTAATGTATTGTTTTAAAAACTTTCACTCATATATCCATTTCTCCCCTCCTTCTTGTCTCAAAATGGACTTATACAGACTTTCCAGGTTTGAAATTTTATTTGCCCTCTGTAAAAGCTCAGATAATCTTCAATGTTAAGGTTTATTGCTCCAGCAATCTCTGAAGGCATTTTTACTGTCCAAGTGCAAGGGATAGCAAATGAACTGAGGGACACCTACCACGTGATACCATGACTCTGACTAGCTTTTACTGTAAATTCTGTATGTAGTCCTCAGATGGCAGAATGCCTGATGAAGTCCCACTTATTTGCCCATCTATATGCCCACAGGCATCGTACACATGTATTTCAGAGACCTTTCAGCAAGCCTACTCAATAAAATTTCAGTCCATTCCAAGTTTATAAGGGTTCAATCAGGCAGATGTTAATCAGTGAACTATGCATAAAAAAAGGAGCAGCAGTTTCCACCGTCTCCAAGATACTTGCCATAGAATCTATTATTCCAGTACCACAATTGAAAAAGGGCTTAGGTTTCAATTGAATCTCTTTTGCAGTCTCAAAGAAATTAGGGCTCCTCTAGGCTGATACTTACTCTAATGAGCCTGAATACTGTGAAACTCTCCCTTTCCATCCCCAAAAAGGCTTCTCTGACCATAAACAAGACTGTAACTCTGGAGGATTTCCTATGCTCTATTGATCTAAAGGTATGCTTTATAGTCTCTCAAGAATGGTATTTGTCTTTATATCAAGTTCTGAACCAGTAAAATTTCCCCAGACAATTTTATTAAGCTGATAACTGCTCATTTAAGGAAGAGAGAAGGACTTTTGTTTTGTTGGCCAGTTAATCAGAAGCTTTTTATTTATTTACTGTGAAAATTCTTTTTTATTCAGAAATCAGAAAGAATTTCAGAAATCAGAAAGAATTTCAGACAATCTGACAGTTACTTTGCTTTCTGGCATGTCTAAAACAACAGAATTCAAGGAGTCCTTTCCATATAGGCTTTTGTGTTTTATTAAAAAAATCCATTATGTTTGATACCTAATTTAACTCAAATAAATGTCAATGGAAAACTTGTTATTAACTTTATTGGAACTCAAGAAAGCCACATTTCTGGTGAGGGTTTTGAAAGGATTTTGATTTCTGAACACTTCCATACTTCAATTCTCTGGAAGCAGACAGCTATATTCTGGAGTTCCATGCCACCTGTATGTATATACATTGGAATCCAAGTTGATTGGACTTTATCTATGCTATCTTATCTGCTTATCTTATCTGCTTATCTACCTAAGCAGTACCCATAAAATGACAGAAGTGATGCTTCAACAAGCGTGCAATCTAAATTAGTGAGGTAAAGGAAAAGAATAGAGAGAGAAGGAGTAGGACGTGAAGACTACACAAGGACGATAGAAGCCATGGGAACACAATTTTCTTGTAGATGTAGCTAAAGATTATCCCTCACTTCCTCACTGGAGGTGATAGAGGTACTGACAGGTATTACTAAGACATTCAAAACAAGTGGCATGCAACTGTAAGCGAAGACTTAGCTTGCCTAAAGTTTGCTGTAGTTTTCTTATTTGCTGCAATGTTGAAAGTGCACTGAAGATGTTGCTCCACTGAAAAAAGTAATATATGGAGCAGAATTCCAAACACACCATGAAAAGATTCATGTCTGTCAATGTATATAAAATGTATGTGTATGAAATCTACTAAGTTGATAGGTTTGATAGATATTGTCACTATTTGAATGGTAGAACAGATATTCTACTAAGGATGAACTGATGTAATTCTGCTAGGACTTAAGTTGCCGAAGAATAATAGAGGCAAACATATTAATATATAAGAGACAGAAAGAAAGAAAAATCATTGGGAATAGGGGCAATTGAAAAAAGAAAGTAGCAGAACAGTCCTAATTGCATCTGTATTTACCAGCATATTGTAATGACCATCATAAAAATTAAGGAAAAAGAAAATTCATTAAAACATAGAAATTGTCCTTATTCTTAATTTCTTCACTGTCCTCTCCCTGTGGCTGACAGGACTTCCTTTAGAGCTGGAGAAGAGTAAATGGTGTTAAATTCATGGGTCCTAACTTACAATCATTCCAGTTTATTAAAAATATGATTTTTTTTTCTGACATGTCTAAACAGAGACGCTTCTTTCTTACAGGTTTTTAGGAATTTTTGGTGCTTTCTTAAAAAAAATAAAAACTTCTGCTTCTTAAAATCATACAGTTAATTCAAAAAATTTGGAAAATGCTTGAATATTATTTTGATTTCTGTGTTCACTTTTATTTTGAATAAAGCTGCTTTTAAATGATGTTCCAAGTATGGCTAGTGTTTGCCTTTGGGTATCAAAGTGATTTTCACCTTTGTTTATTGGATTACCAAATATTTCAGTTCTCTTAGTTCTCTTCACAGTCCCTTTCAGCAGCCAGTATTTCAAGAAAAAACTCAGGATCCAACCAGTGGGACACCAGCACCACTGCATCCCAGTGTCAGCAAACATTCAGAGACTCGGTGGAGAAATGGAATTGCTTACTGCAGGTGGTTTGATCATGTAGCATGAGGAGTTTAAATCACTAAAGGGCAAAATACAATTTATATAACCTTTCTCTCAGTGTCTGTGAAGGCAACTGCCAGATACCAAGTAAAGGGAGCAGTGCTGTATTTTAATGACTATCTGAGGTCTCCAGTTAATTCGCTGAGTTTTTAGAGAACCATGAGATCTTTGACAGACCACTGGAAAAAGAAATTAGTTTTGAATTAGTTTATAAGACCTTCCTTGATCATGGGCTAGAAAGTGCAGGTTTTCTCTGTTTTCTAGGTTTCTTTTTTCCTTGTTTTCATTATCTCCACAAGTTGTTAACTTTTGCTGGTGACACTCCTTTTTTCTCTTGTGAGAAAAGGACGTGTAAACTGTTTTTTGTTTTGATTCAAGACACACCTTTGTCTTTCTCTTGGTGTGATAAAGCATTGACATCTATTTGGCCCAACTAAATTTAAAAAAACATTAACCTACAAAGGAAATTTGGGAGTGTTTCAGGACACTTGGCACAGAAGAGGATTGAGCTGCACTTTAAATTTAGAGTTTTACAGATATACTGTTCAAAACACAATAAAAAACATGACGTAAACTCAGGAGGGATAAAACAGTGGTCTCACCTCTAGGTTTCTGAAGCCAGAGCACCAGGGCAGTGGTGGCTGACATTTGCTATGAAAGTTAAGGCATTCCATCACTCTCCTTGTATCTTACCAGACAGAAACCAGGAAAGCTTTATATCACAAAAGTTTTAGGATTTCTGCTTGAAGACTAAAAACAGAAACAAATTAGATAGCAAAGCTTGACTAAAGATGACTTCTGGTTGAAGGATGCTGCAGGCCATGGCTGGTTAGCTTTGTTCTTGGGCCATGTTTGATGTTACTTGTCAAGTCTGAGACACAGAGAACTGGGGATGGGAAGAAGACAGAGAGAGAAAGAGAGAGCTGCAATTAGAAATAGGTATTTTCTAAACTGCAGACTTGTATTTTTATAGTGGGTATATTTATTCCTCAGTTCAGACCTTTCCCAGGGTGAAAGGAGTTGGTTATTTCTTGTACAATTTAGCCTATGTCAGGAGGGCTATTTTAACTGCAAAGAGAAATATGTGAAACTGTCAGCCACAGACCTTTAATTCCCAGGCTTATTTTTGTAAACAATGATGCCATATTTTTACGGCACACTCCCTTTCACAGAGATATAAAGATCAAACATGAATGTTTCATTTTCCATAACTCTTCCAGACAAACATAGCTCTTCCAGAAAAATAATAATAAAAACCCCAAAGAGGTAAACAACATTCACAGAGGGAATATAGTTTAAGTAATTCACACAGTATACAAACATGTAATGGTACAAAACCTGCAACATGAGTTTTTTGTTACATTTTAACAGTGTTTCCTCAAATCTTCAAAGCTTGCTTGATGGTTTGCTGAAGTAATTGAACCACTCTTGAGTTGTTTTATATAGGACATCTTATCTTTCTTTCATTACCCAGTCCGTGGCTTCTTTTCTATTCCCATGAAATCCATGTACACACTTTAGAAGCCCTCCTGAACAAGCTTGCTTCTAACTTTCACAGAGCCCTTAGCACAATTTGAATACGAAAGAGATACTGAATAAAAAGCTTTAATCTCTTGTCTGCTATTCTTCTTTCTTGCCTCTTCATCTCCCCCCCACCTCCTCTGCCCCCCTCCCCCTTCTTCCAAGAGCTTTTCTGTGTTAGTAAAGTGAACACTTTCTGTTTTAAGTAAGTGTAATGCTGCAGAAGATGCATTGGGAGAGTGAAACCAAAAGCCTGGCCTGTGAAGCCTCTTTGCCACAATTTAGCAATAATTGTGCTGCATTTACTCGCTCTTGAGCTTTTTGCAGGTAAAAGATTAGTAAAGAGCTCTTCTTAACAAAATCACTCAATCAGTAGCAAGCATAGGTAGTATCAAATGTGCCCTCTACCTCAAATACTGTGGGGCTCTTTCTTCTGATACCTCTTCCCTCAGTTAACTGGAACTGCTTTGAAAGGGCTTTCTGTTCTCTGCTCTCTTGTCAATTTGAATGCCAGGAAATGAGCCCCCTTTGTGAGATTAATTAATAGCAGGAGCTGATCGGCCCAAGCCCAATTGCCATGCAACAGAGCTGTAATTGCTACTTTGTGGAAAGGAAAGAAAAAGTTTTGGTTGCAGTTTAAGAAGAGGGTTTAAGGAAAGTTCTTTGAACTAGAGGTCTCAGTGCACTGGATTAAGGCAAGAAGCAAGGAGGCCTTTGAAGTTTGTTAAGAGGTTTTGGAGGAGAAAAAAGTTGGGTGGCAAATGGGAGCTGGCAACATCAAAAGCATTTAACACCATTCCTCACCTGCTTGTATTCAGAGCAGGGACCACAGGCTGGAAGCATCATTTGCTTGCAGTTTAAATGGTCACTTTGGGGCTTTATTTGTTTTGATCGGAAACTACACCATGTATACATTGTTGTGTGTATAAGGGTTGTTACACCTGGATGTACAGAGCTGCATGTACCCTGTTGCATGAATATGCATGTGCATTACATGTAGAGGTATCCACAATCACAGAGTTCAAGGTAATAATTGACATCTGTCAGTTTTCTTCTTACCACATCTCTAATTGCTACTTTGTTTATTATTTGTGCACTGACATACTAGTAGTGACGGATTACTGATATTGCTGATTCCTCATTAGATTAAAAGATTTAGTAGATGCAGGTTTTGCTAAATTATTCCAAGTGTTACATACATATATATTTGGCAATATTTCAAAAGTTAAGGTCATCTTTGGACAAAATTTGACCAATGGAGAGTGGACAGAAGTACCTTGCAAATGCCAAGGCCAAAAGCAGGCATGGCAGAAATCTTTCCAAGAGCTGGAAATACAAACTCTGTGACAAATTAACATCCCTTCATCTTTTTAACATATAATGGCAAGGGTGAGACTTCACAAGCAGAACATAGCTCTGTGTCCAGCAGGGCAAAGATCCTAGAAAACTGTCCTAATGGAGGCTGGAAGATTACCTTGGAGCCAGGGGATCCTCAAGTGCAGCAGAGACAAGGATCTGTCTCGACTCCACTGCACTGCAGGGTCCACGGCCAGAGCCCTTATATGCTGGTAGCACTCTCAGTGGCATGAAACTACCTTGGAAGATGTTACAAGCCAGTGGAGCTTAGAGCAGCCTTGAGGTGTTCTGAATTACACAGATGAGCCACTGTCAGTCCTGAAATGCAGTCAGGGCAAAGGTGGGGGAAATCTGCTTTTCTCCACTTCCTCAGCTTTTACCATTTACATCACCAAAGTCCACAGGGCAAATTCACATCTCATGTGATATGAACATAGCCAGGGCCTTCTGGAGGATGAATTTGGCCTGATATCTACAATCTCTTAGTAACAGGACAGGGCTGCAGATTAGGCCACACATGTCTTGTCCCAAACTTGGTGAAGTTCTTTAAACCATTGCCTTTTGAGAATGGTGACAGCCTTTATTGCTTTCTGTTTCTACACAACCCAGTAGAAAAGACTTCTACCACTGAAATGGTGTTTCTAGTTAAACATGCAATCCTCTCAACAAGCAGGTCTTTATGCTGTTAATTTGGGTGGTGGGATGAAATTTCAGAGTGGCATCAGTTTGAAAATCATTCAGGTCTCATCTACCTTCCTCACAGTTTATGAATAATAAGAAAAAAGGGATTTATTCTATTTTTAAAATTCCCAGGGTCTGTAGTTTTGTATATTTGTCCTTTTTCAATCTTGCATATAAAAATAAAACAGAAAACTAAATGTGCCTTCAAATAAATGTCAGTAGGTATTTGAACTCTGTCTACACCTCTCAGTCCAACCCTTTGAGATGGCATTTGATCAGAAATTTTTCTTCTCTCACCTTCCAGTTCACTGCAGTACTTAAAAAGGTACAATTAAAAGATAATGGGAAATGAAGCCTTGCTGAAACAAAAATCCAGATAGAAAAACATTTTAATGAGGAGGGCTTTAGTAAGATTACAAACAAAATCTTGAAAAAACAAACAAACAAACAAACAAACAAAAAAACACCAAAAAAAAAATCCCAAAACAAAACTGTAAAGAAAAAGCCCCAAAACAACAACAAAAAAGACAAGCCATTTTAGGCAGGATTCATCTCTCCTAAGCCTTTGCCTTCTCCAGTCTCAAGTGGACTCCCGCTGCCTCTGAAGCATAAATCTGCGCCTCTAAGACAGGTGGGACGGTTTGCATGGCTGTGTCTTTCCAGTGTCTATAGAGGCAGCCTGTCCAGCTGTCTACAGGGCAGCATGTGTTGAAGCAGTTAAGGTTGGGCAGTGGAAAACCACCACATCATGGCTAAGAGAGGCTTTTCCAAACACTGGCAGATGCACTGGAAAGAGGGATTCTGTGATTCATGTTCATTATTGGCCAATATATTTTAGTTTATTTTTGTAACTGTTTAGAAGAACACCCTAGAGTCAGATATAACATAAAGAATATCACCAGACAGAGCACAGTAGACCATGTTCTTCATGTTGTAGTCCATTTTCAACGGTCCAGGTGCCAAAAAATCTGTCTATCTATCTATCTCTCTATCTATCTATCTACCTATCTATCATTTTTTACATCAAAGTACTTCGCAAAATAGGGACGCCCTCTTCAGCAGCAATGATAATTTTCCCATTTTAAACTCCAAAATATTTATGGTGGTTAGCTGAGTGATTCTACATCGCCTCTTCTCCACTTGCTTTTTCATGTTCTATCATTGCACAGCCTTCCCATTGTCCTGAGATCCTCTCCCCAGAGTGATTACAATCTTCAGCTCCTCTATAAGCTTATCTGCTTATACATCACATAAGAAGTTTCTTTCTCATATAATAACCAAGATGTAAATAAACATAAAAATTAAAGGAAAACACTAATTCTGGGGCTGATTGGATGAACTGTAGTAAGTATATATTATATTTTGGAGAATATTGTGCCATTGACTTGTAAATTTATCTGTTGAACTCATTTTAAGCCATCTTTTATCTCACATTTCAGTGTCTCATCTACTAGAGGGCGATTTACTTAGAAGCCAAGCCTTGAAAACAATTTGCAATTGTGACTATTCTAGGAGATCATAGGGAGGCCAGAAACAAACACAAGTTTTCAAGAGGCACCAGTTTTCACCTTAGGACATGTAGAAGTCTCAAACTTCAATATCCCAAGGTCACATTGCATGTCATAGCAAATTTTACTTACCTTAGGCAAAGCGGTGATGTAGATCTTCATTTAAACACACAAATTAATTTACAAAATGTGAAAGTAAAGGATGCCTCAGCCCTGATTCACAAAATATCTACAAGATACCCAAGCCCATCCATATATCATTGTTTTTCAGTAAGGTTTTCTATAATTACATCTGTTAACAAATGTAGCAAATTCAATTAAAATTTAACTGGCAGTGCATGGAAGCAAAACAAGTTCACTTCTATTATGTCAAACACCTTATTTTATGCCATGCATGTTAAGGTTTACCACTCCTTAAGGCTTGCAACTGCAACATTTTAACTGATATCTGGAGGCTTGTAATTGTATGTGTGCACATCAATTATGGATTGGATTCAGCATTTTCAGATAACTTCACCAATCACAAAGAGAGCTCAGTGGTCTCCTGGCATTTTCGGAGCAGTTTGATTACAGGTGTAATACATACAGCCTTGTTAGCTCTCAGTGATGAGGGATTCCCTTCCCTTCTGGGTTCTAGCTGAGGCACTGACCATTGCTTTTCACTAACAATTTCTTTCTGCTCCCAAGAGATGTTTTAATGAGCCCCTCCGACATGGCCAAAGGCAAGAAATGTTCTCTGGGCCAGTGAGGTGAAGAGCCAAAGCTTAGCCTACTAGGCAAGCAATAATTAATAAGGCATTTTTGATTCATCTCAATTCATTAACAAAGTTACTTTTTTTTATTATTATTATTATGACTGCTAAGCAACAAAACGTTAAGTCTGTCACATTGCTCACAAGTATTGAATGAAAAACTCGTGCCAAGGTACGCAAAAAAATTTAATTTATGACAAAAATAAATGAATTTGGAATACTAATTGGGAGAAAGCAACTGACAGATAAAATGAAAGATTGATTTTAGGGGAAATGGAGAAATCTGTTTCCTGCTTATTTTAAGGACAGGGAAAGAATTCTGATTAGAAATGTATAGCCAGCTAGGTTAGTAGAGGTTTTTAGATTTGTCTGAAATTTTTCTAAAATTCATGGCTATCTGCTGATCAGGCAGAGTGACCATGGGGCTGTGGTATGTTTGGATTAATGGCAATCGCTCATTGAGACCCTCAGACTGTGTTGCCCCAAGACAAACGGTTTGTCAGGTTACAAACATTGCTTCTTTGCAGCTAATATCTTTCCTTGCTTCTTTCCAGCCTAATATCGGGCATAATTGATTTACAAAGGATCAAACTTCTGCTGGAATAATATGCACAAACTGCTAAGAGCTGATTAAGGGATCCTTCAAATTTTTGTTTTCGTAAGTCAGGATCTTGAGAGAGACAACCAGCTTTGATAAGTTGTTTGGCATTTTGCCTCCTTCCTCCTTTCCCTACGCTGAAGAAAAAAAACATTGCCAGGAAGAGGAGTAATAAGAAATATTAGTTAAAAACAGGGTGCATCAAAACTGAAGCTCTTTAGAGATATGGAGGGGGCATCAATCACTTCTGCGGGCACATTAAGCTGTTACATATTATAGCCATCTCAGTTTAAGTGGTGTAAGGCTCATCTCATTTGCATTTGTTGTGTTACAATCTTGCTTCAGGCCTGTCTCCACAGTGAATAAGGTGGCTGTGCAAGGCAGCTTGTGGCTGGCATAAAGGATATGTCAGAGTCAAGCTGCTTCACTAATCAGCTTTGCTGGGGCAGATACATGATAGTCTATGTGAAGAAATTTAGATAATAGTATACAGCATCCACTGGAACTGTATATAGTGTATATAGGGCTTTAGACTAACTTCTAATCCTTCATGGAAAATTTGTAAATACTGCAGTGATGTTCTAGTGACCTCTAAAGGCAGCTGGTTCTCGCTGTGTAGCACTTTTTGTTAAACCTCCCGTTTTGTAACGCTCATAATGCTAATGTTTCTAAAGGCTCTACGTGGAGAATTTCCCCAAAAATATGATTTCTCCATTAAACCTTCCACGTTTCATTGCCACCTTCCCACTCCTCCCCACTGTCCGCATGAGCTGCAAGTGAACCCCGCACCCCAGTCCTCCTCCCTGCCTGCATCCCCTCCTTCCCTCAGCCCCTCTCCCTCCTGCCTTGCTCTTCCCCCGTTTCGGTCACGCTGCCGCCTGAGCGGGGCCAGCCTGGGCTGCGGGTCTGTCAGGGCTGCGGGTCCCGTCAGGGCTGTGGGTCCCGTCAGGGCTGTGGGTCCCGTCAGGGCTGCGCGTCCCGTCAGGGCTGCGGGTCCCGTCAGGGCTGCGGATCCAGCCCAGGCTGTGGGTCCCGTCAGGGCTGCGGGACCAGCCCGGGCTGCGGGTCCCGTCAGGGCTGCGGGTCCAGCCCAGGCTGCGGGTCCCGTCAGGGCTGCGGGTCCCGTCAGGGCTGCGGGTCCCGTCAGGGCTGTGGGTCCCGTCAGGGCTGTGGGTCCAGCCCGGGCTGCGAGGCCTGCCCGGACTGCGGGGGCCGGCTGGGCTGCGGGCCCCAGCCCACAGCAGCCACTGCCAGCGTGACCCTCCCCGGGGCTCGCCAGTGCTGGCCGTCATCTCGTGCCGTAGTCTCACCTTCCGTTCCTCTTGTAAACAACTTGGCATCATCAACTTTCCTCCATCCAGCAGGTCAGGCCAGGGGCCTTATTAACATAGAATAGCAGTACCTCGCCACGGGCCAGCCAGCATGGGTGCTGCTCTGAGTCGAGTGTGACTGCACTGTTAAACTGGCTTAAAAAATGTAAGTTTTTATAGACGTTACTCTTCTGTTTCGTATTTTCTATTCCTCTCTTTTTCCCTTCGGTGATTTTAAAATTACATTTATGAGAGAAAATTAAAAAAAAATAAAAAATAAAAATGGAAGGAACAAGAAGAGAAGGCTAGAGTTGAGATTCAACCACCCTCCCTCAACTCTTCCCGACACAGTGTTTCCAACTCTCTGTAGCATTGCATTTTTCCCACTGTCATTCCCCTTCAAGCTCAGCTAGCAGGTCTAGTGTGCCATTTTCTTGAGTGTCAGTCTGCAAAGATGGCCAGATCACACAGATCAACCTCGCCTTGTCTGGGCAGGTCTCTGCTGCCATGCACCTCTCCTGCATGTTCAACTCCTCCACTCAGCAGCTCTGATGGTGAGCGCAAGATGCCGTGCTTTGTTTGCTTTAGTCATGATTAAGCAATTAAGCTGGATATTTGGGTCCATTTGCACAGCGGTGCGCACAAACACACATAAACATTTAACAGTATATGATAAAAAGCTATAAAGTGTTTTAAATGCAGGTGAATTCTACAGAATAATAGGTCAGTAATGTCTTTTATTGCTCCCCTATCGAAGATAAGGGGAGCGTTTTTTAAAACAACCTCCTCCTCTTCCTCACAACCACCAAGACTCCCCCCCTTACACACACACACACACACACGCACACATATGATGAAAGACCTATAAAGTTAAATAGTTGGGAGATAATAACTCTAATGGTAAAGGTCCCAGCGTACGTATACCACCCTGCCTCTGGCAGTAATCCTGGCTTTGGGGATCTGAAATTTCCTAAAGATGTATTAGTGTCTTATACACATGTGCTCTTGTGCACTCATAATCCTTTTCACTAGCTTCTTAGCTGCATGCTTTGTATTTAAATTTTCCTTCTGACCAAGTAAATCCCTTTGGATGAAGTGACAGGAGCTTTTCAGCACCCATAGCTGGGTGACAGCTGGTGTAGAGGCTCTGAAAGACTGCAAAGTGTTCCTTACTAGCTTTCTTCAGGACCAGTGTCAGCCACCAGCTGAGCGATTTGTTAGCTCCCCTTTGGGCATCAGTCAGCTGAAGAGGCTCACATTAAAGGCTAAAGTAATACAATAGATATTAATATAAAAAAACCCCCCACAAAACAAAACAAAAAAACCCCCAATATCTGGTTTTACTGTGCTTTTAATTAGGTGCTTATTCATTATATGTGAGTACAGCACATTTTCATTAATTCAGGAAACCCTTTATTAATACTGTATGAAGTATGTATGCCTGCCTCAGAAACACACTGTTAAAACTTTGGCTTAAAAGACATAATTGTCAAAAGCTTTTCTAGGAGCAGCACAGCAGTTGAAGCAGTTTACTTACAGATCACAGAACAAGATGTTTGTATTTATTTTCCCTTAAGTAAAGTTTCCCTGAAAATGTCCAATGTGTAATATATTCTGTTATTTAATTCTAGATTTGAAGGTTTGCTTCTCAGGGGTTCTGGCAAGTTTTTGCTACTGGAATTAGTAATGAGGAGCTCTGGAACTGTGGAAGTAAATCGTGCAGCATAGTCAGGTTGTTAAAGGAAAAGCAATCCAAAAATGGGACGGTTTCAGAACCAAACTAGGGCTGGGTACAGCGTTGCAGGATGCTGCCTGCACAGACTTTTCTGAGGGGGTGCAGGCACAAAGGCAGGGGAGAAATTCTCTACCATTTCTCCACCAAGTAAAGCAAAGATTAATTTAAAAGAAGGCAATTTTAAAAGACAGTGGCTTGTAAGATAAAAATTTTAATTATTTATTGATCTCTAAGGAGATTGAAGTACTGAGCTAGGTAAAACTCCCACAGCATTCAAGTTGTTTTGCTTGAGTAAGGACTGTTGGCTTAGACCAAAGACTTATGAGAATTGCTTCACAAAAATAGTAATTAATATTCAAAACTTTGTTACTGTGCCACCCACACATATATTTGTGAAAGTATTTCAACTTTAAATAATAATCAAGACCTGTGGTAATCAAACATGTAGAAGTATTTTAATTGTATTATTTTATATAATTTATGTTGTAATTATAAAATTCTCATTTACAAATTGAGATACAGGAAATTGTAAAATTTCTTTCTTTGGGCTGATAGGTTTTAATAAAGTTGGAAGGTGTGTAAAGAGTGCTTCTCTCTTTTTTCTTCCTTGTTCTAAAAATGATTGGGGATCCTAAATGAATAAATCAAAATTCCAAAAAGACATGAATCCTCTCAAAGCTTTGAAACATTATTATTCCTAAAACAAATAGCTAAATTAAAACTACAGATATCTGAGGCGGTTCCCAATTCAAATTTTGTTCCTGATGACTAAAATTAAACCAACTTTGGGTCTTTGATTCATGCCCAGTAAAAAACTTTGAAAGTAATTTCTATAAGAATGCTCATTTTCAAAGAAATATAACAGTTTTCAATATCATTCATTTCACTCAAAGTTTCTTCCCATTTTAATCAAATCTGGAGGTTTATTGTCTGGGCTTTTTCAGTGACAGTTGCTAATTGAATAAGATCTATTTTGTAGAAATAATAAAATTTGCAAGGTGCTTCTTATCTGTGAGTGATAGATCACAGAAATGAGGAAGATTATTCAAATGAATTAAAATAAAACATTGTTTTCTGGCTCTTCTTTTTACTTTGGAAGCTTAACGAAACCAATTTACAAAGAAAAAGTGAGGGTTTTTTATTTTAAACCCTTTTAGATTTCTCTGCAGAGGCAGTTACATACATACCACAAGAACGTACACTGCAGTTTCAGTAGAGAGACAGCACTACCTTTCACAGACCAAATCACAGATGTATTTACAGTTCTCACTCCTCCTGTAGCCTTTGAATGGATTCTTGCTATTCATTCTTACATCTGGATTTTGACCCTTCTTTGCATACATTTTTCGCACTTCCAAAATATACTGCTGTTGAGCCAGAAAATAAACACTCACTAAAATCTCAAATTAAGCCTCCCCCTGAATGAGTTGTTGAGGGACCTGATCCTGCACTCGCTGAAGTCTGTGGAAGTTTTAATCACAAATCACACAAGCAAATGAGACAAGGGCCCTTATAGTCTTAATACCTGGTCAACTTTCTGAGCTGCAGAACTGAAAGCTTTCTTGTAAGTGTTGTAATTCTACAAATCTGCTAATAATAAAAACGGAATTTGGGAAATTTTTAGTTTGAACTCAGCATTTCACTTAGGTCATGATCCCATGCACTTCTTCAGCATGTTTTTCCCTTATGAATTATTAATACAAGGCTTGTAATGGGCTCACAAGTCACTCCAGAGTCCTTATTAGTAAATCATGGTCACAATATCAAACTGAAAAATTCACAGGATGTATAGTAAAGATAATATTTAATGATATTTTACAGAGAAAAAATATACAATAGCAAAATATAACACAGTGTCTATTTCCTCTAAATATTAATTGTTGTTTTCCCTAATCGGGTTAATCAAAGTTTCTTAATATTTCAAGTTATTTTGGTTTGTGGTTTTTGTTTTGTTGGTTTTTTTTTTAATTCTTGGTTTAAGAAATTTTTTTTCTGATTATTTTATAGCAGCTTGGTTTACAGTTTACTAATTCACTCCCTATATAAAACATTTTTGGCGCTGTTTTATTTTTATTTTAAATATACAGCAACTTTAAAAAAAATATAGGGCAAACCTTAATGTTTGGTGTCTGTTTACATTTTCTGTAATGTAGTCATTAAGCATACAACGTAGACTTAAAGGATGTCAAAACTGACAACCACACTATGATTGATGATGCTGTGCTAGACTAATTCTTACCAGGTGTGGTGTGATGTGAATTCAAATGCAGCTCAGGGTTCTTATTTGTATTAGTAAAGTTGTGCTTTGTCAAAGTTCTGTGACTTCTTAACCCACTAAATCCATCTTCTAATCCAAGTTTTTCTTCGCCTTTTTGCTGTATACAATATTTTTCTTCCTCTTTCTCAGCAAAGCAATCCTTACGACTTCATCTGCAGCCAGGGTTTCTTAAGACATCCAGTTCGTGCAAATTCCAGAAAATACCAAGTCTGATGAGGTTATGTTAATTAAGTGTAAAATCTACATAAAGGCTTCCTAAGTGACTTGAGCTAGGGTAGGCGAAATCATGAAGGATGAAATTCACTCCATCAGCATAAAGCATAAACAGGAAGCTTTATGTGGAGAAGCAATAAAAAACAAGATCTTCAGCCAGAAAAAGGGCTCCAGCACGGATTTCTTTGGTCCCTATATAAATTGTCTTCACTGTCATCTCTTGTCACTTGCAGAACATGATGAGGGCAGCTTCAAGTTATTACGTTTTGTTAAATGTCAGTGGTAAATATTGGGTGCTTGCACGTTTGAACAACAAATAAACATTTGTGATGTAGAAGTGTTGGACCCAAACTTTTAGGCTCTTTTTTTTTTTTTACCTCTCTCTCCTTTCTCCCCCTCGCCCTCCTACATTTTTGATTCAGACCTTTCTGGCACATTTTCATTAGCTGGATCATTCACTGTCAAGCGAAATGTCCAGCACCTTTGGTAACAGAGAACTCTGTTGACCGGGGGTGGGTAATTAAATTGCTTCTTTCTGTTTTCTGGCTTAGTGATCTATCCTGCTTGTGTTTATCTTGATTTTATTTCTATTTTATTAACAAAATAGATTGATCTTGCAAGCAGAGTCTCAAGAAAGTAGAAAACATATAACAAAATTCTTAAGAGTCCAATTTACCTCACCAGGCAAATAATTTAAAAACTTAAATAATCTGATTGAACAAATCATAACAAACCACATCAAATGCATTAAATGTTATGCTGCATGAAATGAAAGCACCTATTACCCCCCAACACTACCTCCCCCTTTCCCTCACCAAGCCCTATTTCACTCAGGTCTAATTTTAAGTGATCGCTTTCTCATGCAAATATCCATTGATTTGAATGAGATTTTGCAAGGGTAAGGGCTGAGCAAAGACTTTGGGATGCGATCTTCAGAGAAAAACCCAACCCCTTCTTTTTATGGATACAGAGAGTCACTGTACAGGAAAGTTATTGTACTATTACTGCACAAAAGTAGTGGAAGGAGGGCCAGCATGCGGGAAGGTGACATATGCAATCAGTCTGCAAGGGTCTGACAGGCACTGCTTGCACAAGCACTAGAGTGGGGGGGAAGGCAGGGGCTTTGGGCATCCCCTAGATTACCCAGATGCTTCTCTCCAGGATTACTTTGAAATAGACTGAAGATCTCTTTGTTGAAATCTACAGGCAAAACATGGGGTAAGTGGAGAGGGCCAAATTTTAGGTTTGCTGGTAAATCATGTAGTTGCCCATACACCAGAGAAAAAGTATTACTTTTTCAAAGTCCTGATAATAAGCTCTGAGGATGGGATAGTAATTTTATAAATAAAAAAATAAAAAAAAGATTAAAAAAAAAAAAAAAAATGAAGAAAGCTGTTTTCTTATATTTAGATACTTTTGTGTTGGCTTTTGGTTCTTTTTTATTTCAGTTGTAGTAGAGGCCTGAGGAAGTCACAGTGACCCCTGCAGGCAATAGAGTATCCTCAAGAAAGAACTCAAGAAATTAGCATTATAATTACATACATAAAACAATTTTTATATATAAGATTACCTTTGTTGTTGTTGTTGTTAAATCCCTTTTTCAGTTTCCTCTGCATTTCCAGTGTTTGGAAATGTGCAAGTGAACTTCAGCAAGCTGGAGCAAAGATTTTGATGTACAGGGGGACAGGATAAAGAGGGATAAAAATTCACTGGAGTTAAGCTTAACATCTTTATTTGCTAATACAGTCTGTGCTTACAAAATAAATCTAAGTTTTTGGAGACCTAAATTTGGAGACCCGACAACCGGTCTTTCTTCACCATGAACAAGAGAAGTCTCACTTTTGTAAATACTTCTTTTAAAGTCAACACAGGTAAATGCATTTCTTTCTGAATCATCACACTTATGAATTAAAATTCTAATTCTGTGTCCACTTTGAAATCTCTGTGATAAATGCTAAAAAGATTGCTATGCCACCCACTTTACAGCAAAGGAATTAAAGTATGCCAAGTGCTATTTAATTGACATTCATGGCTAGATTTATTTGCTATTTTTAAAGTACTCCTGTATTGAAATAGTTGTCCAAAGAAGTCCTAATGTCTCTATAAATACTATTGTCACTTACTTGTGAGGAGTAGGCATCCTGTGCCAAAGAACGTGCGAGCTGGATCACCTGGCACATGGCAGCCACAGGAAGGAATGGAGATATACTTCTTTAACACAAGCAGCATCACATCTGGGTGGAGCTCAAGCAATTCTTGGAGGTCTAACTAGTTTTCACAGATCAGTCAGTGCTGTCTTCTTTGCTTCACTCATACTTCATCTCAGTTTACTTACAGACATCAATTTGTTTCTTCCTGCTGGAGTCCTCTATTTGCATTGAATTCTGGCTAGTTCATTTTTAGTGGGCTGGAAAAGACTTTCTCCGCATTATCAGTTGGTGTTAGTGGTGGAAATCTGATAAAAGCAGATTTTCCAGGAGGCCTTGCTAGGTAGGGTTATATACTAATATTCATAATTGTTTGGTGCATCTGTATTTCAGGCTTAACAATATTAAGCACCTCTCTGCACTACTACCATTGTTTTGGCAGCTGTAGAGAGTGTGTCCTGACAGATTTGTAAAGGCATGAACTACTTAGTTATTGCTTCCCCTAGTTCTGTTGTTATAGCTATTAAAAATGCAGCCTTCGCTTTAACAGATCGTCTATCTTACTTACCGCTCTTTTTTTTTCTGAACCAGTAAGATATCTCAGTGATGGCTTAGCAGAACAGAAAATTAAAGCAGAAGAAAAACATTTGGAAAATGTGAGCTAATATATTCCCACTTGCAAGCCATATGAGGTGCTCTCAAAGTGTTCCTCACACCATTCCCATTTACATATATCAGCCTTGTGGTCAGTTACTGGTTTTTTACCAACCCTCAGCTGAGCCATGGTAATATCATCCTTTAAATGTAAGGAGAATGTGAAATAGTGAAACTTAAGGTAAGGCTTTTTCACTTGAGGCTGCTCTAACACACATTTTCTCACCTTTGTTGAAGGCTGAGAGAGCTCACAAAGCTACCGTGGTTGAGCTGCCACATTAACCCTTTTTGCTATGCAATATCTTTGATCAAATGTCCAAGCCCTTAACTGTACTTCTGTAATATATATTTTTCTCTTTAAATTGTGACATGATTTAATCTTTCTTGGTAAATAAGTATTACATATTTTTGTCTATTATCATTTCCATAGGAAGAAAAAAAGGAAAAGGCAGGCAGTTCCAGACCCTTTCATCCCTACAGGAGTTACAGAGGTAGAAGAAAGGTTGCATGCAGCAGAAAAGACATGAGTGGGTTTAAGCAGAGAGCTCTGAAGAGGAATTACCTCTGAACGTTATGTTCTGGCCAACAAAGTAAAACTGATAACTTCCAAGGCCATTTTGGACCTAAAATGCTAACAGTGGTCAAAGCAAATTAAGACTTTTATTAGGGGCCCCTATGTATCATTTTCCTGCTGCAGGATTACACTGCCAGCCCTGCAGAGGGAGATTTAGCTGGGTAATTCTCATTAAGGGGCAAACCTCTCTGACTTCTGCAGGTGCTTTGCCTGATTAAGTGCTGAAGAACCAGGCCCTATATTTGGCCCAGCTGAGCTCTAACCTGTCTGTCTTTATGCAAGCAAAAGTATCATATATCAGCTCTAGCTCATGCTGAGGAGTCTTACTGGGCACTCTAATCCTAAGGGGAAACATTTCATTGCAACGCACAGCAATTTTCATTCTTTCTCAAAACTCTGCTATTACATTATCCATTTTTATCTTGATTAAAAGAGATCAAGAAGTGCATGCTCACACACTACACATGCAGTTTTTCCATACAGGAGGCCTGGAACCCACATTGAAATTCTGACTCGAGGAGATCTGGCAACTTCCAACTCTTGATGGATTTATGCTGTTTTAATAAGAGTCACAGTTTACTGATAATTATCAAGGAGGGAAGTTACCGGGTTTTTGTTGCTGTTGGGTTTCTAAGATATTCAAGTGTTTTCAGAAGTATCCAATGCCAAAGGCTTCTTAAACACTGCAAGAGCTCTGAGTCTGTGAAGATGATTTTAATTATACTACAGAAGGTCAACCTATGATACAAGTTTCTGCCACACACAAACAGGGAACTGAAGATATATGGACACAAGGGGAACTCCAGAAGGTAGGCATGAAATTGTGCAAGTGTCCATGCCTTTAGTTTATAGTCTGTATTACATAATTCATCTCCAACACCTTCCCTCTGGGACTGCCCTGGAAAAATAACTACAAAAAGCAGGGCAGGGCAGGTGTATAATAGCAAATTAATTTCTGTTCTATGCAAAACCATGGATGGTCTTTGAGACCTTCCACCCTTACTTTTACCCTTTCATGAACACTAAAAAGATTAGGACACAAGGAGCAAGAACCAATCCCTGCTACACCACTACCATTTTTCAGGAATTGGTGTTTCCTTGTGTTTAGTGTCCCACAAATACAATGTGAAAATTACCCTTTGGCTCAAAGGAAACAGGAAGACAAGTGCATTGTAGCGTAAATGGTAGTGAGGTACTACAAGGGGACTACATAAGGTGCCTAGAACAGTGTGATGGCATAGTGTAAAATTGATATGAGTATGCAAATTAAAAAACATTTGTCCAAGAAGCTGAATGTCTCAACTAATAGCAAGGTAAACAAGTGACCTGGTATCATCAACGTTGCCTGTTTTCTAGAATAGATTACTCAAAAAATTTGATTTTGGCTAAAAGTCACGTTTCCTCAGAGATAAGTTTGTCTTCCCCTCCAAACATTGCCATTCTAGCTCTGGCCTGGATGTTCTGGGTGGAGATTTTTATACATAGGCACATGGAGCAAGACATCCAGGCCAGAAAAAAAGGTGGAGAGGTGAAAATCTCAAATTAATTTTACATCTCTTGTTCTACATTTTTCAGCCAGTGAGAAGTAACAGTTTTGAGGCACTTACTCTAATGAGGTACTCAAATCAATGATACCTATCCACACAGGAATTAGTAAATTAATATTTCTGGAGAGAATCTGGCTTCACAACAGCAGCTTGACCTGCTCAAATGAACTACTAAAGAAAGGGCTTTTCTGCTTTTGTGATCTGGATTTTCTGCTTGCTATTGCCACTTAAAAAAAAAACCCAACAAACCTTTTTGGTCCAAAATTAGCTGTCTGTCCAAATACACAGACAGTAGTTATAGGAGGTGGGGTATTTTTTTTCATAACATCCAAGTAGGAATAAAATAAATTTCCCTAAGTGGAGGAATGGGAATCTATCCCTGCCTGATTGGATATTTCAGTAAAATGGTTCCAAAGATCAGGCTTTTAATTCATGACTAGAAAATAAGTAATAGTGCAAGGCATATAGCAGAGCTAGAAAAAGGTAAAAGGACTTAGACCAGAACAAGAACAAAATTTTTCAAGAAACTGAGACATCAAAAGAAGCCTCAGGCATCCTAGCTCTTTGCAGCTGAGGAAAACTTGCTATTTGTTGAATCTTTCTTCCCTTACATCCGTATAAAGAAAAATGTGCCCCTAGTTCAGCCACTGAAGAATATATTCACTGGACTTAGAGCTGTCAGTTGCAGAGTCCTCGTGCTACTCCCTCCTGGAGGATGTGGAATTTTCTTTGTAACATTACACTTTCTAAAATTACAAGAGTAGAAGACTAATACAACTATAAAGACCAGGCAATTGCTTCCCATGCCCACCATGCTGTAGAGCATTATGTACTGCACAACTGATGGTCACAATGGAAAGTATTGATTCCAGCTGCACTTTGTATTTTAGCTGCAGGTCAACTGGCTTGAATCATGGCAAATTTGCCACCTTAAAATCATTTACAAAGTTTAATATAAACCACATCAACCCATAGCATAAACAAGAATTGAAATGATAAACAGTTTGTGATATTTCAGTGAACAAAAATATTAAGAAATAAATATTTTCTTGGAATATAAGTAGAATGCATGATCTATGTTTTCAATCCTAATTTCAGCTTCTGATGAGATGAATCAAATATTCACATCCCAGCTGCTTCTGAATGTTCTAAGTGGAATTTCTTGGAGCAGTGTGAGCAGGTGGTGTTCCCACACAGCTCCAAATAAAGTTTATACGTGCTGGGGAGGCTGTATGCCTTACAAACATGGATTCCAAAAACTAGTTTTCTTCTAATGCACATGCTTGGTCATTTTGTCATAAGGCTGAGAGATCTTCCCAAGGACAAAGGCATAGGTACAGAAATGTTGCCTGGAGCCCTTCCTTCTTCCAAGCCTTAGGTCATAGTTTTCTGTACCTGAGCTCTAAGCTGCATGCATTTTAGGAATTGGATTGTTTCAAGACTTTTCACAATGTTTTTTGTATTCTTGTGCCAAGAGTGCATTATGCAGTGTAGGACATGAAGTTATGGAGGATATATGTGGCTACCAGGCCTGTTGGGGTACTCCAGAAAAGTAGATCTTGTAGGGTTGGGGTGGGGGGGTTGGGGGCTGGGTGTGATGCAGTAGGGTAAGCCAGTTTAATCACTTCTCAAATCTAGTTTCTGTATAAAGACAAAATGATAATGTGACAAAATGATGCCCATATCCCAGTCCCATATATCCCCAACAGGAAATAATTTTGTCTGCTCTGAATTGGAGCCCAAATTAAAATTAATTGTCATGCAGCACACAGGGTAGGGATTCAACACCTAGGAGACACGTTGAATGTAAGTGCTCACAAAAACTTCACCTTTAACAAGTTAACCCAATCTCTGACTTTCCTAAGCTACTCCTTGAGAACACAATCTCCTGTAAAGAGAGATTCACAGCTGCTCAAATACCTGATCTGAACTGCACCTTAGAGAACTCTTCCGGCTGCAGAGGAAATGTAGGAAACAGCTTCACAACGTTGGAGTCAGCTTTTCGGACTTTTCATTCCTCTGTGGTCCATTTTGGCTTGGATTTTTTTTTTTAAACTAGCTCAGCAATAGAGCCTGTATTTGCTGGGCTGTATTGCAGGTACTTTTGGTTTTCTCTAGTCTGTTATTTCAAGACTGTTTAAGACTTTGCTAGATGACTACCATCATGCAAGGGGCCACCAGCTGGGTCATGGAATCATGCAAGGGAATACAAAAGGGCAGAAGAAAGTTAAGTTTTGTCCTTTTTTTCTTACCAAAATCCCAGTATTCTTCTAAGCAGAGGACAGAGAGTGAAGCAATAGGACAAAAACTTCACTTTGGGCTAGATAGGAAGTGTCAGTCTGGAGAAATTTTGCTGTGGTGAGTTGTATGACTGTCCATTCCTTCTGTTTTATGAAAGCAATGTGAAAAACTTTTTAACTGGTTCAAATATGTGGCTTTTAATCCCCAGTGTGAAAACTCCATCTAACATAACTTTTAACTTTGCAAGTTGCTTTACCGGCCATGTGGAGGCAGTGCCATTTTCAGTGTCAGCACCTGATGCTTTGACAACAACGGTGTTGGACTTCCAGAGCCCAAAGCAGGAGTTTCTTCAGAAGTCTCACTTTGTCTTTTCATCGTAAGTTTTGCTATGCTATTGTTTGGCAGTGAGGTTAGGAGATTCATCACCTAAAGAAGCAGAGCCAAATATTTGCTTTGAATGATTACAGCTAAGATGTCCTTCCACAGCTGTGTGCCTAGATTATTGTGTACTCCTTGCTTATGAACACTGAACATATTTCAGTGAACAGAAAATATATTGTCCTGGTATTCTAAAAAAATAATGTACATTCACAAATTAGCTTTTACACTGTATTTCTCTGATATAAATAGTAAAACACTCTTCTTTTTTTTTAGTAGCCTTTAAGCTATCTCTCACTGTGCTAAACTTTCTTAGACAGCATCTGTTAAGAGATCTCTTACATTGTAAATAAGCAAGTTATGACTATCTTTCTTACCTTTGTGCATTTAACTGTATTTTCTAGAACTATATCATTAGAAGGAGGGTATGAGAACTTTAACATTCAAAGTCCAAACCAGAGAACCACATCGGCAGACGAGATATCTGGACAACGTAATAGAAAGATGAGAGATCTCTCTACTGATTTACTCCTGGACTACATTATAGATCTCTTAACATTTTCCTAGTACTTCTAGAAGAATAGAGAATAAAAAATATTCTGTTGTGTTTCAAAAAAAGATAATCAAAAAGAAGGATATCTAAATATATATTTTTATACAAAAAAATTTCATCTTTGTGTGTAGGTATCCATCTATTCACATATCTCACCCACAGGATTCTCACAAACAAAAATATATTGAAATATATTACTTCCTTAAAATAATTATTTTCTTAAAAGGGAAAATTAATGGGACCTGAGCATAAACATGCCATTTTTCTCCAGTGAGAAGTAGCAGCTTTCCGTAAAGGATTAAAACAGGTGCTAGCTTGTCCTGACTTTGAAGCATTGAAGTGAGTTTTATAACTCCTGATCCACAAGCTACAGCTACAGTTTTAGTTATTTCACATCACTTGATTATTGCCATTTGGGGTACCACCAGTGTGACAAAGTGAGCTTCATGCACAGAAAACTCCAACCCCTACATTTTAATGTGACATCTGTTCTAATATCTGATCAAATTCAATGAGAATAACTCCTCAGAACTCAACAACAGCAAGAAAAAGCATATTTGTTGCAGGCTTTTAGAATTTTTTTTTTAATTTCCCAAGACTGGAGGTACTTGAAACTTTTTGGTTTATTCAGTGGAAAGCAGTAATAAAATACATGTGATGTAAAAATACATGTCTTCAACCAGTCTGAACAAAGGAATTGAAAAGTTATTTGGCTTGTCCTTATTGACTATGCACTGAATCTCAAGACCAGGTGAAGCAGATGCATCAGGGCAAACATACCAACCCACCAACCCACATTAAAAAAACATGTGAGTATGATTGAGATATAGGACAAAAGACCTATTCAAGACATCCAAGACACACAGAAGTGCTACTGTAATAAAATTCTTATCTGATTATCATAGAAGAAATAGATGTTAATTAAAAAAAAAGATTGATTTTTACTAAGGATACAAGAAGATGCTAGATTTAGCATCCAACATGTTTTTTCTGGTAACAGAGCAATTAAACATGACCAAAAAGGTCTACTCTCTTCTCTTTTTTTCTCTTGAAACTAGAAATATTTTCTTTCACTGGTGTCTAGAAGATCCAAAACACCTCTCTGCAGTCAGTATTCAGGAGACACACAACATATGGTTACTGAAAACTGGCAAGAGAACAGTTTCTCATTCTCCAGTCAGGCATTCATTGAAGATGCTCAGAGGACTATCAACACAGCAAATACTCCTTCTTGCTGATGCACTTTTTTGCGTAGTGACCTAGATAATCTTCTGATAAAAAAGGCATTTTAATCACAAAGCTCATTTCTTCGAAGTTAAGTGTTCAATATGCTTTGTTTAAATTACTGTATATAACAGAAAAATTGAAGGAGAGTGTTGTAGACATGAACCTTGCTTTTCTGTTTAGGATTTTTTTCAGTCATTTCTGTAAATTTTTATACATGGTGCATTTTTGCATCTTTACACTCACTTCTGTCTAGTAGTTGAGGTCTTTCTAGAAGCTCATGTGATATTATGATCTGCAGAAAAAAAGCCAAATATAGTGTTTCTAACTCCACAAATCAAATATATATAGAATTTATAGGAAAATATTGCAAAACAAAAATCAGAGCATAAGCCACATGTTTTACTCTCTGAATCTACCATTCCTTGCCTGCCTTTTTCCAAATCCAAATAAATTAAGGCTTTTTACTGCTACCTGAATTCCTTTTGCTATGAGTGTTTACATAATCTCAAGTTATGGCCCTGTCTTCTTGTACTAGAGTCCATACAGTACGTTTTTTGTAACTGAATTCCAAATAAAAAGGCACTAGTACATCTTAAAAACAGTCAGTAATATCAGAAATTCTTAAAATGGTCTTATTGCCATTGTTGTAGGCTTAAGGGTGAATAGTGACCTAGACAAGAACATGACCATAGGAAAACTAGGCTTCTCTTACACTGAAATACAGAGAGGGAAAATTCTATCATCCTGGAAGTATTTACAGCTTTTTAAGAAATGTCTTGTAACATGCATATTTCCTTGAACAGAAAAAAACAAAACAAAACAAAACAAACAAAAAAAAAAAAACCAAAACACAAAAACTTAGGAGGAGAAATACTTTGTTTCCTTAGACCTGATGTCTTCAAAGACAAGGCTGTCCTCAGCCCTTTAGGAGGCACACAAGGAAGTGGCACAGGCCATTCCATGTATATCCTCAGGGAAGAGCCATTGGTGACCCACTAACTGGCATTCAGTTGGCAGATCCATAAAGATCTCACTGGGAAAGTGTCTGCAAACATACCCAAGGAGCTTGTGGATTCTCCCAGACTGGACACACCCAGAAGCCATGTGGACAGGGTCCTGGGCAGCCAGCTCTAGATAGCTCTGCTTCAGCAGGGGGTTGGACCAAATGATCTCCAGAAATTCTTGCCAATCTTTGCCATCCTGTTTTCGTGTGATTTGGTTATTGCTAAAGCCCTGAAATATCTTACATCCACAACCAATATAATATAGCATAGGAAGTTCAATAGGCTCCTGTCAATAGCCTGAGCTTTATGCCTAAAAAGAGAGGGTGGAGAACTAGAATGAGTAGAGCTAATTATCAGGTCTTTATTGCGAGATAGTAATTATGGCTGAGATCTTAAGGAATAGCTTTCTTAGGTCCCTTGCATTTTAAAAATGGCAGCGAGAGAGCTGAATGTCTGCTCAAATGTAATCTGGTGGAGTTCACGTGCTAGAGTATGTGCTCAGATGGGAAGGAAATTTTCACATGGGATGATAAAAGAGGTAAGTGGCAAATTCTTCAACCATGTCTCAAACATAACACAACACCTGACTTAACAGTGCAGACAGATTTAGTGTTTGTAACAAACCAAACATGAACACTGATCTGATGTGTTAGCAAGCATGGCGTCTACAAGCCCGGGATCATCATTTATTTTACTTAAGACTGCCTAGTGGTATAGATGTACTTTCTGGCAATCTTGCCCCCGTTTAAAATGGAGGAATATTGTTCCCATTGAATATTTGACAGATGTTTTTTCTTTCTGTTCCTAAAATGAACCACCTTACAACATTTCAGAAATAGAAGGCTGAGCTTCTTTGTTGACTCTACAGAAAGATCAGACTTCAGAAAGACACCTTTATGTAAGACTTTGTGTAATGATTTTCCTTCCCACTTTTCTGCTCTGGAAAATAACAACTTTTCTGTCAAGGGTTTTGTGTAGTTCTGTAAGTAAACTTATGCCTACACTGTAGAAAGATTGCAATACCTGTGTACAATCATAAGCATTCCCCTGTGAACTCACAGGGCAGGAAAAAATGTCAATGAAAGAAAAACAGAGGAATAAAAAAGGTAAGAAAATAAGTCTACTGTACATTTCCAGATCTCTCACAGGTGTACATTAAATTTCTTTGGAAACCAAGGTAAAAAGCAACTATTTAGTACAAGACAAACTATCAGCAAATAATATTCAAGTGAAAGGAAATGAGAAATTTTCAGCTCAAGCGTTTCAGAGACTCGAATATTTTTATAAATTTCTTCTTATTTCTTGTAAACTGAACAGGAGATACAAAAATGACATGTTACAGGATAAGTGGATGATAATGTAAGCGGTCACTTGCATTAGCATGCTGAGCAGCAGGTCCATTTGAATGACATAAATGATAACTTAACAAAGTCTGGCACAAGTCTTTCAGAAACAAGGTGCTTACTCCAAACATGGCCTGAGGACTTCCAGATGAATCATCGGTGGTAACTGGAGATTCTGAGAAGGTTTTGTCTCCAGACTTTTCACCTTCATTAAAAAAAAGGTTGTTGTTGAATTGACAAAGATTGAAAAAAGAAATTATCCGAGAAACCTACCTTATAGTAAATGGGTAAATCTGTTTCCTTTACATAAAAAGGTTAAGAAATGACATGACAATAGTCTAAAATTACCTGCATTATTTCTTGTAATGGAGTCTTTAATCTAGTAGATAAAGGCATAATAAGAAGGAACTGAAGCTACATAAATACAAACTGAAAATAATCTCTGATTTTTAAGAGTAAATGAAAATTACCTATTGAAACAGATGTGGTGGTTTCTCTGGAACCTTTTAAAATCAAAATAGATATTGTGATTTTTATCTTAAATCCTGACACATATATAAATTCATAGGGTACATAAATAGTCAAATAATTAAATAATATATATATGTAAGTAAAGACATTGTATATTAGAAACAGTTGTTGGTACAGACTACATGAAAAAATACCCGGGGAATTGCCACTTTTTAATTTGGGTGATACAAAATTCTACATTAATATCAGTGTTAGTACTATCTGTTCAAACTGGAATTCGTTTTTATTGCAATTCAGAGTTGAACAAAGAGACTGTCTTCTGTGGTAAAGACAGAGCTCTTTCAATCACTAGGGCTATGTGTTAATTAAGACTCCCATGTTTTGGCATGATGCAGCTCTATTGACCATTTATGTGCATGGATGTGTATAGTAGTACTTCATCAGTCGAGATTTTCCTTCTCTCTCAGCAGTTACACTAGATCAATAGCCAAGTAGCTGGGAGGAAATTAAAATGCTCCATGCATTTTTATCCATATGTGAAGGTGTGGTGTCTGACCCTTGCAGGTGCCTGAGATGCCACAGGACTGTTCAGTCTATGGAGTACTTTTGTTCCCTTCATGCCCTAAAATGTTCCTTCCTTAGCTTGGACTGGAAGCACATGTGAGGCCACCCAGTCAGACCCTGACAGCTGAGCTTTCAGACTGCAGTCCTTGCTGATTTAACCTGTCAGTTTGTCTCCTCACAGCCACCTTCGACATAGACATTACTCAATTTTCAGTAGACCAAGCTGCAATCTGAGCTCAACCAAACACTCTGGAAATCAAACTGATTTGATCAAACCTGGATGTTTGGCAAGTCTGAAATAAACAGACTGTTATATTGGTAGTAGAGAAGAAGAAAATATAGACTAAAAAAGATGAGACAGAACAATCCTCAAGAGTTGTAATACTGGCTTTTAAGCACTTGCTACATATAAAAGAATGTGAAATGTCAGACAACCCAAATCCCATCAAAAATACTGCTTCATCTGACCCATTTGAAGTGTAGAGACAGTGAATAGATCTGACTGCTTATTTAGAAGTATTACAGGCGTTGTATTGGAACAACTGATATAAAAACACGCTATCCCACGCTCCCACTTTTCCCGCTATTTGCCAATTCGTAATTACAGTATGTAAATACACAGCAGAATGGGTCTTTGGTTAATCAAATTGATTTAATTGCTGAATCCCCACAGATGAATGTGAACAGAGTCTTCTCTTTTCTCATTTTTTGTTGGCAAAACATAACCACACAAATGATAAAAATTCCACCAGAAATGGGAATGGGATTTGAATAACTCTCTTACTGGAGCACTGCTAGAACACCTGTAGTCAGATTCAAAAGACTTTAACAAGGTAATTCCTCATAATTTTAGACCTGTAAATTATGACATACCCTAGAGATACTGAATTAATTAGGCCTTTGTAGATTATCAATGCGTATATGTCTACTTTTTATGGAAATTTGGCATTGTTTTTCATTTTCTGAATTACATAATTAAAAAGGCAGTAACGCAAAAAAATGTTGCAAAGGGTTCACCAGATATTCCCATTGGTCCATAATCTGGATATAAAGCTTTTGTCGTACTTATGAGTGTTATTGTAAATATCACATTTAGTACATGGCACATTCAGCCACAACATTATCCTGATTGCTTTTGGCAGGTAACTGATTCATATAATCTGAAGAAAGAAAGCCTGGAGATGTCCTTGACAAAATAGTGGGTCATTAAAATCTGATGACTTCATGAGCCAGTGAAAACACATGTACATTTCAGAGTTTTGGACCTGCATTGGGTCTATTCATGCTACAGACCCAGCAATTTGAAATTTCCTCAAGCCAGGTTAAAAGCTTTCCTAGGTCCAAGCTCTACAAAAAAGCCAGGCATATTCCTGTGTAAGCTTTGGTAAACCTTTCTATGTTAAGAAGTCATGAGTGCACACTCTTGTAAGGGTGGAAGCCTGAAGGATTTGCGTACCAAAATCCCAGACCTATTCTCTGCTATAAATCAGGAGTGAAGCATCAAACCTGATATTTGTGAGATAAACTAACCCCACTTTATATAGAAGCTTTGTCTCAATCCCAGTCCTACCATATCCTGGATGAACACTGTGACCATTCTTGTACATTATACAGAGGGAAAGAGGAGTAGTAGTAGTAGTAGTAGTAGCAGCAGCAGCAGCAGCAGTAGCAGCAGTAGTAGTAGTAGTAGTAGTAGTAGTAGTAGTAGTAGTAGCAGCACATATTTTTCTTCAACTGTTCTTTGAACAAAGCCAGCTGTCACTGCTTACTGGATCTCATTCCACAGGCATCTGAGTGGGCCTGTGAGAGTTTGCTCATCAGAGAATTTTGAAAGAATATCGTGCCTTGATAAGGTTTGGCACGCAAAAGGTTTAGACTTTTCTGCCCTGCTAATTTACTAAGCTGTTTCTGAGAAAACATAAATTTTATAGACCTTCAAGGTCTGGTTCAGTTCCACATCCAGAGACCTGTATTTAGATGTCTAAAAGTATCTGTCTGCATGTGAGGTGGAAGACTGGCTTCCCACCATATTAATTCAAAGCCTAGTCAACACGGTCAGGTGAGTCTAGAGAGCTCTTTGGTTTACCAAATGAGATGTTTCCTTTACACTGAGTTAACTGAGCCTTGCTGACTAACAGCTCAGTTTATTTATCTAGACACATGCATTTGAGGTGCCTTGATAGCTTTCCTGGCCAGTCGCTATTAGTCCAGCAGACCTCAACTCCTCTGTTATATCTGTCAGGCCTGTACAGATATCTTGGGTACTCTAGGATGCCTAAACATCATTAGCTGAATATGGCTGAATATCTGAGCTGTACCCCCGGCTTATACTGTTAAAGAGATTTAGCCATTAGCATACTCATAGACATCTGCATCTAGGTAAATTAACCTAGATTTCTGAGTCTGAAGGTTTACCCTACTGGTAAAACTCAGGGGTTAGTTACTAGCTGACACAGTTTTCTAGTTAGGCACTGATAAGTCTTATTCCAAGGCACCTATTGTCCTTATTCAGCTCTGTCCATAAATTCTTGGAATAAGCTCAATCAATTCTAGACTACCTGAGCCTTGAAACAAATTCACAAAGGTCACTCATATTTCACAAATAAGGCCACTGCTAACTTTTGCTGTCAGTAGTTCAGGGGTGCACTGATTTAAATGCTTACTATACGTTTCTTTAAGACTCAGGATAAAACTGCTGCCAGATTTCAATTCTAAACAAAATAAAATTCTTTACATTGCTTTTCTGTTTGCTTTGTGTAATAACCACCTTTTCAGCCTATTACTAAACTCAATTAGAAATTCTTACTTGTGCTGCAGTGCTTTGCTGAGGCTAATGAACAAAGTTTCATAAAATCAGCTTGTGACCATGTGATGACTATTAAAACTTATAAAACCCTTAACCATTATCATAAGGAAATCAGCATACTATGGCATTGTTAGAGGGTGCATCGTGAACCAAAGTACTTCTAGCTCATCAGAGCTTTGCCTGCTCACGCTGGAGCACAGACCTGGTTTTAAGCAAACAGATGGAAACACAAACCTCTTGGTATTCCTATTTCACTTTGTGCAACAAACATGTTTGGAAAGAGGAATTCCATTGACCTTGAAAAACGATTGCACTGTACTCTGCACTCAAACTCCTTCCTTCCATAACTCCCTTTTCTATCACTTTCTATAGAAAGTGTTATTTATGAAAGCAAGTTGTTCACATTTTAGTTTTTTAAACTTACAAAATAACTGCCACACACTGTTAAGACAGTTTTATTCCAGATAAATTAGCAGGTTTTAGAAGACTTTCATAATTTTCTTCCCTTCCACCCTACCAGTAACACTGTAGTATTATTTGCTGCCAGCCTGGATACTAATCCTTTTTGTTGATGTTTTCTGCCCTAGTGTCTCTTCTGGAAACAACCAGAGTTGGCCCCTCATAATTGTCCTTCTCCTTCAGATTCTGGCTAGAAAACTGAGAGTGTTGTAGCCAGGCTGATAATTATTTCACAGTGGGACCTTCCAGTACCGTCCAGAGATGCTGAGAAATGTTTTCTTTGGAGAACACCAGACATGCCTTGAGACTTACACATGCTATAATTTTTCAGCAGTCAGAAGCTTTCTTAACATTCAAGTCTTTCTGTAATTCTGTTTTTCCTGCTAATGTCCAATATTTGGTTTATGTCTTATTCCCTTTGTATCTACATTGACAGCTTGCCTGTTTTGTGTATTGCAGCAGACAGTGGGACCAGGGTACTTCTTCATGTAGGTATCTACATGTGAGCTGTTCAGACTAGGCTTTTCTTAGAGAAAACAGATGTCCATTTTAGCTTGTGCTCTACAAAGTCCTCAAAGAAGGTCAGATGAACTGCAACTTAAAACTATGAATTAGTCTCAATTGGCCACAAATGGATTTATTTTAACTAACAGAAACATATATACATACTTCAGATGTCTATATCTATACAGGAATATGACCATAAAATGATCATAAACTATCTAGCATAACTCACATGACCTTTAATAATAAATTTTACATATAAGTGGATAGCATAATAAAACATATGAGTAAAAGCTGCAAATTTATTGTCTAGTCTTTTATACTGCTTTGCTCTCTCCATCCTGCTGCAAAGCACCTCTAACTTCTCTGTTGTTGACTTTTTTTTCTCGTGTTGAGCTTTCATTGTCCACTGAATACTTCAACACTGAAAGTATTGTGCTTAACCTAACAGCCGCTCAATGAAGTAATCCAACAGCATAATATAGGTGCCTACAGAAACAGAAACATCCTGGCCATAAAAAATAATGCCCTTGAAAAGCTATTTGGAGAAACATTTCGTTCTGTTTAGTCTTTCAGAATGAAGATGTGTTGTATGAGGTATTTTATACATGCAAATGCTTCATTTTCTTTCTTTAAGTCTTTATAGTACTATTTGTTTTCAAATGAGTTTTGTGGTTGTTTCATACAGGGAATGTAAAACCCAGGGTACATGTCACTATTCTGTGGTTTGCCATATACTTTTCTTTAATAAATCATCATTGAAGATGTGAACAAGTTTAATTTCACAATGTAAATATTTCCCTTTCCAATTTGTGTGTTTGTATGTGTGTGCCAAAACCAGATTTTTCTAAAAAGCAATCATCTAAAAACCCACAAATTTGGCACAGCATGAAGCAACGCCAAATAATACTCCCATGGAAAAACTGCAAATGATACAGACCATTTATATTTATGAATCTTGAGCTCGAAGTAATACCTATGTTTTTATTTAACTTTGTTTGGAAGCCATGTTCAGTGATTTCTGGATTCTTGGGAACATAATGATGTATATGGATCATAAATGACCCTCCTGCTGTTTGTCTGCCCAGAATAGACCTTTGGGTAAATAAACAATCTCAAACATAACTAAAATATTGGTATACTCTAAACTTCAGGAAAACTTTGAAAACATGAATACTGGAAACAGTATCAGTTACCTAGAGTTATAGAATAAATCAGTTTGGAAAGGACCTTTAAAATCAAAGAGTCCAGTCATTGACCAAACACTACCAAGCCTGCCATTACTCTATATTCTTAGGCATTATATCTGAGTGTCTTTTAAATACCTGTAGAATGGTATTTTTAAAAGATGGAGAAAAATAATTACTCAATTCAAAACTGTTTTTCTCTATTTAATCTACTTTCTCACTCATGACCATGACACAGTGATTGGAAAGTGGAAGTGCTAGTGGAGCCAACTGCCATCCACGTTTTGAACACAGCTGTGCCATGTTTTACAGGTTACAGCCATGTCAGCCAGCAATAAAAAGGCAGAAGGGCAGTTGTCAGACATGCTCCACAGAAATAGTTGAAAGAGACAGGCTCTAGCAACATGGATATCTGCTATGCCTCATCTTCAGCTAAATTAGAGGTGCCTCTGCATCATGCTTATCTGTCAGAGTGGCAGGAAGCCATGCGATTTTTGGAACTGCTTTCACTGCTTACTGGACTTCAAACAGAGCACTTAATGGAAGGACTCTGTTAGTGCCCACTAATCCAGCAGGGAATCACAGATTTCTGATTCAAAAAGATAGAGAGTTCATCACTTGGGTGATGAATTTTATTGTGAAAAGGTTATGATTACACATAAAAAAGACTTACCTTATTTTTATTGAGTTTTTTTCTGTTGTGTCTGAACCAGTTTCATCTGATATTAACTGGATTTATGTCTCAGTTACTTGCTAGAACAAAAATTCTGTGACATAAATGGCCTTCCAACACACTAGAAAAAATGCATTAGAAAATACAAATCTACTTTTTGGAAGGGTCAATGTAACAAAAAATAAAATTCTTTAATCCTGCTTGCTTGTTTTATGTGCTGGGAACCAGTGAAGCTTAGACTGTACGAAGTTATACACCTCAGTCACAAGAGCAACTACGCAGACTAACACAGCTTTTGTGGGATCTGTACAGCTGCAGCTCCCATTCATCTGCTGTCTGAAGTCACCTCCTTTATCACTAACTTAGTGTCTATGCACTACCCTGACATTGTATCTCTACTACTTCTGTGACAGCAATAAAGACATATTCTAGAAGGAACACAGCTGACATGCTCTAAGCGTGTTCCAGTTACTGTGTCCTTTCAGACAGTACAATGGAACAGCTAAATAAAGGCAGAAGTTCAACCATTTCTCAGTGTTGTGCATCCCAGCTTCCTCAGGAGCAGAACTTGTGGTTCAGTCTGTGTCGTCGACTCTCAGTTCAACTAGATTTGGGCAGGCCAGACCCTTTAATCTTCAGGGCTCGCTGTCGTAAGTGAGACTGTAGTCACAGAGCTTTTCAGAAAAAGATCTCACACTCTTTCCCCCCAGATTCCAGACAACAGTGGTGTCCAAAAAATCTAAGAAAAAGGAATTACTTTTCCAGTTAGCCAATAAAAACTTGAAGCCTTAGGAGAATATATATCAGGGAGATTTCACATTTGCATGCTATCAGTCATACTTCTTCCCTCTTGCTCCTCTCAATTTGTTATATTTGGCCACATTGCTGGATCTGCTCTACTTCAGTTCTTTTGGACTCCAGGAAATCTATAATTATTATTTAAGAACCAGAATTTTGTCAAAGCAGCACAGCCCAATTAATCTCGTTTCTTGTAATAAATCTAATCAAATTGAGGTTTGGAAAACATATCCATGTTATGAGCAGTAGAAACAAACCACTGAGGTAGACTTAAATGTCCTCTGACTGCTTAAAGCTTTTTAATGACCTAATTTGCCCTAAAGCAAACAGTTACCATCATTTTGGGACACTGTGATTTCCAGATGTAGTAGCCACAGAAAAGGAAAGTTCCAAGAACAACATGATTTCTGGGGACACTGATGTTTAGGTGATCAGTTTTCATTATCAGACTTGGTGATTATTTTCAGGACTTTTACCACAGTTACTAACATTGTTTTTATTAAACAGAAGACTGCCAGAAGCAAGTTAATAGCTAGGGTTTGGGTTATTTTCTGTTCTTAAAAGCAGTTTCATTATCAGACAATCAGTTAGCAAGCCACTTACACTAGCTCTACGCATTCACCCAGATCTTCCTGTGACTGGTTCATGCACAGTCCTCCCCAGAGATCAGGGGTACTCCTTGCAAGAACAACATTTGCTAATCAGAGTAAGGCATCAGAGGCCAAGTCTCAGGCATAAAGCTCTGAATTCCCATCCTGTGAAACAGCGTCAGACACATTGTGTATGTATTTTACTGAACGGAATCCCACTAAATCCTGTACATCAGGGCGTGGCTCCTCTTGATAGAAATATAGCAAACAAATTAACTTCACTCATATTTTATCCAAATAAAAAGTGCAAGACTAGGGTGACCGTTCAACAGAAACAAATAGTCCTACCTCTCCTTTGCCAGCCAGAAATCTGCCTGTTAGAAATGCATTGTTATTAGAGGTAAGAAGAGAGCCTTGGCAAGTGCAAATACACTGCAACAGGAAGTCTTTTAGCCTCTTAGAAAAGAAATTTCAGTACTGACAGAACCAAGACCACAAGAGCATCCATACAGACTCTTGAAATTAATCCTTCCTGATTTAAAGTGGAAGACAGCAAAATTTTTATTGAATCATTCTACTGCTCTCAAATTATAATGTGCTCTACTAGATTGCAGGTCAGTCACACCAATCTGGAAGATGTTATTTTTTTTCCCTTTCCCCCTTCACTTATTCTTTTCACTCCGACAGCACTATTGATGAAGACCTCAGGAAAAAAATACCAGTGCCCAAGACACTTTGATGGCCTTTCCACTGTGTAATTATACTTACTCTTGATAACACTAAAGACATGCCTTATTGGTAGTGGCACAGGCTGCTTTCCTTTTCACAGAGAGATGGATTGTTTCTGCAGGCCTTGATGGCCTTCAAATTATCTGAGCACAGAAAAGAGAGCAGAGTGAATTTTATTTTAACTCATTTTATTTCTAAATTTATTTCCCAGTAGCTAGAAGGTGATGACTGCCCCAGCAGTCAAGTCAATTGTTATCTGTGGGACTTGATTATGTTTAGACCCAGTCTCTCATTTTGAGCAAGACACAGTTAATGAGGAGAGAAATGAAAAGTGCATTGAGTCACAGTGTGTTTGTGGTAATTTGTGACACATTCACTCTACTCAGTTCTTTGTTTATTCCTTTCCCCCTCCACGCAGGTCCTGTAGAAAAAGGAACAGATAAGCGAATTCAGTGGTAGACAGTTAAGGGTGTTGAAAGTAATGAATCTATATCTCTCTATCTCTTTCCCCATTGTTGGCAGTAATTGGAGCAGTGTTCATCTATACAGTAAAATGCCAGTGAAGCCCATCTTAATGAAACATCTTTTTTTCCATTATTTTGCAACACATTTTTCATTGACACAGCTAGTTTTTATTTTCACTATATGCCTTTTTTTTTTGCAAGCTCTTTGCCACTCTTCTAAATAATAGTCCATTAAACAGTTCACAGTGTGTGTTCTGTAGAAATGTAAAAAAGTGATTGGATGATACTAATTAAGGAGAGATTTTGTTTCCACTTACTGCAGATCAATGGTGGGTTACATTAAAGCTGCATTTTTGTGATGAGTTTAAACACAAAAGAACAGCTGTGCTAAATACATATTTCAAGGCTTACAGGTAGGTCAAATAAATCTTTCTTTCTTTGCTTGTCTATTTTAAAACTACAGCAAACTGTACGAGAAGAATAGTAGTAAAATAAAAAAGGCAAATTTTTCAGTGCAAATATTTTTCACTTGTAACAGAAACAGCTAATTCAGGAATGCCAGCTGCAATGCATTGAGTTCCTGTTGGCTTTTAATTTAATCTACAGACTACTATGCATTAATTTTAATGAGACTTTTTTCTTCTGTTTTCTACAGTTGCCACTCTAAGGTATTCCCTCTCTGATTTATGGCAGTGCTAGATACAGGAATAAAATATATCAGTGAGGAAACTCTTCTTGTATTTGAACCCACAATTCTTCCTTTAATCCTAAATTATTCTGAGCACAAAATGTAACCAAAATCTCCATACATAGATATGTTCATATGCAAAGAAGAGTGGCAGCTCATTCCTGTCAGATCAATTAAAATAAAAATTCACTATTCGTTGGCATTCCTTGATCAGCACGAACAACAGTCAGAGGAAATTCACCTGGTTGCCTCCAAGTAGAGTAATGAATCCTGAACATATATGACAAGGAAGTAAAAGAGAAAATGCTTTTCAGGCACTTGCTCTAAATATTAAATGTACAAAACTGTTTTAAAATCAGTTCACTCTATTTTAGAAATGTATTTTCTTTAATATAGGATTGTATATAAGGAAACTATAAGCACCCTGGTTTTATCCAGTTCATTTCAATATCAAAAGCACACAAGAACTTTTGTTCACACTTTCCTTGCATTTCAACAGTTTAGATCCCAATTCAAAACCACCATTAGCAGACTAGAATAACATGAGTAGGTTTTGTATACCATGGACTAATGAAGATGCCTGATACCTTTGATTTTGTAGAAACCAAGGTCATGTATAGATTTACTATTATCATTATTATACTATTATTTACTATTATACTATTATAGATTTACTATTATTTGCTATTATACAACCAAAATTTGTATGAAACAGATAAAAAAGGTCCATCTTTACTGTTTTAAGTTCAAACTACCAAGCCAGTACCATGTGCCTTTTATCAAATCAGGTTAAATCAAAAGTTAGTTCAGAATTCATAATACCTTTGTTTCATGTTGAAATCTGGGTGGTCTCAAACTCTTGAAAGGAATCCTGTAGGCCAGAAATCGACCAAACTCTGGATGTGCTCACTTTTCAAAGAGGTACACTTGTGATAATTTTAAGAAAGTCTTATTTGTGTGTACAAATTACACTTTCTGCACAAAGACAAGAATATCCATGGCTAGTGTGAAAGGTCTGATGTGAGTCTGAAGACTACTTGTCTACAAACACATGCACAGAGGCACCTGAGCTCCATGCCTCACTCCACAGTGGGTCAGTTACCTGCCTTCTCCATGGGTCATGTACAGCTGGTTTTTCCCTAACATCATTATTGAAATGCCTTTTTCCTTTACACACCTTGAAATGCAAACAATGCCATTTTACAGCACATTTTTGGTCCAGAAGGATGCTCTGTTTAGTCTGTGTATCAGCTGACTGATCCCAAGAAGGAAAGGGCTATTCAGTCACAAAATGTGAAAGCCTGTAGGGCGCATTATAGAATTTAAAAGCTGTGCTGGGACCAGGCAACGTTCAGCAAAGGCCTGTTTTCAAGAGTGGCATCCACTCTTGAAGTGAAAACAAAGACAGTGGGAAAGCATTCTGCTAGTTACGGGGCACACTTCCAATGAATAAAATGGTCTTTAAAACCTGCACTACTGTGCACCCCACGCTGCTTTTACTGCTGCTATGAACTGGATAGACTAGGGTGAGTAGCACAATTTTTAGTTCAATTTTGCTCAGTGTGTCTGTAGTTGTAGAATCCACATGTATAGAAACTCTTTATTCAGGCATGGGTTATCACTGGTATTCTCACAGCAATTTATAAAAGGAAGCTTCTCCTGGTATAATTCATTAAAAATTAATCAACCCATTTCTGTGCAAATCTCTGTGACATGTGTTCTTTGATGCAGTGAGTGCTGAATAGTCTTTTCTTTATTATGAAATGACACAAATGGAACTTTCTAATTGGCTGTCAGTGATGTCATATCCAAGTAAATGCACAAGTTGGCTTATTTCTCTTATTATGAACATTCTCCATGACAGACTCTGAGTTTCTGAGAGCTCCTGTCCCTCTTTGGTAGTTAACATCACTTTGCTGGAACAATTACAGTTATGACTCTGTAATAGGATAGAGACTTGCCAGCATGTTTTCCTGTCTTTGCACATGGGGGAGTCTTTTCTTTCTCCTGCTATGTTCCCCTACTGCCCACAGAGGCAATGTGGAACTTACCAATTGAAACAAGCAACAACATTCTTAGCCATCCTTTCAGGGATGTCTTTTTGGGTGGTTTCATGGATTGTGTCAAAATCAACAAGAAATGTGGTCACGCTCATATCTAACTCATAGTTAACAGACTTCATATAATACACAGCAGTTTCATCAGCACAACCACAAAATGTACATAGTCAAGACACATATGGAAACAGTGAGTTTTTTTCTTGTGGTTTTGAGCTTATTTATGTATTTGGTTAACTGTGCCTCGTTAATGCAGGAGGATTGCCATATCTCCAGCCTTTCCAGGAGGGTCAGCTTTCACTGCAGGAGGATTTGCTTTCCAAAGAATGTGCTTTGGCAGGAATGGTCCAGCTTACATTTGTTTTTCTCTCTTACCCATGTTATGTACTTACAGAGCTTAGAAAAAGGGCAAATGTTTTGCTTCTAGGAGTCACCTTTCAGAATCATGTGGCAAGGTGCCACATCCTCTAGCTATCCTCCACACAGCTCTCCAAACCAAGATTACAAATCCATAACTTCTTCACTACCTCGGCTCTTAACTACATTCTTCCTACTTCGTAAGCAGCTCCCCTTTCACATGCAACCTTCAGCTTATACCCTGCTTCAAGATCCCTGGTCCCCAGGCCTCTGCAATTTGACATGACAGCCAGGACCACCCTATGAAGACCACAGCCTCTCTTGCTCTCTCTGATCTCACATGAACTCTCATGACCTCCTTCTGATCAGTCCCAACCAGTTTTGTCAGGAGAGTGAGGCACTGCAGCCCTACACCGCTGCTGGGGGAGCACAGAAGTGGGCATCCTCTGGGATTCTCTGCTGAAGGCAAGGCCATAATCTGATCTTCAGCTCTACACCTGGACTCCCTCCTCATGTTACCTAGTGGTGTGTTTAGGGTATATGAAGTAATAGAAGATAAATTCACCTGGAGACTCCAGCTCTTCAGGTGATTTGCTTACTGGATGCTCTCCCAGACGCTCACGATTATTACTAATCACATGCACAATGGCAATGCAGCTTTGGTAATTCTTGTTCTCCAGGGCCTTGAAAAAAGTTATGGAATTTAATGTGCAGTAATCTTAGCTGATAAAGCTAGCATGGCTCTTCTCTAAGTGAGGCTGGAGCTTAGCAATCAGAGTTACTTAATTAAAATATCAAAAAAGTGAGTGCAAAATATAGCTTGAGAGAGAGATGTAAGTGACTTTTGCCAGTATCAGATTGTGCCGTCTTCCAGTCTCTGAATATTCCTTGGTTTGTTTTGTCTTGTTTTAGGAAAAATAGAAGACGGGGGTTTTTTTCCCTTTTTTTCTGTCCTTTTAATTCCTGTTCTTTCTTTTCCCCTTATTTCTGGTAGACAATGGCTTAATCTAAAGAATAAAGGCTCCATATGATTATATAATTTTCTAATCCAATTACAGATCTTTGATATGGTCCCTTATCTTTTTTTTTTCTTCATGCAGTGATATACAGATCACATGGTTCTTTAAACTTGAAAATATCTTTACTTTTCAGATCATGCTTTTACCTTTCCTTTGCATTTCACTAAAACACAAATGTGTAATATTTAATTATTTGATTCCTATCTTGTGAAAGGAAGATTAATAGAGACATTAATGAATACAGTAATGTAATCAACAGTTAACTTTCCTAGAATAATTTGATTGGGATTTCATTTTACAATATAGGTGAAAACCTGGCTCCAGTAAAATTACAGCATTCCCATAAGGTTTAATAGGACCAGAATCTCATTATCTACTTTCTGATGACCTGAAAATTTTTGGTATTTGCTACTATGGTCGTTTGACACCAGTGGAAATGCTTTGTTGCTTCAATGTGTGTTAAACTTCAGAGGAGTACTCTCCCAGCTGCTCTGCCTTGGAAAGAGGAAAAGCCTTTTCCACAGCAAGGATCAAGAACCAGTTAGGCAGCAGCTGTTGCAATGGTGAATATAGCAGCAGTCATAGTCACCATTAGGGCTATTAAATGCACTCCCATCACTTCTTAAAACCTGTTCATGCCCATTGGTGGCAAAAAGAGTATTAATCACATGTACATTTTTGTTAAAAATCCACTTGTTCATCTACTGTGCCTCCCTATAGAAGGTAGATATTTTCCTGTAGGCATTTGAAAGTTGAACTCTTAAATCTCATGTAGTACTTATAGAAGTAGCAGAATTCTTTATGAGACGCAGAGGAGGCATAAGAAAAAAGTTTTGTGATCCTTGGTTTGATCTTTTATATTTACTGTAGCTCATTATTTGATTCAGGAAACCCTGCTTTGTTCGCTTATCTTTGATGTTAGCAGTGTCTGAAAGTCTAATACAGACATTTCTTTTTCTATTTTTTCCCCAGCTGTTGTTTGCATGTTCTCCCTGATGTGTAAGCAGTGGAGCTACACTACTGGCCATTCCTAAAATTGGCTGCTGAAGTTCTTGTTGGTTAAATAAAGCAAATAACAGTCCAGTCTAGATCCTTTTGCTCTTGTCAGAAAGATGGCAAGAATTAAGGCTCATGATAGGGATCACAAAACAGATCTTTTTCCTTGCCCTTTTGCATGGAAGCTTAACTCCTGCAAGAGAAACAGAAACCCTGCACTTGGACTTTCAGATGTACTGAGGCATTACAATTTTTGTCTTGTCATAAGGACTTGTCAAAGGGACAGAATGGCCACCAAGGCTGTGAGCAGGAGCAGCCTGGAGAGGACAGCAGGTCTGTGGTCATCAGTGACAAGATGATTCTGAGCAGTTTGCTGTGGTGTGACTGCCTTTCTTCTCTTCCATGGTGTACTTCCTTTCTCAGCCTATCAGTGCTCAGTTAACTAGTATATACAGTGGCAGCTTTCATGTGTTTTATCTGGGATAGTATCAGATAAAAATTTATAGTAGAGTTGTATGAACATGTATATATAAGTGTAAAATAATGGAAGTTCAGAACAATATGGAATAAAACAAAAACCAATAAAGTACAAAGATGAGAATGCTATGTTGGTACACATTGGAAATTCAAAAACTATGGTCATTGTCTTGAAGGTTTTGAGTTTCTTCTGTGCTCCCCATTACATTCTCAGGTCAAGTTGCTGTATGTTATCTCTGCAAGCCTGGATACAAAGAGTGAAAGCCCCATTGATGCTACTGCACAAGCAATTGAATGAATAGGAACTGTGTAAGAGTTGATTATTAGTAAGCTAGAAAATACATCTCTTTAAGTATTAAAATATTTAAGAACCTTTTTAGGTATTTTGGATTGTTGTTCCAGGATGAGACTTGTTATGTGTTGGGAATTTCACTGAATATCTCCCTGCTGTTCCTGGTTTCTGTATTTTTATTTTAAACCCTCTGCTTTCTATCCCTGCTATATGCCACTATTAAAACTGATCTACAAAAAAAAAAAAAAAGGTTTACTGAAGTTTATAAACTGTGTTGAAGATGGGGTCCCCTGACTCAAAGTGCTCCTGAGTATAAAATAATTTATAACATCAGAATTGCTTCCTTTTTGCTTAGGATGAGCCCTTACCCATAGGTCCCATGAGACAACACGGTCATGAGTTTTTGTAGTGTTCTCTCATCTCTGAGGCAAAGCCTTGTCCCAAGAAGAAACATCTTGACGGAAGGCCCTCTGCCTGGGGCATAATTGCCAGTGTTTGGGTAGCAAACTGCAGGGTGGGAAGCAGCTGCAGGCTGTCCTGTGATAGTCACAGACAGGTTCAGTCAGCTCTCAAACAGATGTGAGCAGGGTGAACACCACCAGGTGTCCAAAACTGCAGCCTTTCAGGGGAGCACCCTACACCCCAGCTCTGGCATGTTTATGAAAAATCTGCAGTCATGAGGTGTGTGAAAGACATGGGGAGATGTCCTTGGGAACATGTGACTGGAGGCATGCAGAGAGAGAGGCTGCTGAGGACATGGCTGGAGATATATTCTTGGAAGAAGGACTTCATGATGGAGAGCTACTTTCCAGGGACTGCAGTCATGGACAAACCACAGCACAAGGGGCATTCCTGAGATACTGCAGCTGTGGGCAGGGACATCCTTGAGAGCCTTTACTACTGAGTGACTCATACCAGACTGAGGACACCCATGGCCATTGCTGACCCACGCTGGGGCAGAGGAAAACCATTAACAAGTGAAGAGAAGCAGACAGAAAACATTAAGCATACAACCCAAAACCTTCTGGGCCACACATTTCCCCACCTAAGGAACTGGGATTGTCTGAGTGTAACCCATGGCAAAAACACAGGAAAAAGTGATCAGGAAGGCAGGGAGGAGAGATTTGGCTTAACATGAGCCCAGATCAGGGAGGAATCCCTTTACTTTTTTGTAGGTGTTTACTTAGAAGTTTCTCACTTGCTGATGGAATTTTTTTTCTCAGAAAACAAATCACTTATTAGAAGTCTGCATAACGTGGCAATAAATTAAAGTTAAAAAGGATAAAATCTACTGAGTCTAGATTGTGTACCCACTACAGGCACTGTGATGCTGCTTGTCATGAAAGACATGCATCAGTTCTAAGATTTTTTTGCCTGTTTCCTTGGCTAATGTTCATTCTGTATTTCAGATGATGTTTAAGCAAAACACAGAGATTTTCTTGTTGAATAAACTGTGTTTGAGCTTCGCTACTTCAGGTTCAGTTTAGCAACATTTTATCTTTCTCCAATAGTGGATTTACAAAATATAAATGGAACAAAATAATAAGTTCTGCAATTTTCTCTCAACCAAAAAACACAGAATTCTGTAAGAGGGTAAAAGAACCACAGTAAACTGGGTTACCTTACAGAAAACTCATATGCTGTTAATAAAATGATTTTAGTGTATCCTGAAGTATTTTTCAGCTTCCGTGGACATAAAATGCCTGAAATCTTAATATCATCATAGAAAAAGTAGGTTCAGATTCATAAATCATAGTCAGTTCCCTTATCTGGCAAAATTAAGACCTAGCCTTAAAATTCCTCCACGGTCCATATTCAGGAAATCATCTCTACTTACGGCAGTAAGAGTCAAACATCAGTTTATAGTTAAGCACCTGCTTAAGTGCTTTTTTGGGTTATGTTCAAAAATGAAATGTGTTCATGCCCCTCATGTGTAGATAAGGGTCAGATATAAAATTAGAAGATAGATTTAGATTCCAGTCACCTTCTCTTTAATTAGTGAGTACTCAGGTCAGAACTTCTATGTGGGACCATCTGGGCAATGCCACTTTTAATGCTATCATTTATTTTTCGATTTCATCACTGGATCTCTTGCATTACAAGTCTGTTTTTAAACAGCATCAAAATAAAGATGACAATCTTATTCATTTACTGGCTCAAGTTAGAAAAATTATAACTGAGGAGGTGTTGAATGAAGTGCATTTATTATTTTGAGTATTTCTTGCACACAAAGTTTTGATTCTCAAAAATTATCGTGAAAGAAATTGTTCTGCTAAAAATCTCTAACTAATTATTTACATAAAACAATTTTTAATTATATTTATATTATATATTTTTATTAGGGCTTTATATTATTTTATTAGGGTATGTTCCTTCAGTGTAATACAAATTAACAAGACTTTCTTATTCTCTATATTAAATTATAGTTTTCTAATGGTGTGAGGTTCATTTTAAGTATCATTGCTTCAGTTGTCAGAGAGATGGACAGAACATGTGAACTTTAACAGAACATCTGCTTCAAAGTGCATATGCTGTAATTTATGGCCATTTCAGTATCACTGAACTGTTGCCAAATTTAACAGGATTCAGTACTTCCATAAAGATTTTAGCTTAAAAAAATATATGGTGTTTAAGAATAAAATTACACATGTGGTAATTTTGAGAGACTGAACAAAGATTCGAGTAAAGTGCCCTTGGTACAGCAAACATCATAAACAAAAAGCAAAAGGGTTGGGTGTTTTATGGAGATGGGATGGTTATAAACAGGTCATTCTTCAATGGAAAATATTTCCTAATCATAGCAAAAATAAAAGATGAACTTTTAAACATATTTCTGCAAAATTAGCAAACACAGCCTCTTCTCTCTTGCCAGTTACTGAATGGTGAAATCTCTCAAAAAGTTTCAGAATTGAACAAGGAAGTGTCACAACAGTATGGATTGACATCTGCCTCTGTCAGGTTTTTTACAGCTTGCACAAAGGAGGATGAAGGCACACTATCACATAGGGAAACCTACCATTTGACAGAAAAGAGCGTTTTCTGACCTGACCAACAGTGCTGGGACTTAAGTGAAGGCTCCCCAGAGCGGATGGTCTAAAACATTGATTCATTAGTCTGTTTAATCTTTATGGCTGCTAAGGGAGAGATCCTCCTTGATTTACAATCTGACAGACTGTCATCTCAAGAGGTCCCTGATCACTGTCCCTCCGCCAAACTGATAAAACAAAAATATAAACCCTACTATCCATGAAGCATAGAATTAGCATAAGGTTCAAGTGGAAAATGGAAATACAAAATCACAAAGGACTGAACTCAGTATAGGGAGAAGTGGCTGTCAGGGAGCTGCTCATAGCTCCCCACTTTGGGAATACATGTGCTGTTTTCCAGGCTCCACATGCAGTGCAGCCTCAGGTGACTGGGGGAGTGTAGAAGCAGCATAGAAGAGCTCAGACCCTCTACATGCTGCCCACTCATCCTCGTACCAGCTACACCTTGCTACACTCTGTGTACCAGTGTAAACTGATGATATAGGCCAGATAAATGACATATTGTCACTGAAGATGAAGGTGATCTAGAATGTCATGGCAAGGTTGGAACAAGATGATCCTTAAGGTCCCTTCCAACCCAGGCCACTCCATGATTCTATGGTTCTGTGTCCAACCAAGATGGAGACAGCTACTTTATCGATGTAGAAAGTTAAAGAGGATGAATTCTATTTTGTATGTATGCCAGTATTTGGCCACAAATTACTCCTGATAGTACTGTGGTAATGCAATGTGTACAAATGGAAATATGAGAATAAAGAAAAAAGCAATGTGATTACATTTACTGGGGGTGAGAATGATCTCTCTCTGGGGGCAGCAAGGGCCAGCTGGGAAACCAGGTGCTGAGGTAGATCCAAGGGTGAGGCCAAAACATCAGCTCACAGTTGTTGATCTGGGGGTCAAGATCAGACTTCCTGAGGGGACCTTGGGTCAGACACAGCCCAGGATGGGCAGGCATGGCTGTGGGGAGGGGCCAGGACTTGATGCTGTGGCAGGACCTGGCTCAGCAGGGACCACAGCCAGGGCTGTGGGGAGCTGAAGACCAGCCCCACTGCAGTGACACTGCCTGCCCCGGAGTGTAACATGGGGCCCTGAGCCCTGGGCAGGGTGCAAAGAGCTCAGGGGTGGTAGACAGGACCAGGAAGGGCTGGTGGTGCCCTCAGAGCCCTGGCAAGCTTCACTAGTACCATTACACCCTTTTGGTAAGCTTGCTGGGTGGGTAAGATAGGACAGGAGTCAGAATGAAAGGGTCATAATTCATGGAGAGATGTCCACATGGAGAGAACAGGGTGAGGCTCCCCAGGAGGCTAAAAGCCCACTCAGCAGAAAAAAATAGCAGCCAGGCTTACAGTGTTACAAGGCAGAGAAACCTTAGGGTGGCTCCTGACACAGCCCAGGACTGATCCTCACTGAAATAGCCCCAGAAGAAAGTTGTGTGAAGAAAGACAGCAGTATAAAGTCTCCCTTGTCAAGGGACAACTCTTCATAAGAAGCTTTTCCACATGGTGGAAAACTATCCAAAAAAAGAACATAAATGCTCAGAAAAAGTCAACTCACATTTTTGCATAAACTTCCTGTTGCTCTTAGTGTCTTCTCTATGGCCAGAGAATGAGACCCTGGCACTGGCATTTTTAACCATAAAAAAATTTAAATCATACAAGGACAATCTGAATATCCAGAGCAAATTAATATTCTTCATTTCTTGTAAAACCTCGGTGCTTTTTAGCATTTATCTCTCTGACTGTATTTCTGATTCTCAGGTACCGTAGCCTATATTAGCAGTCACTTTGGGTTTAACATCATTAAACGTTCACTGCCAAGTCCCCACAAATCCCACATTCCCCTTTTCTCTCAGGCTTAAAAAACTCATTTAACACTAAGGGCTAATTAATTAACTGGGTTTTCCTATATTTAATGGAGACTACCCTAAACCATAGAACCAAACCCCACTGAAATTTAGTTCACTGGGGCAACCTATAATTATACCCTACCAGATTTAACCACTGTTCCAATTCATATTTATTATTACAGTAGAAGTATGTACTGTTATTATTATGAATATGCTCATATGGAAAATTGCACAAGCTACAGTGTACAAGAATATTGTACCATGAATGTACAGGAAGAACTGCAGAAGCAGATGCCATAGGCATTAGAACTGTTTTTCACTCTGAATGAATAAATATAAAAAATTCAGGGTGAAAAAGAAAGACAAATGCATTATTTAACAAACTAGTAAACTCAAGGAAAAAGATCTTTCTCAATTTTTATACCACATTTACAAAAGTTTTCGCACACCTCCAGATGGTCAATTAACTTTTTTTTAGTGTCAGCAAACTGGTTTTCATTATTTTCATTGTCCATATTGGCTTCTGTAAAATTCATTTTTGTTCATTATCCTATATTCATAGATGATTGCTAGATAAGCATACAAGTCCAAAAAGAAAATGGAAGAGGTGTGTGGCTGTTATTTGATACAGGGTAGAAGACAAAGATGACTGTGGTGAATTAGCAATGAGACACCAACAGGGGACATAGCACTGGATGGTTATGGACATCTGCTTCAGGTGTGTTGGTAGGACACAGAGGACTGGCACCTGCTCCCTCTATGCTCAGTGGGAGCTCTTCTACTGACCTAAACAGAAACTATTTTTGAGCTTCACACAGCTAAAGAAGAAAATATCCAGAGAAAAATTGCTCTTTTAGAGAATTTTTTTGGTTTTACAAAATTTGTGAAAAATTTTTAGCAAGTTTTTAATTTTTTCCAAGGACAAAACACAAACAATCAAATTGTCACCCATCTTTACTCCGCAGAACTTTCTTTTAGAAGAGTGAAACATTTCAGTATGTTTTATAGTGCCCAGAATATCTAGGTATTTCTACATCCTGAGATGCCTTGCCATGTAGAAATATGAGCAATCTTGTCCCGTGACCGTCTGCATCTCCATGAGTCTGCAGAGAGCAATGCAGAGATACTGATGTGGATCTTTACAGAAACCTAGCTGTATAGTTCATGATGTATACCTGTGTATAATGGTTTTTGAGGTGTGGAACCCACCTTCACATATCGCCACAGTCCAGCCTTGTACCTTTAAAAAGTCACTGTCAATGGAGGAGTAAGCTAGTGCATCAGAGATACAAATGTAAATTTAATTCCTAGCACTGACTGAGAAGTCCACCTCAACAAGGTGGACTCAAACACATCTGTGGCAACAGTCTGCTCATCATGAGCAGATCATTGGACACAACACTCTATAAGAACCAGCTTTCCAACTGGTCTAGTTGCTGTGAGACAGTGATAATTATATTCACTGGAATAATAATGCTGATCATTTTCCACTTGGGCTCTACAGTGAAAAAATTGGTAAATACTGCATGTATTTCTTCATGTAACTTTGTGAGTGCGTTTAGTTTTTTGCCCAAGGCAAAAAAATCTTTTGGAGCACATGTAAATATTTGAATCCATTAGGAAACACTGAGGTTGGGGCATTCAGACCCCATTGCTTGTAGGCAGGTGCAAGGGGTTAACACTGTATGTCTGACAAAAACAAAGGAGCAGCAGTGTGTAGAATAGGCAATAAGCAATAATAAGTAAGGAAATACAGACTTAAATTCCAACATGGGGCAACCAAAGCTATGGAAATGTTAATGAATTGTATTCAGCAGAGGTAAAGTCAGCAGGGAAGAAAATACCAGTACCTGGCTGTGACTTAATTGTTACTTTACAAGTGTTTATGTGCTCTGTGTTTAATGAGTGCAGATTGGGAGTCCAGGACTCAATTAAAAATACTATAAACAAAATAGAAAAGTACAAAGGCAAGGAGAAAGCATGATGAGCCCACACTCTAGGGCATTGTGATTGGGAAAACATCATACCATATATAAGATGTCTCCATCTAAAGGAACAGCAACAAATGTTCAAAGGGATCATCTAAATGATTCAAGAGTAGACTTGAGAGAGTCTGTGGCACAAGGAGTAACTGCAGCTGAGAAGGAGAAGGTAAGAAGAGGAGAACCTTCATCTTAAAGGCTGAAGTCCCATACACTGCACAGAAATTTGACATGGCTAGCAATATTAGTGTTGAAAAGTACCTACTTCAAAAGTGTAGTGTCCTCCACAGAATGTAAGGATTCCCTCAGAGCTGTCATTTTTTCCTTTTTTAGTACTATAGGAGCATCAGTACTCAACTGAAGACATGGTTCAGAGGGCATCATCTTCCAACAGGTCTAAACTCTCTCTGTGCTTCAAATAACTCACATATACACACAAATCAAATCAAACAATCAGAAACATGAAGTGAGCAATAATGATTAATGACAGAAATGGGAATCAATTAATTACATGCCACTCTTTGAATTACCCAATTAGGATTTAGATACTATGAAATCAGTGGCTGTAAATTCTGATGACAAGGCAATTTTTTTGTCTCTTTTAGAGCCCCACAACCACCACAACAGTAGTGTTTCAGGCAGTGTATTACTCAAGTAGGATGGAATTACCAACCACCTGCAAGTCACTACCCTTGGCAAACAAGTTATTGTCACTTTTGATTTTGACTGTTAGCAGTATCACTGGTTTCATCTCACAAGACAGTTGGTGTCTGTTAATAAAGCCATTATAATAAGGATAATCAGTTGTTGCTTCTGTTTTGATTTAGCTGCAAGAAAACAATAGTTAGAGATGTCAACTTTCTAAAAACAGTCAAAATTGAGATGCATCTTCAGAAGCAGAACCTGGACACCTGAGAAGACTGAAGTACTTGCAGGATTCAAGGTCCTTCAGCTAAACAGGGAGCTCCTAAATGTAGCTTTAAGGATAAGGACTGTGTTCACTTTTAGGCATTTATGTCTTCACATTTATCTTTGTCTGCTTTTATGCATGATGATTCTGTCTCCAAGATGGACTTTTGCCTACAGGACTACCTTGTGACCACACCGTTGGTGTTTCCAAAGGAAGAAAACTTTCACTTCTCAAAACACTTGTGCATGGACTCAGGAGAACAGCTCTCTCACACCCAGCCTGTGTCAGCAATCTCTGTTGTGGGGTCTCCTCCTGTGATAACCTCACATACCATTAACACCAAGGGGGCAAGACGACCCTTGTTAAGAAAGGCCATGCTGCCATCAGCCTCAGGGCAGAGGACAGCTGTAGGCAAACTGGGTTCAGAGAGTTTTCAGGCTGTCAGCAAGGACAGTATGAATGCTGGGCACTCATGATGAGATATCCAGTAAGATAACAATGACTGTTTCATTATTATGTAGTGTTTAAAACTATTCTCTCATTGTTCTCAATTAATGTTTGGGTTGCACATGTGAAAAACTTTCCAAAAAGACACTCTTCATTATTATTTATTCCAGCGTGGATTTGTTACAATGCCTTGAGAAATGGTTCAGAGATCGTATATAGTGATACTAATAGACCACCCCCATACCCCCCCACCCCCACATTCTTGTATTTTACAACCTGCAATTGCATAGAATCACTTATTGCCAAGTGGTCATTTTCTCACATTTGTTATGACAACAGGATAAATGCCAACGTTTGTCAACATCTTGTAAATGATGAGTCTTAATGAGGCAATCTAGTGTTTCACCCCTCTGAGGAATCTCATAATAGGATGAGCAAAATATCAGGTTAAAGGAAGTGGGAGGTAATCCCAGGGGACACACCTTTTCTTGTACAATATATTCCCCAAGGTTTTGCTTGGAGTGGGTTCTAGGATGCAGGCCAATTTGGCGTACCCCCTTGTACAAAAATTTTAATTGTATTTTTATCAAATCCAGCAGAAATGCAGTCTGCATGTTGAATCTGTCAGTAAGCAGTGCCCTGGGAGAAAATAACAATATGAGCTTTGAGAACTTTAACCTAAAACATGAACTTGAAGTTGTTCTTCCTAAGCTGAAGAATATACCTAATGTGCATTCTCTTGATCTGTCCTGCTTTTTTGTTTTATTTTTTTTGGTTTTTTTTTTACTTTGATCTTGTAAAATATATTTCTGCCTTTTGTGCTTGCTAATTTATTCCAGGATGTTTCTCTGTGAAAAATGCAAGGCACATTTCAGTCCAGCATTTTCTTTTTAGTTATAAGCCAAAGTGGAAGAGAATTCTTGTATCTCCTCTGAGCTTTTTAATGTGTTGCTTTTTTAATATATATGTATACTACTCTGCATTTCAGAATGTTATGCTTTAAAAACTTGAGTAAATAAAGTGTGTAAGAGGGCCCTACAAAGGTAATACTTAATTAGAACAAGACAGGTTTTTCAGAAACAAGTACTATCACTTCATCACTCTATAAATGATACTATAGATAATCAAGAGATATTGTGTTTTGATAACAAGAAACATATATGATTTAGGATCCAGCCAATTTCCTAGCAGAATTAGAGTCCATTTGAATTTTTTTTCTTAATATCTTGCAGGTCTGTTATTTATTTGGGTCAAACTGAAAACTCAAAGAATGCCAGAGATTTCATTTTGGAGAATTTTAAAATAAGGAAGCATTAAGTTATAGCACTGCTTTGGCTTTAAAAAAAATCCACTGGAAAATTACTCAATCAAGTCAACATATTCTAGTGGAATATATTGAATATCATTGAAATCATTCATGCAAAATGATGGAAATTTTAGAATTTCATTAAGGTCTTGTAACTTCATTTCAATATTTTATATATCACATGGAAATATAGTAAGGCTAATAATGAAGTGTTTCTGTAAACTTACATGCCTGTTTTTTAAAACAGAAGTCTGTGGGTGGGTGTTAAAAAATTAATTTCTTTAAAGTCTCAGAAATTTCAATTCTTTGGTTTTATTCTGGCTGAAAAGAATTCTGAAATTTCAAAATTTCTTTTGGGACAGAAATTTCAGATGTTACTACACATCACTACAAGTAGTGAGGAACCCACATTAATTCTCTAAGATATTTGGCTTCAGAGCACCCATTTCAGTCTATGGGGTCTTTTCTCACCATATATGTTTCTTCCTCATAGTGCTCTCTGCATCTCCTGGAGTCTTCTCTGCATCTACAGTGTCTTGAGAAAGGCAGTGTATCGATATATTCTGATTTTCACTTTTGCTGTTCATCTGCACACCGGAGACATGGTTTCATTGGATTAGATTGGCCACGACTGTGCCTTCTCCTGCCAAGGGAGCTGATGTTGTAGTCTTTTCCTACTAATTGTTTGTGTAACAACTGCAAATGTTAGTCAGAACAACTGCAACTGGCTCTGGTTTGCATCTGTTTTGTTTTAATCATCATTTAAGTGTTAACTTAGAGTCCAAGAAAGGAAGGGAGACCCATGTTACACCTGTGCATTGCTAACAAGCCCCTAGAGCAGCATACTATTTTGAGCTTTATTAGCCACTGAATTTTAAGTAGACCAAATTGACAGTGTTTGCGTTTGTAGGTTCCTTCACTGAGACTGTTTATATAAATATAAGTGAGAGGGAAAGACAGGGAATGCATGCAGGGAGAAGGACAGGCAGAGGTCAGTCCAACGATGAACTTAAGTGGAACAGAGTTTTCTGATTTTTGATGAAACAAATGGTGTGAGGAGACACAGACTTTGGTATTCTTGTTGTCACAGAAGAGATTTTGTGATTTATCCACTGAAGTCAGCCTAAAAAAGGGGCAGGTGAGTCAGGTATGTGGGGCTTTTGCAGATGAATGGTGAGGAGTGGCAACAGTGCTAACACTGATGCTACAGAAAACATCCATGCAGGAGTCAAGGACCTAAAACAGCTTCCATAGGAAATAAAATAAATTATTGGTTCCTTCCTTAACTCTGTGGGGTTCAGAGGTAAATACACAGGAAAAAAAATTCATTTCTTGAGTCAAAAATCTAAATTTCAGATGACAGTAAAGAGTTTTGATAAAAATGAAACCATGACACTGCAGGATGTACTATCTAAAGGCAGAACATGCAATTTAATCCCACTGTAGCTCTTTCTCCATCAAATAGAAATGGCAAGATCTCAGGAATAATTTAGAAAGGAAGCTCTAGTAAGACTTGGCCCTCTGACAGTCCTCCTCAATCTCATCATAAGCAAAAAAGATAAAACATTTTTGGAAGGGGACCAGTATGAACTACCAGTTCATACAGGCCACCCAGCCTTTCTAGCACTCACACTTTCTTTTGCTGATATATCTGTAAATCTTCTCTAATCTCATAAATGCAAAGTACTTTCACACATGAAATATGTATTTATAGTAAAGCTTTGGGAGGAGGGAATAAAAGCAACTGGGAGTTCAGAACCTATCATAAGTGCTACTTTCACTTTAGTAAAAGAAAATAATAAATACGTTTTCAGCCATTCTTACATGATATCATATTGTATTTTCTTTATTTAAACTAAGGCAGGATGGGAAATGAAGAGTCTCCAGATTACAGCAGACTAAAACCACTTATATTTATTCCTGTATAAATTGTTTCCTAATATTTCTGAGACCTTTCCTCCCCTCCTTTTCCCTGCTGACCCTTCATTTCTTCATCAGTACGTGCTGAAAATTAAACAATTCATAAGCATATTTTTAAGGAAACTCTTCATTTTATATAACAAACATTCTCCTGAACTGTCAATATGTAAATTATTGATTGACTAGGGAGCAATTACTTGCAAATAACACTAGATTATGTTGAATTCAGTTAGCTGTACAGCCAAAGGATAGCTCATTTCTGACCAATGCATGGCAATTTGAATGTCCCTATCCAGAGGCAGATAGTTCAGAGAGAGGACATGTGGGAAGAATTACCTGCCACACTCTCATCTGATGCGAGCATATTCTTCCTCTCCAAATGGAGCTTCATCATCTTGCATCAGTTGTGGCTCACTTGCAGCTTTCTTGCCTTCATTAGGACACTTGGACATTTCTGCAGAAGTACAAACTTCTTTCAAATGTGTAAATATTAAATAATAAAGAAATGAATTAAAAAGAAGCTCTGAAAATGCATTTTTATTGCTGTGTAATGCATAACATGCTTTTATCATGATCTGAAACAGCTGAAGAAATTATAATGCGAAATGTCTCTATTCCTTAGAAGTGATTGGATACACAATAGATAGCCACCTATGACAATACAGCTGTATATAAGTGAAGGGTTTCTTGCTGAGTGACTGAATGTAAGCCAACACTAATAAAACTATACCACAGAAACCTTCTCCACAGTTCCTGCCTCGTGTCCATGTTTCTGTTTCTCGCCTCTAAACAGCATCGGCTCCTGTACAGATGTTGTAGTTTAATCTCAGACATGCACAAAGCCTCACACAGCCACTCAGTCACTCCCTCACCAGTGGGGGTGGAGAGAGAATCAAAAGGGTAAAAGCTGGAAATCTCATGGGTTGAGATAACAACAGTTTAATAGGGAAAGCGAAAGGCACACACATAAGCAAAGAAAAACAAGGAATTAATTAACTGCTTCCCATGAGCAGGCAGGTGTTAAGCCATCTCCAGGAGAGCAGGGCCCCATCATGTGCAACAATTACTTGGGAAGACAAATGGCATCACTTCAATCATGCCCCTCTGCCTGTATACCTCCCTCTATACACTGAGTATGATGTCACAGGGTTTGAAATATCCCTCTGGTCACTTCTGGTCAGCTGTGCCTGCTCCTGTGGCTCCTCCCAATTTCCCATGGACCCCCAGTCTCCTCACCAATATGGCAGTGTGAAAGGGAGAAAAGAGCTTGACCCTGTGTGAGCATAACAAAAACATACCTATATTATCAGCCCTGTGTTCAAAACATAGCCCCGTGCTGGCCACGGGGAAGGAAATTTACTGCAGACAAATCCAGCACAACAACTGACCAAAATACCCTCAGTGCAGCAGTGTCATGAAACCATTGTTCAATAACCCTTACATATGACAATACCATGAATCCTTAAAGAATATGGCCTCCAATGGCCTCCTTTTCTCAGTGGTGAGTTCACTCAAGTTCTCCATGTAAGATGAGATACTGCACATTTCTCCACTTCTCCATTGCAAGTCTGGTCTCTCTATGTTATGAAGTTAGACATTTCCAACTGGTAAGGGAACACTGTTGGGAATAGTAGCTAAAGAAGTTATGTCTTTATATTTTTAAATTTGCAAAAGAAAGCTGGAGAACCAGACCCAGACCCTCACAGATCCACTTTCCACTGAGGCAAAATTGGTTGGCATGATTTGCTCCTAACAAATAATTCAATCAGGCTCTATCACCTCCTAGCGAGTCTCAAGTGACAACAAAAGGTGACAGTGTTGAATGATTCCACTTTCATCTATTCCACATGATTAAGGGGTTTAGTCTAATAAATTCCACTATATAAAAATAAGTATAAATGATGACAGGAAAGATGCAGCTTAGTCCCTGCATAAAGAGATTTGTTTGGGTTTTTTCCCCTCTCACATAAATAGAGGTCTTTCTAGGAAGGTGAGTTTGTGTATACTTATCTTCAATTAAGCTCATGAAGCTTGCAGGGAGGCTGTAAAGCTCTGTAAGCTCTTAAGACTGGACAGCACTACCCCATGAGCACAGCATTTAAAATCAGTAGAGACAGAGAACCCCTAAACATAACTCCCTTTAAATAGCTAGACCTTGTTAATCCAAGCTTAGTTTAACCAAATACCCGAGTATCTGAAATGCTTAAGTGGCAACCTGTCTCCAAGTCTGAATGTACCTTTGATTTGTTAATCTGATCGTAAGAGTGGGGGTATCCTGTATGAAATGAAGTTTGCAAACAGCTTTGGATTAATCAGTCTTACATGCTACAAAACAAAGTAGATTCCTGCCACTGTATTTATCATCAGGAAGGGTTGGCACCCTCTCTCACCGGCTGATTTATAGAATTGCACATTTGGCATAGCAGTGTAATATTCAGATGGCAGAGTTTTCTAATAAGGATGTGCAATGAATGGAAATAAGTGGAATGTACCTGAAATTATGCACCTAACTTTTGAGTACATTATGTCCTGGTAGCTTAAAAAAATAAATAAATCTTTATTGGAATGCATTAAGTTTCCGGACAACCTGATTAATACAAAACAAATTTGTCCCCTTTAAAAGATTAATTTGTGCTTATTTGGCCTCTTAGTCATGTGTTTATTCTGTTACGGTTCCAAGGAAATGCTACACATTAAATCTCCTAGATTTTGATATAAGGCTGCTTGTCATTTTGGTTCTATTCAAAGAATTTCTTATGTTTGATATCTACAGGACATTAATGCTGGGGCATCTGTCCATTTCCAAAAATGAGCTATCACACATCTGGCTGCTGGTAATAATTGCTTTATCAATGACTCCTTCTCTGAGTCAATAACCTCATTTGGACTGTAGCGGGACAGGTTTGGTGTACAGCCTAACTTACATTATCTAATTTTGTAGCTCTGTGTTTCTGTAGAATACATGAGACTGTCAGATAGACCCAGTGCCATGTAATTTGACTTCTTACCAGAATAAAATACATTTTTCGAAGATGCAGTCTCATGTTCTTTTTCCAGAACAGGAAAATAATTCTTCTGTATGTTTAATATTTTAACAAAATTCAAGGACAGGAATTAACAAAGGAAGGTTTGCAGGATTTCTTTCTTGTCTTGACTATACTCTGCATGTATGTTTGCATACATATACAAATATTGTGCCTCCTTTTGGTGGCACAGCTGTCACCTGAGTTAAATGCAGTAATGATGCTAAAAGGCCTTGTGATGTTGTCAGAGTATTAATTTAACAGATAGACTACTTATTAAAGAATTCTTCCCCCAAATCATGTTTTTCATGTATTTTTTCTTCTATCACATTTATGAGGTTCTCATTATGAAAAATTATTGCATTGAAATCATTGTCTTAACTACCATGGAGCCATTTGCTTCAGTAAAGTAACACTACATAATTTAGATAGATGAAGAACTAGCCAAAAGTTTTACATGATTAATGGTATAAGGATATCCTGTTGAACTTACTTGGGTTTTCAGAAGAGTGCAAATAACATAGGTTGTATGTTGTACCCACCATTATTACTGCCAAATGCACCACAACCACACGTGAAAACACTTATGATGAAGCAAAAGTGTCAACGTAACCATGGGAGGAGATCAAGACTCATCTGAGAGAAAATTTGGGATTCCTGCTCTACTTTACATTCTGGACATAAAATGTGAGTATTTCTATCATAGCACTGTTTTGCTGAGGTCCTTTTTTTGGGTTTTTTCTGTTTTGTTTTGTTATTATTGGTTTTGATATTGCCTAGCTCAAAATGCTTAGCATGTTCACTTGGAAACCTGGAAGAAACACACTAGAACAGCCTGGAACAGTTTTGTGTACTGGAACAGATTGCCCGGAGATGTTTTGAAGTTTCCCTCACTGGAGATACTCAAGAATCATCTGGATGCGATCCTGTGCCATGTGCTCTGGATGACCCTGCCTGAGTAGGTTGGACCAAATGACCCACGGTGGTTCCTTCCAACCCGACCCATTCTGTGATTCTATGAAGCCTGAGGGTATTCCATAGCGCAAAGATCCTCAGAGCATCACTGACTCAGGTTGATAAATTGAGCCACTTTAGAATATCAGTGTGTGAGTCAAACTCAGAAGTCACAATCAGAATCTACTGTGCCCATTCTAAAACTCTGCCTGTCTTTTTGGCTGGGCACATCACTTACAAAACCAGTCATGTGGCTCTGAATTGAGCTGATTTAGGATCACATTTAATTTTTAATAGTTGGTGTGTTTAAGGCACGTGGTGATACCTAAGAATCATTGTTAACTAGCATTTATCTACTCCTTCCTCCTCCAGCTTGCAATTCAGGAAATTACTCTAACTTGTTTGAGTCTTTGTCCCTCATTATGCTAATTTTTGAGTCTGAAAAAGAAAATTAGAGAAATTAACATTTGTCTGTTCTGATAGTATTGCTGTGACAGTAAAAGTAGTAAAGATGTGAAACAAATGGCTATTGACATAACTGATCTTGTTTTCCTTGAAAACTTAATCTGCACTCATTCATGTCTTTGAGAGCCACATGGTGAGACTGACCCCTAAAGTGTAAGGTAGCCCCCAAAGCAGATGTTTACACAAGGCAGCTACAGTGTACACCTACAGCTGTGGTAAATTAAGGCAATATAAAGTAACTGGTCTTCTGTTCCTCCCTGAATATGGTTGCATGAGCATCTAAACTCTTCATCCAGTTTTGCCCTCTGCTTTGCCTGGAAGTGAGCTATTGGTATGATCCTGCTTTTTCCTGTTTGATGCACTACTCATCACATTGTGCCTGCCATTTCTCTGGCATTACCCAATTGTGATATTGAGGCATGGGAACTAATTCCATTAGCAAGCTTGCAGGCTGACGAAAGTCTTACACTGGAAACACATTTGCATTCTCCTTCCTCTTTCTCCATTGCATAAAACTCAAAGAATTGATCTTCAGGGCCTACCCTGCAACCTCATTGATATTAGCAGTTTGATGACACACCCTATGTGTCTGTTAGCACTGTTCTGTATCAGTGTCAAGCAAAACAGATAACTGATAGTATCTGACACAACTAGGCAGGAATTCATAGCTTCACAAAAGACAGTACGCTGCTTTATCATCCTGCTGCTAGAGTGGCTTGGGAAAACTTGTCTTGGGATGTAAAAGGAAATATGCTTGAATCACGGAATTCTTTGCCTAAAAATTACTATGCAATAGGGTGCACCTATTTGTCTAAGATATTAAGCTTCTGTGTGGCTATTGCTGAAATACAGAAATAGCTATTTTTAAGAACATGGTTCTTTCTCTGCTATGCTGCTTCACAGATACCTCGAAAACCAGTGGAAAACTCAGAATCAGTTCTGAGGCCACAGAAAACAAAAACCCAACATCACTCTAGCAGTTCCAGCACTAAAGAATGAACTACTGGACAAGAGTGAAGTAGCTGCAGCCTGAATTTAAACTGACAAATCATCCCATTGCTTATCACCTTCTGGAGCCAATAACGCAAGTTCACTTTAGAAGGAGCCAATTGCACTGGAAATATAGCAGTAAGTACAGAATCATCTCATTGAACCAAAGTGCATCCCTTAAAATATAATAGGACTTTGTCCCAGCCATGGAGCTGCAACTGAGAAATTCTATATGCTCTTTTTTGCTATTTGTTATCCGAAAGAATGCTGCTATATGAGCAGTCAGTTACCTAACAAGCAGAGAGAGGAAGAACAATTTTTGATGAAGTGGTCATTGAGGTTTGTGAAGAAATTAATTTTATTATATCCCTCAGGGCTATCAACATTGAAAAAAACTGCTGGAGTCACAATGACATCTGAAGAAAAGGGCTTCCTAAACTGTGCACGTTCAGCTGATCTGAAACATATCCTCATTCTGTGCCTGTATTAATAATATCTTGTATCATCAAGATATTATAATATTCCATTGGCATTTATTGTGTAGACAAGGTAGAATACTCCTGGACATGAACATTGGATGCACAGTGTGCAATGCCAAGATACATTTTAAATGTGCCTTCTTTCAATAAGGGCAAACCAAATAACCAAATCGTTTGGATTAAAGCATCCACACCACTGTACAGCTAAAGTTATTCTGGATTTTTCTGTTTGGTACACAGAGCTAGAGAAGGTCTCTGTTTATTTGGACTGATTCCCTTTTTTTCACTTTTACTGGAGATCAGTAGTGTCAAAAAAGAAAGAAGACACATGTATGCATAAATGTCACTGAAAATCATGGAAGCACTACTTGATATTTTTCCTCATCCACCTTATGAAATTCTTAATTAATTTCTCATGTCTCCAGCACTGCAGATCAGGTGGCTGCTGATAATTTGGGATCCTTTGGTTTGTCTCCAAGAAATGGAACAGTATATTGTACAGCTCAGAGTAACTGAGAACAAGTTTTTGGCAGCTGAAATATGACCTTTTAAGTCTAAAATAGTCTCTTAGAGTTTCGTCATGTTCTGTCGTCTCCTTTCTCAGTGCTATGAAATTCCTCTCAAAGTAACTCAGCCACCAGTCTCTGATAGTCTTCAGTCTCATTTTCTTCTCTGTTTAACCTTACTTGATTACACTGTTCTTCTGCTTCCATTTATGTTCATTCTTGCATTCCTTTCTTGTTTCCTTCTTCTCAACTTCCTGCTCTTCTCATCACTATCAAAATACCCTATCAAATTCAGAATTATGTTACTCTTTTGGATAGTCTATGTAGCAGATTTTCTTTAGTTTTTCAGACACAGTTGGAGTTTTTCCTGAAGGAAGGAAAACAAGAGATTATAGAACAACTGCATTCTATATATTCCTTACATCTGATGCTGTGCTACAGGCTGGTGCTACATGAAGAAGTAAGTTTTATCTGTAAAGACTGTTCTTTCTCTGGGTTTTCTATTTTTACCTGCAGATCCCTACATGTAAGACCTTAATTAGAGGTGATGACACAATTTTATCTTTAAAATTTACCAAAAAACTTGGCCATGCAGAAAAGAGGAGGAGAAAGAATGACAAGAAACAACACAGCCAACAGATAGGATCAATAGTGGATATCTTGAAAATTTTCCACACCAATATTGCTTTAGGAGATCTCCACAGTTTCAGAAGTTTCAGCTACTTCATGATGAGAAGCAGGAGGGCAGGCATTTATCTCTCCTGTACAATGACTAGCAATAGAACTCAAGGGAACAGCATTGTTCTGTGTCACAATCCCTCAACAAAGTCTGTTGACTGTGCCAGAGAATCTTTAAGTTGCGTATTAAAAAAAGGTTCTTCACACAGCGGGGGATTGGGCACTGGAAGAGGCTCCCCAAGGAAGTGGCCTCAGCACCAAGCCTGACAGAGTTCAAGAAGTGTTTGGGCAATGCCCTCAGGCAGATGGAGTGATTTTTAGGATTGCCCCGTCCATGGCCGGGAGTTAGAATTGATGATATTGTGGGTCCTTTCCAACTCAGCATACTCTATGATTCTGTGTCAAGATGGAAAGGAAAGCAATTAATCAAGCCTGCTGTCATTCCAGCTATGCATCTATGAAGATGAAAATCTTTACATGATAGATCAGCTTCTAGAAGGACAAGTTAAAAATACTAGGAAACTAAAATTGTCCTAATTTGCCCTGAATATGTTAGAATAAGAATTCTCTTAATTAGAACCTGGCAAAAATTGTAATGTTTGTACACTTTGAATCAACATCAGGTCAGGAAATTTGGGGAGGTAGAAAGTTTCTTTATAAGAATTCATGACATCTACTATTTTGACTGTTATATTTACAATCCTCTTACAAACACAATTTCCTTTTCTAATATACTGAAGAGCTGGCGAGTATTGCTTGAAGTTGGGCCTTCATTAATTAATATATTTATTAACTTAAAACCCTCCGTAGTTTTGGAGTTACTATTATTAACTTAGAGAAAGGAAAAAAAATGCACTTGTGGATAACAACACCAGAGGCAACTTCAGCCAAATCAAGTAGAGAAAGCAGATATGTAAGAACACACTTAAATATTTTGTAATAGCCATTGTAATAAGACTGAAGATGATTTACCTCCATCCTAGGTTTCTGTGTTTTCTGTGCAAGAAACCTCTTCTGCACTCCCTGAATGTGTGAATAGCACCTAAGAGCTGTAGATAAATGTCTCTATGGAGCTTTATCATATTTGTGAAGAGATTGTCTTACATTTGCAGGCATAGTCTCTGCTCATATTGCAGACCCATGCTCTCAGCTATTTCTGATACATTTTAGGTAGAGCTTCACCAACAAAAATGAAGCTCTTTCTTGCCCTTTCAAGGTAATATCTCAGACATAGATCCAAAGCAGCACTTGCACGTGACACTCACATATACCTACACTATGACTTCATTTTAACCTGCAGAATTATTCAGTTAACATAAATTTGACAATCATGTAAGCCAGCATATTGCTTCCACATTGTACTGGGCTTAGATGGCAAGACTTTAGCATTGGGTGGTCTGCAGGTGTTGTCTGTGAGAGGTCAAATGCCTCCAAAATTAATTCGCTTTTGTCCAAAGCTTAGAGCACAAATGATGCTGATAAATCCTCACATTTAAGAAAGGGTGAAAAATGCTGCACAACAGCTGTGAGGCAGAGGAGTGAGAAAAATGTGAGAGAAACAACCCTGCATACACCAAGGTTGTTGAAAAAAGGAGGGGGAGGAGGTGCTCCCAGTGCTGGATCAAAGGTTTGCCTGCAGCCCATGACAAAGACCATGACAAAGAAGATTGTCCCAAGATTGTCCCCCTATGGAAAATGAAGAACCAAGTCAAAGCAGATATCCTCCCAGCAGCCCACAGAGAACCCCACACCAGAGCAGGAGCAGTTATCTTTATATCAACTAGGTAAGATTCAAGCATTGATCTAAGCATGTTCTCCCAGGCAGTGGAAAGGCTAGACCCAGACCTATGGCCTAGCCGTAGGGCTGAACTGCATTTCTCACATCCATGGGGATAAAATGACAGGGAACCTAAGAACAAAAGTTGCAGAAAAGGTAAAGAATAATAGCAGAGGAATGTGACTCATAACTAAGATAAAACCAGTAAGAGCTCTGAAGCAAGTAGACCTTTTTAAAAGTTTTAAAAGAAGTGAGATTCAAAACATAGATTGGACATAAATTAAATATTTTGTGTTTAAAGCACTCAGAGTCATCAGAATAACTTGAGGAATGTGATCTCTCTTCACTAGGGAATGGGCAGAAGGAAGCATATTAAAGAAATAAGCCATTATAAACTGACATTAGTTCTGATCTTCCCTATTTAGACAGTCTTATATGACATTTATAAGTAGACTCAGTTGCAAAGAGGCTGAAGGGTGACCTGACCTCATGGTTCTCTACAGCTTCCTGAGGAGGTGGAGAGAGAGGTGCTGATCTCTCTGCTGTCCAGTGTTAGGACACATGGGAATGGTTCTAAGCTGCACCAGAGGAGGTTTAGACTTTGGAACCATCTCCTTACCAAGAGAGTGGTTAAAAAATGGCATAGTCTTTATAGAGAGGTGGTCAATGCCCAAAGTGTTTCAGGGTTAATGAAGCAATTGGACAAAGAGCTTAATAATCATCGTTGACTTTTGATCAGTCCTGAAGCAGCCAGGCAGTAAAACTAGAATATCACTTTAGGTTCCTTCCAGCTGAAATATTCTATTTTAATCTATTCTATTCTATGCTATGCTGTGCTATGCTTTTCTATAAAAACTGTACCTGGTATGAATCCATTTTCTTTGCAGTAAAGTAGTCCTACTTTCTAGTTCTTTGGAAATTGCAAGTAAAATAATTCCTTTCTCCAGTATCTGACAAATATTCTCCGGTTTCCACAACTCTGATCCACCCTTAAATGCTATGACATTGCATGACACCCTCAATGGTATTCCGTTGTCCTATACCTAGTAAGCGACATTTCTTTCATTTGCCTTTGCGTATAGTTTCTCTAGACATATAAGGCTCTTTTTATTGCTTTTGTATTCATTATAGGGCTTTTATTTCTTTAATTCTACCATTTCCATACTCTGATGTCACTAATAGCTTTCCAGAGTTTCTTCAAGTTCTTTCTCATCATGGTCAGATTAAAAACAGTGCAGTTTAGCAATGGATAGAAAAAAATTATGGAGATAGTAAATCGGTTCAGACTGTGTATGCTCTCATGCTGCAAATCAGGATTCAAATTCAGATCAGAAAAAAAACCATAAAAACTACTTTTTTAAAGATATATTTCTTATGGTGGCATGTGTTTTCAGATCGTCCTCTGAATGTGGCAGAGGTGTGGATGGGGAACACCAGTTCTGCCCCATTCCTAATCCACATTTAAGAGTATTTGCAAACAGATATTATTTCACAAGAAAAACAGATTAACAGATTGATTTATTTTCCCTCTTTCCAAGTGCTACTTTTAAACACAAATAAGAAATAGGCATTTGGAAGCAGGAAAGCAGGAAAAGAATGATCAGATGCTTCTAGGCAGATTTGCCACTTGAATTTTCCATGCTGCACCCATTTCACAGCCATTCTTTGAAAACATTCACACTGTTTTGTGGGGCTGTGAATGGCCCAGAATTAAACAGAACTGAATGCTTTAGTACAAAACAGGAGCTGGTCATTTCCTGCAATATCTGGTCTATCTGCCTGATGCCTGGAGCAAGGGAATGCAGGAAGAAGGGAGGAGTGTCATGGTGGAAGTTCCACGGTGCTGAAGTTCACAATAAATCTGTCTCCTGGCAACTCTGTGCGTTCGCTTTCCCTTCCCTCTACCCACTGTTGCGGTACAGCAGAGTACAAAGTCAGCAACAACTTTGTATCTTCCTACTGAAAAAAAAAAGACTGAATGCAAGACAGAGTAAATATAAAAGTGAATCAGAAAATGGAGTCTCTCTACCCAAACATGTCCATCCTTCCATGTAAAAATATTATGAAAATACTACTCCTGCAAAATCATCTGGGTTTTAAATCTAGAGACCTGAGGAAGAAGAGAGGTTCCAGTGTTGATGCCTGAACAGCATTCCTGCTGTATTGCCCAGTGTTCTATTCCTGCTGTATTGCCCAGTAACAATACCAACTGCTGAGGGCTAAAACTAGTCCTCTGCCTACACCTTGCTCTCTCCATCTCTTCCTAACACTGTTTTCACTCTTGACACTGCCGCAGATGGAGCAGGTTTGCCTTTATCATTTCTTTGCTTCTTTCGTCTCTGAAAGAAGTGAAGCAACCAGGAAAGTGGTTTTAACTAACACATGATTGTTATCATAGCTGGGATTAAGGAGTTAATATCCAGCTCAGTGGTGGTAGCCTCTGAAGATGAACGGACTCCCTCTCTTGCAATTGTGGTATTGAGTTCAAATCTGCATATATGATGGACAGGCAAGCCCTGCTTTTCATAGGCACTGGCCTCCACTTACAGATGGACAAGGCCTCAAATGACACAAGAAAGCTCCCTGCCACACTCCATTTGTCTAAATCACATTCTGTCCCTGATGATAAAAGAAGAAAATCCATTTTAAGAATGAACCTGCTCATAATATCCACATTTTCTAGTAAGGATTTTTCAGGCAGGAAGTAGTCCAAAGGAAAAGATTTAAAATATTCTTAAATTTCTTTTATGAGCCAGTCTATTAGCTCCTAATTTCATAGACCTTTTGACACAATCAAAGGCAGCTTTCGCTCTTGTCTTACAGGTACTCTGTTCCAAGCTGGAGCAAGAAATAAGCCTGTATGTAATGTGACTCAGGTGACTGATCACATTAAAAAGAGTAAAAACCAGTGACAGAAAATTTGCAAAGAACGAGTGGCCTGCTATGTTTTGCATGATTCATTGTTGGCCAGTGAATAAATTTATAAAATGACATCTCAGAGACTGGGAAAAAAGAGTGGGTGGCAAGGAATACAATGTATTTCTATCACATCTCTCCATCTCCATTAACAGAATGGCGAGAAGAGGGGGTACCTGCTGCTCTAAAAGTTAAGCCAAATGCAGAATTTCCTTTACTAAAGGTTACTTCAGCAACTTGCAGTGTGTGCTTGTTATTCCCCAAACTTTCTTTCTGCTCTGAAATCCTGTGCTACCCTCCTGTGACATTTTCTTGCATGCGCTCCACTGAAGTTTGGGTCTATTGTTTCACAACAAGGGAGCTGATCCTTCAGCAGTTACTTATTTATTGAGGTCACTCAAGGTCAGTGATGTGGGTTTTATGGGGCGCTTTTTTTTTGAATTTGGTCAGTCTGGTGTGTTGGAATTCCTTTAATTTTGCAAAGGGAGAGGTATATGGTGGGGGAGTTTAATTTTAAAATTAGGTATATATCAATAATCACGTAGGTCTATACCTGCATTGTATGCAGAACTACAAATTTTCAGTGTATCACCCTCCTGTCCTGATTTTGGTTTGGTATTAATGGGCTCACATCGCTTTTCATGAGCAGGATCTTAGTTCTTTATTTTTCACTGAGGGTTTTTTTTTTGTTTTTGTTTTTGGTTTTTTTGGTGTGTGTGTTATGCAGCAAGGAAGGGCTACTCTGCCTTACCTCTCACATTTCCTCCTTGCCTGGGTGACAGGGGATTTGTTGACATTTGCTGCATGTCCTGTCGCTATTATAAATTGGAAGCTACATTTCAAGCTTCAGCACACTCAGAGTTAAGCTGCACTGGAAAGTGACAATGAAAAATATAAATGGAAGAAATTTGAAGATGTGAAAAGGGAATTATTTGGGGGAGCCTTTTATTTTAAAGCATTTTAAAATGGAGTGAGGAAAAAAAATCCTTGTAAGGATTTTTTAATGTAAACTTTTTAAAGTTGGGTTGGGGTTTTTTTTTGTTTTGTTTTCTAAGCTGGATGCTTAAAGTTATAGTTCTAACTCTTTGTTTAGTCACCAGAGTTTGCCACTTTAAAATCTTCCCCTGAAACAATCCCCAGTACAAAAAAAATATAGGTTTTGTGATAAAAATTTTCCAGAAATCTGAAAGTGCCCTTATAAATAGTGCTTGTTGTCAAGATTTTAAGGAACTGAGAAATTTGATGAAAACCCCTCACATTTCTGCTTATATAATATACAATAAATGAATACCAACTATTGCAAAAAATAACGAAGAAAACCTAAAGCAAAGTAAATTTTACAAATCATGCCAAACAAAATATTTCATCTGATCAGACATCAAAATTTCTTTTATAATTTCACTTATGGGAAATTTCTAGAAAAACATTTGTTCTTTTCTGTTCTATACCTAAAGGGAAGGGGTGTTTTTCATCAGGATATTTTTCCTAAAACTCCAATGGATTTTCTTGTTATTTATGAGTTTCATGTGACCTTAAAAGGAATGTGAGTACAAATTATTTTATTTATCTGGGCTACTTACAATGGTGTCTGTTTAGTGAAGTGTAATTCAGAGGCTCAATTTTATAAAGGTGGCCACAATTCAAAACCACAATCCTTAAAAAAGTAGAAGAAATAGAAAGCATAAAATAATAAAAAATATGCAATTCAAAAATATTTTTCTTGACCTATTTTAACTTGTTTCGTAATGTTTTTTCTTTTTCTTGGGATAATTTACTGCATAATTCAAACCTGCAGATAATTTCGACCTCTTTTCCTTTATTATTAGCTATTAAATTTTATTTAAGCTTGATCGTTTTTAAAGGGATGGGTGGGATAAAGTGAAGCTTCTAATTTTGCATCCTGCTCTAATCTCCGATATGAGAGTGCTATACTCTGGGATTTTACATAGTAATATTCGGGCAGCAGATAGAGAGATGTGATACATACCCACACCTTTTGCCTATCAGCCTCGAGAGGGGCCTGCATGTTTTGCACTGTTGGCTCACCGAAACGCTCCCTTTTGGATTTCAAATCAGCTAATCGCCCTGTGAGGGAACCTCCTAAATTTTTTAGTTGGGACGGGCTTGGGGTTTTAATTTTTGGGTGGGGCGACGGGTTGTTATTCCTAAACGGCAGTTCTCCTGCCCTGAAGTTTAATGCTATTTTCAGACTTGGCTAAACGTTTGATTTTTGTAATTATTGTTGGGATTTCCTCCCCCTCCCCCTCGCCCCCAGACGAAAACTAAAATTGTGATTTAGATATTTGGTCCCAGCGGCCCTGCCTGTGCTCAGCAAATGGTTCCATGTCACTCGCTGCATCACAATATCGGAGTGGCGGCGCTCGGTGGCAGCTAATCCTCTGAGCCCGTTAATAAGCTTAGGAGCACGTTCATTGAAGACTGACGCGTTAGTCACAAACAGGGAGAAAATATCTACTGGGGGAAGCTGAATTGGTTTTAATCATCTGCTAATCACCAGTAATGAGACCTACTCTGGGGAAGAAAAGAAAAACAGATAGTCAGAGGGAGGTTTTGTTCTTCACAGCGGAGTAACAGGGAATGAGAGGGCAGCTGTTATTAGGAGAGAAAAGATGGAAAGAAAGGAGGGATTTGGCCAGACCAGATGAAACTTCTTCTGTGGCGCACTGTTTTGTTAGCTGAGTGTTTCTTTCATTCAGCCTCCAAAACTTCAGATCTGTCAGCCCCTCTGAAAGCCCCGGCCCACCTCTCCGAGCCGCCGGGGAGAAAAGGCGCCGCTACCCCGCCCCGCAAGCCCCCGGCCCGGCCCGGCTCCCCTCCCCCGGCCCCTTCCCCGACCCGCGGCTCCTCCAGCGGCCCCTCCGGAGCCGGGCAGCGCCGGGACACGGCCGGCGGGGCCGGGAGCCGCGGGCAGCCGAGGGCTGGGGGGCTGCAGGTGGGTCTGGGAGGGATGGGGACTCGGGGGGATGCTCGTCCTTGAAGGTGCCTTCTGCCCCTCTCCTCATCTCGGGAGGTGGGCATCCAGGTGGCTGCTGGGGATGGGAATTGGACGCATCTGCCGCTGCCCGTAGCAGAGCCTGGCTGGGATGTCGGCTCTCCTTCCCACCGGTGACACCTGAGGAGAGGTTTTGCTTCGAGAAGCAGGCGTCACGTTCTGCGGGGGAAAGTGGAGCACCGAGCAAAGCTCTGATGCTCAGTCGGAAAAGCACTGACGTAACTGCGTTCCATGCGCTGTGCAGATCACCATGCTCTCTAAATTCCAAGGTGCTGGTGTGGGGACCTTTGCAAAACACTGGATGTGGCAGGTCACTCAGTTCCTTAACAGCAGGCCCCAGGTATCTCTTTCAGCTAGACCATGTTCACTTCTTTTTAAATTTTAATTGGGTTTAATTTTTGGCTTGTAATTGTGCATCTGACTCAGAGAGAGGAAGAAAGCCCTTAGCTACATCTTTAAAAATCCAATCTTGGATGAGCTCTTTAAGTGATTATAAAGTTGACTAAGTGTAAAAGCTTTGCAAAGGCAGTAATTTCAGACACACTTCTGGCTGCTAAGACATGTCTGTGTTTCATTTTCTGTATATTTTTAGGGAGCTTAAGTGGGGTGGGTAGCTCACTCATTGGGAAAGAAAAGGGGGTTTTAAATGCCATGTTTCATTTGGCTGTATGGAAAAGCTGAGTATCAGATGTCCTGTCAGGAAATAAGATACACTGATATACAATGTGCAAACATTTTATTTTGAAGAACTCCTTCACAGTCTCACTTCATGGAAGTGAGTTGCCCAACTTAGTCACACAGCAAAGAGAAGTCTACATCCTGATTTAGGTTTAATTTCTTGGTTTAGAGCTCATGGCAACAGGATATCTGAAAGGGAAAGTATGCCTAAGTTTTTTCTGTGGTTCCAATAATTCTTATCTTCACCATCAGGAAACAGATCCCAGTACACCAGGATGTGGAGAGAACATTAGCCCAGAGAAATTTTTTAACCTCTTCTTTATAACTTATTAAGAGTGGAAGCAAGAATGACTGTCTTCCTGCATATCATCACAACATCATGTTTCTGATTTTGGAGAAGGGCTCTCTGGTGGTCTGGGGATAGCTGGTATCAATGAGAAACAAAACACCATCAGGCTGTTTTCCAAGCTTTTTCAGCAGAAGGGCTTGAGAAGCTTTACATGTGGGGAAAGACGACACATCTCTAAATGCCTGTTGTTATGGTATGACCTTATTCCAGTACCATCTAAAGTCCTTTGATTTGTAGTGAGAAGATAGAACCAGTTACTTTGTAAAGGAAAAATAAAATCAGGAAAATTTAAACTCCTTTTCCTGTGTCCTAAAAGAACTGACCCATGTGTTGCCATTTACTCCTGTTGAATTACTCCTAATTGTGCAGTTCACCTTGAGTGAAGAATAGATTGATTATTAAAAATGGCTATTTATTTTGGGGACCATCATCCTCCTTGGCTTCACAGAGATAGCCTGAAAGGTCTCACACAAAATAAAAAAAAACACCAACAAAAAACCAAAACAAACAAAATAAACAGGAAAAAACCCCCACACAACCTGCCACTGGAAACCAAGCCTCTTCAGAGGTGTTCAAGGCAGAAAGAAACCTCTTGCCTGCCTGTTCAACACCTCTAGGATTCTCAAGCCATAAAGTTACGGATTGTTATGTAGCCAGGGATCTCCAGCAGTAAGGCAATGTGCAGAAAGTGGTGTTTCAATATATTAGATTAAAATTTGAGACTGATAATGAACTTTAAAAAATGTCTATTCAAAAGAAAACAATCATAGATGCCAGCTACAGTCTTAGTGATCTCATGTATACACTCCCTCCAATTTGAAGGCAACTTCTCACTGATAGTGAGCATGTCATCAAAGCCTTGAGGTAACGTTTAATTGCACTCTTTTTCTTTTCTTTTTCCACAAGTATATTCAGCATTGTACTGATGTTTTCTCAGTTAGTTCATCTGTCTCTGTATTTTATCTTTCTGTCTGTCAGGCTTATTAGCATATTTTGACAGATTAAAAGGCTAAGGTCAAACAAGCAAATCCCCAAAGAAATACTGCTAATTATTGTCATATGTTTTTTAAATACTTTTGCTTCTTCAAAGAATTTCATAAGGAACTAAATTCAACTTTGCAGTCTGTTTCTTTCATGAGTCCCTCCTCTCTTTAACATCACTTTTTCTAGTCACCCTCCAGTGCCCCTACGCTCACTCTCATTTCTTTAGGCAAGCAATTAGCTTCTTAAAAAATGCAAGACTGTATTTTGGGTAAGTTACGTTTTGTGGAAGTGTACCTGGAGTACATGCCCAGTGAGTAGTGTTCACTGAATCAGCAAACATGTGTTTGGATGTTTCACGATGTCTGAAGAAGTAAAAGACCCTTTTTATTGCTGACAAAGCAACATAAGTACCCTTCTGCCAGAATCCTGCTCAGGGACTAGTGGGTGTTGTATACACCTGTGGTCAACAAAGGGGTCCTTCACACCATAGCATTTTCCCTCTCTATGGTGAGGAGGATTGGCAAGGGTATCTGGAGGTAGAGTCAGAAGACCAATGAGCTGTACCCTAGTACTAGATGTAGTACAAACTTTTCTGTATCTTCAGCTTCTTAGAAGACAAATCAGAGCAAGCAGATGATCTGAGAGTGAGTGTAAAAATAAAATTAAAAAAAAAACCAGATACAGAAGTCCAACATACCTTCAGTGGGAAAGAATGGTTGCAACCACAGTCAGCTGAATACGCTCTGGGTTAGTTGTTGGCCAAGGTAAATAATAAGGTAGGAACTGGTCAGATAAAGGATGATATTGGCTTCTTGTGAAGATGAGACAACAGGTGGCTAAAATAAATAGAGAGGGAGGTCTTTTGGAACAAGATAAGCAACAAAACAATCCTAATTAACTTAATGATCAGACATGTATTTATCTTATGCCTCCACTTTTCTATTAATTTCCAGACACTTCTGTGTTTCAAGACAATATATCTGGTTTTTAAAGGACTAATTTTTTGATGGGTATGCAAAGGTAGCATTGCCAAACCTTGTTCATGGCAGGTAAATCATTACATGGCCTAAGACAGTGTTCATTAGCAGCATTGTCAATCATGTAAGAGTCCTGCCAGAGAATTGCTGATGATACGACAGGGTCAGAGACAAAGATATTCAGTCTCTATTCATTCATCAGATTTTTTTTTTTAAATCAATTTACAGCATGATAATTGAGTCAAGTTTATTGTGCTGCCCCTCAAACAATGTAGGATTTGGTGATTATAAATCTCTTGGTACTGAGACCAGACAAAAAAGAGAAAGGAAGGAAAAGAGATGAAAAGATAGGAAGGAAGGAGTGTTGGGATAGGGTGGCGAGATGAAAGCTAATTGCTAAGATAAATATTTTAAAATGGGAAAATTTCAAATGGAGAAGACATCTCTTTAAGGTCAGAAAAGTAGCTGAGAGATGAAGTCCTCAGTTAAAGAAATTCTTCTTAAGGTGAAGGGCTAAATTGCCATTCATGTATCTGTATCATCTGAAATTATTTCACTGATAGAAGCAATGTGTTCCCAGGGGAACAATACTGCCTTAAAAAGTGTTCTTTCTGCTATGTTGGAGAGCCATTTTGTAAAACATTTTCCCCTTCATACATGCAACTGTGCATGCCTGTGTGCACGTGTGCATGTAAGCCCTGTGCTGAACAGGTCTCTGTGTCACAAGATTTAAAAAAAGAGGAAAAATAATACAGAACAGGAAAGTGAAAAGTCTCTTTCTAAGGCAGAAACAGAAGTGCTTGCTACAGGGAGGAAAACTGTCATATCAAGCTGGGCATGGCTCTGATTTCCAGCACAAATATTCGGTGCTGCATTTCCAGCCCAGGAAAAAGGGTTTTTAAGCCTCCCTCCCATGACCTGCACCCTCCTCACACTTAAATCAAAGATTTAAAATGAGTAAATGAGTGTCATTGCCATCATGCACAGGCTTTCTGTAAACTGATGTTACTGGTAAACATGTGCTTGTACGTCTACTTTCCTCAGTTCACCGTTTGGCTGATTTCAGACACATAAGTAGATCATTCCTAAATTTTCGTATAATTACGTTTAAATATAATTTTGAGCAATTAAAATGAATGGGAGAGGAATTGATATGAAATCTGCCTCAAAATAAACCTATAAAAATGTCACATTCCAGGGTGATTTCTTAAACTCCCTTTCATACAGCAAGCATGCTCGTGAGCTCTCCTCTCAGACCCCCAACTCTTTTCTGGGACTCATCAGGCTGATGCTGAACATATTTAAATCCTCCCCATAAAAGGTTTAGTCTAAGTTGCTTCTCCAGTACTTGTTTGAACATTAAATATGCAAATAATCATCATTACACTTCCAACAATTACACATGTTTGCGAGCACCATGTCAAGTACTGGCAGCAGTGCAATCATTTGTAAAGACAAATATTCCATTCCAAGAGATGTCATGCTGCTTAGAAGATTTCTTTTTGTATTAGTAGCCACACTGCTGCTTCATAAAGTGTGCAAATGAACGTGACAGTGCTGCCAATAGCTGCCAGTTCCTTCCTCTCGGCAGAGCAGATGTCAATCAACCATCCCAAACAGACAAGGCCTCGGTACTGCTGCAGACATTAAACATGTAGGATGGAGAAGGGAGGGCACAAACAACACAGGCAGTGCAGGGGCTCGGCGTACTCCTCACTCTCCCTCTCCCTCCTCCTTCTCTCCCTCTCAGCCTCTCTCCCTCTCTCTTTCTCTCTGAGGAGGCCCGAGGCCGTTGGAATATTTTAATTTCTGATTTCTGACTATATTATCATGTGTTTGTAACAGATGAATTGTAATTTGTAGCTCTGAGGTGATATGAAAAGCTGCCTGCGACCATAGGACAGATGCAGGCGTGTGTGGCAGACTTCTCTCCTCACTGCTCTTGCCTCCTCTGTCTCTCCTACTCTTTATGTAGTAATGGATAATTGTCAGCTTTCACTTTTATCACATCCAAAGGAGCAGCTTAGAGAAGATGCAACTTTCGTCAGGACTAATCTTGCCTCCTCCTGAAGTGGGAAAATCCCAAGTATTTCAGGGTCCTATTGATAACCCTTGTGCTTTTTTTTTTCCATAAAAGACGGATGACTCTGGCAAGCTTGGAAGACTGCAGATAATGGGATTGACTTGGTACTTAAATCTCAGTGAACCAAGACAGCATAAGTAATTAGTGAATTGGATCCATACTGGGGTGCTAATGATGGCTAATACTGCCCCACACCATTCTAAAACCCACAAGATACACATCCATCTCATTCAGATAAAACCAAGGGGACACTGTTTTGTGGGCATCATTTATTTCTTTCTTAGCACAGAATTTATACCCCTTTAAAAAAATAAATCTAATTTTCATGGAGTGACATCCAGAAGAACAAGTGACCATTCTGTCAGAAGAGTTCATTATGATCACAAATACCTCTGGTGTTTTTAATTAAGAAAGGCTAATTAAGAGAAACTATGCATTTATCTTCTTATCTAGTTGTCAAGGGGAAAGTCACAAACACTAACTATATGCTGTTTGAATGGGAGAGGCAGTTCATATTTTTAATCTTTTTGCTTTTTGTTTTCGAACAGACTGAATCCTCACAAAGAAGTAAGTTCATTTAAAGAAAGTATTTCTTTTTTGAAACCGATGCTCCAACTTTTGTTAAATGCCGTTCAACTTCACATCCTGATTTTCCTTCAGGTTGGTATAATTGGGTAGAAACTACCATTCTGCCTCATTTTTCTTTTTCCACGGAGTGATAGCATTTTATCAGGATAATTTAGATAAATGCCTTTCCAAGGGGTTTGCTTATCCTTCCAGGAGCTATGATCGACAAACAGCCACCTAAGATGAATGGCATCGTGTTTTGATCAAATGTATTCTCATCTAAAAGTAGAGAGGGTTTCAAGGTGAGGGGAATGTCTGTTTTCCTCCGATGTGATCATCAGAGGGTGGTCCTCCCCCCTCTCCTCCCCCCTCCCTGTGCCCTCCAGTTTGTTACAGTGGCTGCGAGTTAGGATGTTTCTGCGTTCGAGCGTGCGCATTGCACACATCAGACACTAAAACCGGGGACAGCTCGGTAGAAGATATTTTAACTTAGTCCAAGTCTTAGCATACAGTTTTAAAGAGAGAGCTGAAGATAGGAAGGTTGTTTGTGAGGGGAGATTGACAAAGAAACTGGGAACTCAGGTACCCAGCTTTTGTGCTGCCACCTAAATCTTAAAGCTAGAAAACTTTTGCCTCTTTCAGCTTCTTATTCCAATTTGGCCTGTTGTTAAGGGATATTTAAAAAGTATGACTCGAGGCAAACGTGGACTGTAGTTTATAGAGTTAAGATGCAACATTACAGACTAGAAGCAGGAGAATCACCTGCCAAACACTATTTTTTTCTTTTATTTCCTTTTTTTTTCTTTTTTTTTTTTCCTTTTCAGTAGCATTAAGATGAAATCTTTCTTTTCCCCGACTGTCAGAAGAGCCTTAATTTTGTGCTGGGTTATTTTGGCAAGTACCTCTGTAAGTGTATGTGTGACCACAGTAGGAAATGCTTTGAAAGAAGAACTTCATATTCAACATTTGAGGAGAAAAAGCTGTTTAATGCAGGGGCTCTTCGTAGTCCTTATAAATCTGTAACTGATTAGGAGGCATTCAGAGCTAATGTAGGATGAAAAGATGGGCAGATTGTCGGCTGAGAAGGCGGAAGCGGGGGTTGGTTGGGGTAAGGATCTGAACTGGATTATAGCAAACCCAAGTTTTAGTTGGGATGGAGTTAAAGTGTTAGCCTGGAGGCAAGCAGGCTGCTCTTCATCAGTTGAAATACTCTCACCTCAGTGACTCTTTCTGCTTCTCAAAAAACAAAGATTCTTCCTGAAAGCAGTACTTTGCAAATTGAAGCTTTAACCTTATCCTTTCTATCCAGGGATCTTTCTCCCTTTCTTTCGTTCTTTCTTTCTGCACACAAGAACTTGTAGCTTGTGCAAATGCATGTATTTATAAAATGCCAGATATTTTTATAATATTAATAAATCACACAGTCGTTTAAGTCGAAAAATGAACTCTGCCACCTCCCCAACCAAGTTTCCTTTTGCATTTCTGCTTAGCACTGATTTATCTGTCTTCCTCTATTTCTTAGGACTTGTGGTAATACTCAAAAATAAAACAATTAATAATCTTATTTTCACCATACAAGATCTGAAGTATTTTATGCTGAAGAAGCCTGACATTTTTTAGTCCACATAAATAATGAGGATTCCCATTTTATTATTAGCAGCATTAATTGTGAAGCACTGCAATGTGGAAGGGTAGGGTAAGAGTATGAGAAATATTGTTTTTAAGGTATAAGGATACACCTTCTGCAAAATTAGAATATCGCTTGTTAAGGAAGCTCCCTTTTCTTATATTTCTCACTACAATTGTTCCCCTTCTGTGGTTTTAGCTATTGGAAGAGCTTCATTGTTTATCTTCCTAACAGCCTGCATTTTCCCCTGAATATGATGAATACAGCTGCAGGACCCTGCATCGCCAGTTCTGGGAGTTTGTCAGATGGTGGGAGTCTAACGAGTTTCCTAGCAGAAAAAGAAGTGCCTCCCTTCTTTTGACCTAATTTGTTCAAATATTTAGTAGTTACTCCAATTTCTGCTGTCTTCCCTAGAAATAGCCCTAGAAATTGCAGGCACTGACAGAAATAATAACATCACCGGACGATGTAATCTAAAACACTGCAATTCTCAATTTTTACTTCTGAAGTATCATTCCCAATTTTTTTCTCACTAATCAAGATGACTTTGACAAAAATCAAGAAAAAAAAAAGCTAGAACTGATATATCATTTACCCCCTTACACCTAAGACTTTCACACACTATTAGCAGAATTACAGGGCCTGTAGTAAACAGTATTAAATCTCAGATACTTGGCTAAAAGCAGGTCCATATCCAAGGTTAAAGAAAAGGAGGGATCATTTTCATGAAGATACTGACCTTTTCCAAACTAATATCTGCCACACATTTCTTTTTCTAATGTTTCAAAAGGAGGTGAGCTCATTTACACATCATTTCTAACAGGATTTTTGAAGTTACAGTAACAAAAAAAAGGAAAAATTTACAGAACCTTTACATGAACCTGAAGGCAGGATAGACTACTTAGTAAACTTCTTTTTGATGCTGAAGGGTGGAAGTCAAGGTTGCACTTGTTTTTCCTACCCATAACAACTAACATGAGCTGCTTGAGCATTTTCAAATAACAGGAGAAATATGGAAGAATGAATTCTGAATCCTTTTTCCCTCCTATAAAAAGGCCAGATTCTTGTTGTCTCATGTGGAAGACTTTGCAGTGCACATAGATAAGTAGTAGAATCAGAAAACGTTTATGTAGAAGGAAAGTAGAAGCAATACACATGAACAACTCTTTCATTCAACTTCTTATTTTCATTTTCCATTATTAACCATATATGGCAGAAAGACAGAAAGAAGCAAGTCTTATTTTAAAGGATGCAGCTCAGAATATCATACTTCACTTCTTGTGTCTTATACTGGATATCAGGATGCTGCTGAAAAAGTGCCAGAATTAAAAGTAATTCCCTCAACTTCAGCAAACAGTCCTGAAATCTGCCAGATGCTGGCATGTATCCACTGGTTTGAAAGTTTGAAAGCAGGCTAAAAAATTTAGGGGTAGTTTTTGTTTGTTTGTTCCTGACCACTGATAGCATGAGCTAGCAGCTGGTAGAAGAATAAAGGAAAATGTGTGTGTATTGGCAGCAGACAATTTATAACATGAAGCGATTATTCTCTCAGTCTTAAACATCAGAACTTGTGTCTTAAAAAATAATAATTTGCTTGGACAATTTTACAACTGAGCATTTAGTTTTTTCCCATTTTTCCTCCTTCAAAGATGTGTTGGAATTTGTAACCAACAAGATACATAATTTATCAATCTGGTACTTTTTTTTTTTTTTAAGAGGCGTGTTTCAATCTTGCGCCTTTCAAAGCTTATTGCAATCCTAGCTTGGTAAACCTACATCTCCACCTAGTGGTTTCACAGAAAGGGGACACAATCGTTTTTCAAACAGTGTGAGCTTCCAGATAATTTGCAGTTCAACATCAGTGTGAAGAAATTGCATTCTTTCTCAAGGAAATATTTTAAAACATGTGATTAAATATAAAGAGATAGATAGAGAGATAGATAGATATAGATAATTAAACGTTGATACTTCTTTGTCATGTGCAATTATATAATGGCCCTTTTATTTCTTAGTGTCAGTAAATACTTTCAACAGAAAACCAAAATTTTAGCACAGCATCAATTCATCCTGTATTTTTTCTAACCCCGTCCTAAACCATGTTTGGGCAGTGCTGGAAGATTCCCAGCTTTCCTGCAGCCACGTCTCTAACGCAGAGTGTGACCAAAGGTACAAACTAAGCACAAAACAGCTAGGAAGACTTTGAAAATGCCCTGAAACCTTTCCTTTGCACAGTGATGTTTTTTATAACTCCCTGGTTCAGGATAATTTATATCTGCCTTGAGGAACCTACAGGAAATCCATGTAGGGAAGAGGCATACACAAGGTGTGTGACTTGGGTACCAGACCAAGACAAATTTTTAAAGCTGTTCTGCCTTTTCCCTAAAAGATTAATATTGTATTTTCTTGACTCTCCAAAAGATTCTGTCTCAAATTTGTCTTAAAAAAAAAAAGTATATCTTTAAAAGATTCTTTTTCACAATAGAGGAGGTAAAAGCTCCAATCCCAACACAGTTGCTTACTGTCCTATACAATCACCTTAAACCTGCCCTGCAAGAGATATCTCAGCATATTAAGAAGGCCTCTTCAGGTACACAAACTAATATCTCCCAGTACCATCAAATCAATTCCTTTAAAAAATATAATATAGGCATTTCTCAAATTTGTCTTAAGATCATGAAATTAATCTCCTGATCCTGTCCAAAATAACTTATTTTTCTCAGCCACAGTTCTCATTCCTCTTTCATGCCTCTGCAGTGCCAGCCAGTTCATGCAGCAATGAAAGTCTAAGTGATTTTTTTGGGGGTTAGAATTCTGTTCTTTTTACAAAACCATCAGTTCCATAGGACTATCCAGAGTGCACAAAATTAAGAATGTGCCTAAACCTGTGCAATATTGGATCCTTCACATGGACAATGGATGTACTGTTAATTAAATGTTGCTTGTAATAAAATATATTAAAGTGATTGAAGCTGCTGTAGCTGCAGTGGGCCTAAAATGTACAATAATCCTTCACTGTAATGTAGAATCCTCGTGTCAGAAACATGTACTGTGCTCAGAAAGAGTATAATTAATGCACATTAACATATATACTCAGAGACAGAATATATGAAGAGGGTGCTTTGGGACATGATTAAATTTTTTGTGACTTCAGATTAGGGAAATTTTGAAAACTTCCAGTTCAGCAATTTCCAATGATTAAATGGTATCATAACTTTTCTCTAAAACCAAACAAATGTGAAGTAATGAGAAAATATGGGTTTATTTCATTAATGAGCTATTCCAGCCTTAAATATTGTTTTCCACAAATACAATAAATATTGATTTTCTGAGCTGATTAAGAATGGATGGCCACCCACAAATAATTAAACTAAATATTTAGTCTTGTATAGTTAAATGAAAAATTAGATGCTTATTTCAGAGCTGGGTAGCATGTGAAGATCATTAGCTAGTCCAAGGTCAGTATTGGATTAAAACTAAGATTTTCTGCAGAATAGCAAGGAGAATTTTTTTTTTTGAAGGAGGGACGTTTGGGGTGGCTCAAGCTGAGAACTTTTGCAATCTGAGATGGTCACTGAAATTCTGAGGTGAAAATTGGAGGTGAAAACGAAAGCTCATTTTCCTGTAGAGAAAGTTCACCCTTCCCTTGAATAGTGAGACCTGCAGGGCACTGTCAGTCAGCACAATGAATTTACCAGCAAGAGAGCTGGGCTGGGCTTGCCCTGAGCCCTGGTGGCTTGCTGGGCTTCTTCTGAGCAGTTAGAAGCAGTGTCCTTTAATGCATGCTCTGTCTGACACACACATGTCACAGATGGAGACCGACCACTCTTGACAGCGCCCAGTTAGAAGCCATTTGGGCACACAACACAAGTGCAGGAAACTCTGCATTAGCTTCCAGGCAGAAAATTTGAGCTGGTTGAATAACAAGAATAAGGGATGGCAAAACCTCCACACTTTATTTCCTTGTTACTTCAGCTGACTTCTGACTTCTTTACATTTCAGAATTAGATAAAAAATAGTAGGCTACGTAACTTATCAGAACCCAAAAAAAATCTGATAATGTTTTTTTATTCTTTCTTCTGATACGTATGAAGTCTAAAAGGTGGAAATTCAGTCTTTTTAGGAATAAGATAAGGTCAGAGGCCATCTGGGCTTGCCCACTCTTGCTTGCCAATTGTTGGTTGTTCTCTGTCCAATTGTTTAAATTCATGCCAGAAATCTGAGTTTTTTAAGTAATCTAAGTAGTCAATTAAAACCTTGATATGATTGAGCACTCTTCATTGTCTGTCACAGCAATAAAAGGACCACAAGTGTTTAATGATACATATAAGAGGATGAAGTAACTACTGCTGCTACTCAAAAGACATTTTTTCTCAGTGTAAAGTTCATAGTCATACAGTATGGGTAGCTCTAACAGAAATCTACAAAATCTCTGTCTCATGAAAATAAACCAAAACAATTCATGGCATTTCAAAAAAGTTATGTGATTCTTTAGGAAAAGTGGAAACCCCACAAGTATTCCAGAAAAATAAATAATCAAAATAGCAAATTTGCCTAAGTCCGGAGAGTTGCAAATATTTGAACCACTGTAGATTTCTCATCAGTTAAAGAGACTTTTCATCAACTGCATCTTCAAGAGAATTATCTGAAACTCAGTGATCCTGAGGAGTCCCTTCCAACATATTATATTCTATGAAACAAAACCAGTTTACAGATATAAACACCAAATGGCATTCTTCATATTACATTTTCTTGGACCTAAAAGAAAGAGTAATTGTGAGCTGGCTTCAACAAAGTTTTTTGTTTTCCAGCCCAATGAACAAAACTACATAATTTTCTATACCTTTACAGATCAAGGAACCATGCAATACCCCACAGCTGGGTCATAACACAGCTGGAAAACTTCTGATGATCTCATTGTGTGTTCTCTCTTGTGTGCTATGACTGGATTTCTCCATATTCAGAGTTTAATTTTCAGAGTTTGAAATAAGCACACTCTCTAGATGAGTCATTATTTCTAAAATTTTTTATCTCATAAATAGAAAAACCATCACACAAGTAAGTTTGTCATTTACAGGCACATATTTTATCAGTTTTACTACAATAAGCTGATATAGAAACTCATTATAACTAATATATAAATGCTAGTATAAATTTATAAGTTCTAAACACATTTTGCACTTTTCTTGTTTTTATAATCCCACTGATTAAATTTTTATCATGTTATTTTTCCTTTTTGTTTTGGAGGGTGGCAGGGGAGATGATATGGAATGAAGCATTTTCAAATACAAGCCAAGATTTCTCACATCCATGTCAATCTTAATGTAGTTTTACCTAACTTTTCCTGGAAGTCCATACTTACTATGAAGCATTTTCTTCAAAAACAAAAATTCTATATTTCCTTCAGTCACAAGGGAAATGACCTGCAGAACACTCAAGCACTTACATGAGCAGGAAAACACTACAGAATGCCTTTTCCAAAGGCAGCTTTTCTTCAGCCTGTTCCTCCTACTGGGGTTTTTAAAATCACTCCCAAACCCTGCCAAAATATCAAGATATACTTCAGTTTTGTTCTTTAAACAAAAACAAAAACAAAAACCAACAAAAAAACCCTACCAAACAACAAAAACCCCACACATACCACTTTCATCTGTTTGTAAATATTTCATTGCTCTGTATTCTGGGTACATCTAATATTACTGCGCACTAAGACCTGCACATAGTGAGCAGTGCAGACTGAAAAAAAAATAAAAGTGCATGGGGGAAAAAGGGTGTTTGTAATTTTAGTTAAAGTCTAGGATGGCACCTATCTGGTGATTTCAGTAGAGTAGATATTTTGTTGTAACTGATAACAAAACCTTTTGACTAATTTAATTGATACACAGATTTGGAATAATATAAAATATTTTCCTTATTTCTTGTAAAGCTATATGTATGCATATATACATTTATCTATATAGCTGAATAACTTAGAAAAGGAGAGAATATAAATAAAATCACCTAGAAAACCATTACATGATATTAACAAATACAAGTCATTGATGTGTCTCACTTGTGTAGAATAAAAGTTGTAGTGGAGAAAAAGGAGAAGAGGATGCTGGGAATATGTAAGGTATTCACCACAGAGAACACAGAGTAAATGTACAAAGATAAGACCAAAAAATAAAAGGTTTGTAACATTTATTACCGAAGCATATACCCAGAAAAATAGAATGCATATATTCATATATTCAACCGACATATATGTTTAGCTTCAAACCTGCTAAGAGTAACTGTAGGCTTAGTACAAATAAATTGGATTCAGAGCTGAAGTCATGCAACATAGTCAAGCCCAAATCTTTCCAATGGTTGCCAAATTTTGCTTCAGATTTAAAGGTATTGCTTAGATTTCAGTCCACGATTTAGCAAGGAGCTGCTGAACCAGACTTGGAGATTCTCTTCCCTTTTGGCCTTAGTGATTTCCTGTGCCACTAATAGACAAAATTGCAATAGTTTTGTGTTATGAAACAGTTTCTGTGTTGCTGTATTGTGTATTGTAGTTCAGTGTTTGTAAGGCTCTAGGGCAGCATCTACTGCAGTTGATTTTATATGACTTCTCACGAGATTTTTAAACTTCAGCTGTGTATTAAAGTTCACAGGCTGAGTTGTCTTCCTCTGCTGTTGCAAGATCCCACAAAACCATGTGGACAGCAAGGCTGGTTGCCTCCAGGTCTGACAGGTGGTGGTCCTCAGATAGATCAGTCCTGAAACCTTGAGAAAGCCAAGCTGGAAAGCTTAGCTGGAAAGACTTAAGTGTCTTCAATAACACACTAGTAAGGTTTTTGAAAGACTTGAGCTCCACATGATTTTGCAGCAAGGATTTTCTCTGAGTTTACAACAGTTTGAAGTGTATGATTTCCAGAAGTCACAATCTCCACAGGCTGTGTCAGCCAGGCTTCTGGGAGGATTCTCAAGTGGCTTTACTGCATGTGTGGCTTGGGGGACGCCTGTCTCCAGACATGGTACAGAAAGGCTGAGCCCCTCACTACTCCCCAGCTGAGAAGGCTCTGTTCTGTTCACCACTCACCCTTGCTGACTGTGAGACCTGGTATCTTTGCTTAAGCAAAATTTGCTCAGGTTTTCCCTTTAGAAAGGGTAAAATATGTCTTTTTCCTTCATTGGTTTCAGTGTTTTGAAGTGAAGATACTATGGGGACAACGCTAGGTTTTGATAACGCATCATTATGGTCTAAGAAAGCAACAGGATTGTTGGAAGCACCTGTTAATGTTCTCATATCAGCGACCCATATACTTTATGCAAATATACAATTGGTCTTTAGCTACAGAAATGTAACAATAGGTTGCAATTTATAGCCACAAAAACATTCAAAACACCCATTAATGTTCTAGGTTGCTGATTGATCGTTTGCTACGACTTCTTTCCTTACAAACATAATCTTGGTTCACCATTAAAAGTGAGAGATCTAGAAGAGATCCCACTCGAACTGAGCCCAGGTGGCTGAGGGGTACACAACATCTAGCAATACTACGTTTCTCTGGGGAGGCTGTGCTTGAAATACAGGTCAAATCCTGAATGCAACATGCTGAAAGATCTTTAGCTGTCAAGCTAAGCTGTAAGAGGTTGTTACATGGAACATAAAATTCATTTCAAAAATCATGAAATATTTTAGAAAAGTCTGTCCCTGCAGAAGAAGGTGAAGAGTTAAAGTAAATCAGGAGTTTATTCATATGAGCTCTTCTTGGGAAGTTTAACCTGTAAATATCTCTGGCCTGAAGATATGTGACAAACTGGCTCAGTGGACTTAGGTTATATTTATTCCTTCCACTGCAATGAACTAAACAAAGACAAGCTTGGGAGGGTCACTACTGCCTTATTTCTAGCTGCTTCTTCAACAGCTCCTCACTGTCTAGTGTCTAGAAGGGCAGGTAAATCTGATTTGAGATCTTCTTGCTCTATCTAGTTATAATAATTCACTAAATAACTTCCTCTCTAAACATAAAGCTCTTGGTAAAGATTTGCCCTACACATACACAGCTATTTTTTTATTATTATTTTTCATTTATATACAGTATACCAAATTTTTCTATGGCTGATTTGCTTCTTCTCTACAATATGACAGAAGAAATTTTTTTGCATGTTGACTTTCACCATGCTTGAAATGCCAGGGGAGCAATGCACAATCTGATAAAGTCCTCTTGAAGAAAGTTGGGGATTTTCCATTTTTTTAAAAAAAATTCAACTCATCTCAAGTCAGGATTTCTTTTCAGAAGATATGCTTCAAACTTAATTGGGGTGCTCAGTCTAGGGTAAATGGGTGAAATTTAAGGTCCAGCAATACATAAACAGTTTTTCTCAGTAATCTCACAATCTCTTCAATTCTATGCATTTAAAATGACAAATCTTGCAGTGTGCAGCCTGCAGTATGTTAAATATTTTTGGAACATGGGCAAAGCATTTACACCCAGTAAGTAACTCTACATCACTTGCACAGTGAATTTCTTCCTGCTCTGCATAAAATACAATATAACTGAGTATAAGTGCAGATTGGCAGAGTACAAGTGTATGGATGGTCTCTCCAATGTTGCTGCAAAGCCGCTGTGCAATGGCAATGAAGCCCCTTCAGATCTCAGCCCATGTCACTGAGATCTGTGTTCTGTGAATCTTAACACCTTACTTTCTGCAGTCCAAAAATCTAGCCCTGTGATGTCAGGGTGACTTTTCAGTTCCTCTTATGAAGGAGTCTTTGAAGTGAGGAAAGACAAGACAGATCCTTAGAATCATGGTTTGAGGAAAAGCTTTGCCATTAGAACTATTAGCAATGACTCTGCTTTGCCTAAGCATTTGAAAACACAAAGATTAAAAGGCTAAAAATATGAAAGGAAATGTGAGGCAGCAAAAGAACACGTTAAGAGAAAGTAGAATGATGAGTGTTTTGAGAACAGTAAATATCTCATTTGGCTTTTTACAAAGGTGTGCATTACACAAGGAAAAATTACCAGATATTTTATTCTTTACCTTTACATGTCCATGTTGCCCAGAGGTATGGTGAACATCCCTCGTTTTGGTGGGAGACACGTGGGAGCTGCATTGTGTCTGGCACAATATGTCAAGTCAAACATATGAGCTGAAGAAGAGCCTTGCTTTTGCTCAATTAGTACTGTTTGCTTTGTGGACCTCCATTAGCAAGTATAAATTTGTACAGTGGTCACCATTTAAAAATCAATATTTACCAAGGGTTATCACATCATCAAGCCTAGGACACTAAGTAGTTCCGTAAACTTTGAGCAGAAAATAATACTGCGATCTGGTAAATATTTAACACACGTATCATTTTATGGTAACCACTACTTTTGATACAGGTGTTCATTACCTCTTCCTAGCTAAACCTTCCATTAAATTACATTGCACTGAATTTAGGCGTCACTTCAGTCAGATTGCAGTTAAAGGAACTGGGGGGGAAAAGATAGTGAAACTGATTTTAAAAGTAATATAATGGAAACAACTGTAATGAATAATCACTTTAATTTTTGTTGCCCTCTTATCCCAAAGCACATCATTCAGCAGGGATTCTCTGCAGAAATACTGAATATATGGCTAAAATATATCTAGGTAAAAATAACTCAGGTTCCTTTTTCCTTCTGATGTAACAAGGTATTTTCTGTTTGGCAAGGAAGGCTCCCCAGTAGCTAGCTACACTGTCCAGCTTCTTTCAGTATAACCACCCTTCCTTTGATGTGTAAGTAACAGATGTTTAAGACATAAGAAATTAGATAGACTGTGATTACTGAGAAACAAGTTAATTTCAATTCATTACTTGATGTTCTCATTCACTTGTTCTGAAAATGACAGTAGTTAGTAGGGTTGTTGGTTTTTTTAATTGACATATTTTATGTTTAACAATCAACTTAAACTTAACCTATGCACACCTCTAATTTTGAAACACATCATTTGCGAGCTAATATGTCACTTTTTCATCGTAAATTGGAATTATTTCCAAAATGGCTTCACTTTAATTATATGTACGTGTACAACTTAGCAGCTTGTTTTCTTGTAGGCAATGGGAAGAGGTAAGGAGAAAGCAGGGAGCAACAGCTTTGTTTTTCCCCCTTTCACAAAACAAGATTCATTCCCTCCCAGTTTTCTAAAAAAATGGGTATTTCAAATAAGCCAGAGGAAGGGCTTGGCAGGGGAAGGATTAAGTTTGGGTTTTTCTGCTGGAAAGGAATAGACATGATTAAGATATCTCATTAGCTTTCAAATATTGGATGTGTTTGGTTGATAAAGGTAATAGTGTTCACACAAGTACTGTAAGGCATTTGACTTAGTACCTCACAAAATTTTGATTAAGAAAGCAAAACAACAATAAACTCAACATGGTGTATCTTGAATGGCTTTGAAAGTATGAGTTTTTCTTGAAATTGCAAACAGGGAATTCTCACAGAAATTATGTTTTCCTAGTCAGGTCCTCAGGGATCAGTTTTTAATGCCATGCTGTGAAATATTTGTATTGGTTCAGAGGAAAAGACTTAGAAGAGGTGTTTGAAAGAACTTTCTGAAATACAGTACAGTTAATTGTCACAAAGAGGATACCTAGAAAAGCTGAGGGTTTCTCAATGAAGATTTCTAAGAATTGGTTAGTTATGTTGGGTCTATGTAAGTTCACTTTCATCTGCTCTCTAGTAGAGATATGGTCTAGATGACCCTTTGAGACCCGTCCAGAAGTGCATGATTTGAAGCCAAAGTGATCACTTCTAAACTTTGAGGGTGGTTAGGAAACTGTAGCAGTGATAAATAAAAAGAGGGTGAACTGATGAGACGATGCCAGCTGAATCAGTCTCTTGATAACTCACGTATGAGCAACATAGTGTTGGGGCATAGCCCAGCAGATGGAAAATGGGGAGAGAAGGGGACAAGAATGAGCATAAAATTCACATTTACACTGTACATAACAGAACCTCTGTCCCTTGTTCTGCTCTTCCCAGACTAGAGAAAAGCCATCAGAAGGCAGTAGTGCTTTATAATTAGTCATTGCAATAACTGACCTCAACAAATTATGCCTGTATGGTTCCTAAGTCAGGCAACATTTTCAGGGAGAAGTATTGTTTTTTGTGTCTAACTCATATCATTGATAAAAAACAGGTGAGCTCTTAGGTATAAAAGCACTAAATCTTTTTTTTTCTCAATTGTATCAATCTGTCTTACAAAAAATACTACTGGACCTTATGAAATCTGCTTTTTTAACACCCTCTGGCCATCATAACTGTAAACACCCTACAGCAGTTTTAAATTGAAGTAACAAGTCACACTTTCTATCAGTGACGGTAATTAAGTCCCAAACAAGGTGTTAACACATTTAATAGATTCCACATCAGAAAAAAATATTGAAACGCGTCTAGAAATTTTTAATAAATTGTGTAGCTCCAAGAGAAGTTGAGATTTTTTTTTAGTTGGAGCTAAACCAAGGAGTTTAAAAGCCTTTTGGTCCTTGTTAAATGGGAGGTAAAAAATGGTTGAATACAGTTTTTCTCTTTGGTTTCGTAATCTATGAATCTAGAGCTCTGTAACTGAATACCAAGAGGTGATAGTCTGTTTTTTTTTTTTTAATGAGTAGAAAAGCTCTAAACATTCTCTTATTTCTAGTTTATGATTCTAAATTTGAGGCTTCTATGTTTCTCAATTGTTATTCTGTGTTCACCTTGTAAAAAGAAACAGACTAAGGCTCCACAGGATGAGAGTCAGGCCAGTACAATGTACACAGGCTTTTAAGCAATCTCGTCAAGCACAAATCTATGTCCAAACCTCACAGTTTATCATGTGTTAAGCCTATCCAGATGGTAGGTAATATTCTGGTATTAGCAGTCCACATCCATTTCCACTTCCTTCTCTATAGAAAATTGCCAGCAGGTCTCTCTGGTGGTCTTTTAAAAGTAAAGGTACTCACATGTATATGAATGTACACCACATATATTACAGTATCTTGCTCTGAAGTAAAAAACAAGCTCTTAGTAATTTATAATTTGAATTATGTAGAAGAGTACAGCTTCAAATGGTATGAAACTATGCTATTTTCAAGTACTTTCCCTAACTGCCTAAGACAGTCCCAGGCTTCTGAGAACAGGACTTTGAATAAGACCAGAAGGATCCAAACTATGAGTGCTTTATCTGCCTTCCTGTGAGAGCTGGAGCAATGGGGCTTTGTCTGAATAAATGCAAGGCTCTTCTCTCCATGTAGCATCACAGGCGCTGCTACAGCTCCAGTCCATAGTGTTATCAGCTGCATGCCCAGAACAAACTTATCAAACTTATGGACCGGGAAACCTGGAGATTTTTAGTATACATATCAGGCATTTTAGTATACATACATACATACATTTTGCATACATTTTATAGTCATACCAGGCAGCAGAAATAAATATGGAGTTACAGAACAGACTGTATTTGCCAAGGAGATGTAGTCACAGTTAATTGTCCTGTGGTTATAACAAAATGTGTAGCTAGAGAAATCCCAGCCTTGCAGGAACTAGGAAAACTGTGGGTTGCCACAGGTTTGCACCTTTAAAAATGACTTGCAGATCATTATGGCTGCTTTTCAACTTTTCCAGAGGCTGTCCAATAGGCAATAGGTCCCAGCAGAAAGTGCCTCAGCTCTCTGCTTCCCTTTTGCATTGCTCCCCTACAAACACCTTGCCCTGCCTCTGTGGGTAAGGCTGTGACCACAGTCTATCCCAGGAGAGGAAGACCAAGATGTGAGGCAGATGTTCAGGATGCACTGCACAGCTCTGCAGCTTAGATGGGGTGCAAATGAGAGTGTCTCAGAGCAGGAGCTAGCAGAGCTATGTGAAACTGAGGTTTCAGTAATGCAGAAGTCTCCAGTCTTTTTCTGCATCCTTCTTTGGCACTTTGTGGATGTGCATCACTCAACAAGAAAAATCCTGAAGCCAACCTCCTTTCTAAACCTTGGACACATTACCAAAATCTTCCAAACTATTTCCTTATGAAAATAGGGAGTTTGTTTTCTCTGCTTTGTTACACTGGGTAAAGCACCTCCAGATGTCCTACTCCACCACGTCATGTGGAACCCCAAAAACCTCTGGATTGTTTCATTACCTCTTCCTCAGATATATCTCCTCCTCTACAGCACTAGCAGGCAACCCTCGCAGGCATCAGCCTGAGCATTCAGCAGTCAGGGACATCCGAGTTGGTCTGAGCAGTAGCTTCAGGCAGCTCACTCAGATGTCTAACTTGAGAAGGTAAGGATAATCAAGTACCTGAGTCAGGAGCATTCCCATCCTTTTTATTCAGCCAGAGGCAGAAGTAGATCGCCTAAGCTCAGTTCCTTGCAGAACCTATTTCGCTTCACTGAAACATGGACACTGAAGGAAATTTGCAGTTCTGAATGTGTGTGTATTAAGTCTCTGCAGCTAAACAATGTGAATATCCTGCCCACCTTCTTCCACTGTTCCCAAACAAGCTCAGGCACCCACAAACATTGGTGGATACAGCAAGATATTTCTCACATAGCTACTGCCTTCACTGCTGCCTTTTTCTGTCTGAAGAGCTGAAAGCATGCCTTAACATTCAGAGATCGTTACAGGGTGCATATTGCTGTTATCCCAAGCTTGCAAAAGAGAAGTCCATATTTTTGCAGCTCATCTCTTTTTTTTACACACACTCATCCTCTGGGGAAAATTTTCATTGCATCTGCTACCAGCAAATGGTGGTGTCTCTGTTACCCTTGCGAGGTGCAGAAAGTACAGAAATGGTGTGAGTGGCCAGCAGCTTAAGTGGTACAGAAAGTTTTTCAGCTGCCTGTTACTGAGACTCTGCAGCCCTCACAGGGTTAACCCATAAGTAGGCTTCTGCCATGTCTTGACATAACTCGGAGGTTTGCCAAAGAGCATTAATTAAATTTCATGCTTTCTATCAGATTTATTAAATGTACTCATCTCTACCAGCTCCCATATGACATGGGACATTATTGTTGTTATTACTATTACTTTACAATTAGTGTGTTGTTCCCTAACCACCATTAAATATGGCTAGAAAGTGTTTCTGAGTTAATACTTTAAGACCAGACTAACCTATAAAAAGCACTGAGAATTGTAAAAGAAAACTTGCTTTTAGGGCTCAAAGAACTTTTGCTATGTTAAATTTTTAAGGAAATGTGTCTTCACAGCTGTGTCTTAACTTTTTTCAAGGCTTGCCTTGATCTGAGATATGTCTGCATTGTGGAAAGGTGAGGTATATTTTGTGGGGGGAAGAAAGGGGAATGATTACTGCAAGAAAATGTGTGGTAAAGTATTCAGAAAGGTTTAGAGGAAAACAAACTGCTGAAAATAAGCAAATCTTCTAAATTCTTTCCTCATATGTACATTATTTTTTTTTCTGTTATTATTTTAAAATTATATCTTTAATTCAGTGCAGCTATGTAAACTTGTTAGGATTCTGCTGCCATGGGTTGTTTAGCTTGATGATGGATCAGATAGTGAGACTGTAAATAGGAGTGTGCACTTGTTCAGCCCTTTGCACTGCAACCTATGGGAGCATCCTCATAGTAGATCGTAGAAGTTGCTGGGAGAGATCACAGCACTATGCTGAGACCAAGTAAATATCATCCAAATCCCAGCTCTTTGTCACATGGAAGGGTGTTGAAGCAAATATACCAAAATGTCTGGTATTTGTAAATTTTAGTAATATGGAGTCTTCATTAAAGACTGACAGCTTTAGGACTTTTACCCTGTGCTACTTTCAAGCTCAGTGTGGAGAACTGTCCTACTTTTGTTGGATTGTGCAAAAATCAACTTGCATTTTGCCCTGGGAAAGAGGCTCAATTTGTATTTGCTTAGCCCTAAGACTTGCGCAGAGAAAGCGAGTTTGTCATGTATCTGTCATGACATTATCTAGATAATTCCTTTTGATAAGCAGTATCATTCTTCTGGGTGAGTATTGAAGAGAACTTTACCCTGAAGTGAATTGAGAGCAGCTGACATGGTTGGATAAATACTGAAGTTCTGCCTGGTAGCAGGTAAATGCCTTCCATGTGAGAGACAGTCTATGGTCTTTGATGGTAAAAACTATCTCAGGTTACTCAAGAAATGATTCTCCGGACCTGATATTTTAAAGTAGTTTATTTTCCAAATTTGGCCATTAATGCAATCACAAAAAGAAGGTATTCATGTTAAAACACAGCATTGTACAGAGGGAGCTTGGAAACAAACTTGTTCATTTCATGGCAGTTACAGCACTGTCTGAGCTGTGTGGCTGGATTGATGTTTGAACCCCAGCATGACAAACACAAGAGCTTTGGTATACTGCAAAAGCTGAACAGAGAAACAATATTCCAACAGGAAAAAATCTCAAGCTGTGGTTGCAACCCACAGCTCCATTCCTAATGGAATATTCTGCCATTGTCAGGAAAAATCCTACAAAATACAGGGCATCTAACCCCAGGATTTCTCTGTACCAGTATTAAAATTGCTGCAACCTGTTTTAGCACCGGTAGGAGATCAACTTCCAAAAATACCGGTAGAAGCAAAACAGTAGAAAGCACTTTTTATTAAACTTGTTCACACACCTCAAAGTGCCCCAAGAAAGATAAGTGAGTTTTTCTACTCTCCCTTCTGCTCTTGAGTGATTGCTCCCTACCACAGCTTTTGCTGTGTCCTGCATGCCCACTCACAGCCCCAGACACGTGCAGAATGGGTGGTACACAAGGGTGGAGGTGGGCACTGTTTGTGCCTTCAGTGAGTCAGGGTCTGGTGTCACACCAAGCTGAGGGAGCAACAATAGCTCACACACCTTCATCCATCACCTCTGACCCTTACACAAAGGCCACAGCCATAGGGGCATTTGTCAAAGGACAGTGAGCAACTGAGGCAGCAGTCTTCCTAGCTCCCCCAGTTTTATTCCTCATCTTGTATTTTCCTTAAACTGCAACCCTTGGAGGGAAACTAGACAACCTGAAGATTTCGTATGTCATTAAAATTACATGCATACAGACCCACACATACACACTTTCTCAGGTATTATATTAGTGGAGCAAAGCTTGAGAATACGGCAAAAAGAATAAAACAGCCCGACTCTACGGACAAAGGAAAAGAAAACAGTATTTTTAATTATTTAAACACTGTGAGCCAGCCTCATAATTTCTCGGCATTTGAAGCTGGCAATAATTTATATTGCTAGGTACATGCCTTAACACAGGTGGGATTTGTCTGCCTGAGAATCTGAAGGCAATATCTTTTATGGTCACAAAGCAGCTGGCCAAGTTTATTTTATTCCTGCTCCCATTTCCTTACACCTCCCCAATTCTTTTTTCACTTGTCCTTTTCTCTCCTCCGTACTCCCCCTACTCATCTACCCTCCATCTCACAAAGAAGAAAGAGGTTTGTGAATTTCTTATATTTGGTGTTAGAGCACGGGCAAACTCTGAAGGGATCAGGCAAGCTTGTTTTCATCTTTTATAAGCAGCATCTCCCGCCCTCTCTGCACTTCAGCCTGTGGTGACACTGACCTCTGGTGATCACACAAGTAACACACTGAAGTGACACAGCTGCAATTTTGAACTGTGGTGGGATTTTTTACTAGGACAGTGTCTCCCCATTAATGAGACTGTATTTTTCAGTCTCTTTTCCACCATGAAGGTACATCTCCTATGGGCTTGCTCTGACTCTGGTTTTGCACATGGGAATTATCACAGTCCTTCTGTTACTCAAATAAGTTTTATACATTTCCCAAAATACATATTGCGCACGATGGAGAAGTTTATCGTCTGTCACACTATTTCTTGAAAACTGACTTACATGTTATGTTTCACAGGAACCTTAATTACTGAAACATTCTGAATAAGCCTGTGTCCCATGCAAAAGTGACACTGTGCAGCTTCTTGCAACACGCTCCCACCTCCCTGATTTCTCCTTGCACTCGCCAAACACGGCATTAACTCCACTGAAGTGAACGGAAACCAGATCTCCACCCAGGCTATTTTTGTCCATTTAGCCAAGAAAAGCAAATAAATCCAGGGCTAACTCTGCAGGTTTTCAATTCCTCATTTCAAATGTGCTCTATTACGATATTGGAATGATCTCAGCACACTGATGTTACAGAATCAAATATGTGCTGCAGACCTTGGCAGAAGTGAGCATTGAGTTAATGAAAAGAGTTTCAGCTTGACATTAGCTCTATTTTGTAACCTTAATTCCTCTCTAATTTATTCTTTGGAAATTTTAGAACTCAACCTCATGCAGATGAAGTGAGAAATATTGTGTTGCTTATTAATTGTTAGAGGAATGACATAGGTATTGGAAAGTACACTTAGAATGAACTTTAATTAAAAATGTAAGAACTGGTGATTCTCTCATTATATAAGCAATGTTTTTCGAACATCATCCGGTACTGCTGTAGCCCAGTAGGTATGAACAGTCCTTGATCTTTAGGATAGCTTAAAATGCAAGGAAAAGAGAGAAGGATTAATTAAAACCAGACCATTTAATTAAGCAAAAAATTATTTTCCACAAAAAAAACACATGGAAAGGTGTCAGATTAGATGACAGATATAGACAGCTAGATAATAATCCCCTTGACTGTGTGTTTAACTTTTCTTCTATTGATACATTTGCTTGAGTAGTATTAAAACATTTCATGAATCTGTTTAAAACAGTACTTTACTGTAGCAGAATGAAAATGAATGCTTAGTAGTCTGCTGTATGCTTTTAACAAACAGGTTTCATTTACTCCTTTGAGCCAAGCAAAATTAGAAAGACCTAGGGGTCTCTGATCATTAGCCCAAAATTAATGATCAGTTATTGAATAATTAACTGTCATTGATATCTCATTTATAAACAAATCAATGGACCCATTTAAGTATTTGTGTAATGATAGTAATATAATCCTTCCTCATATGAACTGCAAGTGAACAGACCAAAGAGAAAAAGCACATTCTCCACCCGAAGTAATTATGAGACCTACTTAAAAACCATTTGCCTCAGCAGAAATGTAAAGTATTTTTCTGCATAATTTACTTCCAAAATGTGTGCATTTGGCTTCCACATTAAAAACTGAAACCTGTGTGAGTGGAGGTAGTGCTCCAATACCCTTGAAATGTGAGCACATGGGCATAGGAGACATTTCTAAGAGCGTGGTAAGGCAGTCCCAGCCATGGTGTCTGAAGGACCTGCAGAGAAGGAATCCACCAGTCACGCCCTGGCCAGGGACTCGCCAGGGGCAGCAAGTGACTCCTGCAAATGGACTTGTGGAGGATGGGGCTAGGGAGGGAATAGGAGAGGCAGATCCCCGTGGTTCGTTAATCTCTTCCTCCCGACTCTGCATTGCTTTCCTTCCCAGCACCCAGAACTGCTCTTCAAGGCAGTCAAACATGCTCCAGTAATCTAGGATTTAAATCAAGAGGACTATCCTTTTTTAAAATACTATAACACGTAGTGCATGAACAAAATTTCTGTCACCAATGAAAATGGCGTTATAGATGACTCCCTCCCTGTGTTTTTGAAAATACTCTCCAGTGTCAAATACTACACTAAACGTTGACTGTCTTAATAAAAAGCAGTGGCATGCACGCACTTGAGGAGGGTGCAGAGGAGGGGCTGCCATTTATTTCGAGACACAAATACAGAAACCTATAAAACTATTCAAACCAGAAATAATTTTAAAATGTAATTCAGCTCACTCAGAACATTGGGGACTTACCATTGCTAACCCTTTCAGCTGGTAGGACAATGAATGCTTGAAGCCGAATCACTTATTAGTATTATGAAGAGATGCCATTTTGGGCATTTAGTAAGAGGTCTATAAGAAATGCCACAATTGGAAACAGAAATGCTTGCCTTATTATTTCAATGAATATTTAAACAATAGCAGCAACAATTATTCAAAGCAGCAAAAATCCAAACTATGGGACTGAAAATCTTAATTTTCAGCTACATTTAATAAAATAGTAGTTATATGGGTATTTTAATCCCAATATCTAGCTATTTTTGCTGTCATTCATTTGCTCCCATCCTTTGGCAACAAGCGCTTTTTCAGATTTGCCTTCAAGTTTCTGTTAGCTATTTCTTGAAGACTTCCACCCTCACTTTTCTGGAACAGCAGTTTTTGAGTATTTCCTGAGAATGCTGGGGTACATTCTTTGCCTTAGCTGTCCAGTTTCAATAAGCCACCAAGTTTTCCTTTAGCTTGGTATTTGTGGGTTTTTTAAGAGAACAGGCAGAGTCGGTAAGGGATTAGAGGGAACACAGATTTCCTTCCAGTCCAAGCACAGGTCTGTGTTCTCTTTTGGTTTTGAAGAAGGTTTGTGTTCTGGAACATGGCTGTGCCCTCCTATTTTGCTGAGTTTACCAGCTGCCATGTGACGAGAGTGTATTTTAAAATGTTTGTGAGCTTTTTTTTCAGTGAAAAATCTGTAGGTCTTTCCCAGCCTTCCCAAATGTGAATATCTCTGAGACATATGCCAACATATTGGAAATTCTTTTCTGTTCCAGAAATTACACTAAAAGCAATATGCATTTATGTCTGATTCCACTTCTGAGTGTGGAGTAAGCTGTGGGAGTGAGGGTACTCCTAATTAAAAACTGGGGAAGGGTGATGGGATTTAGTTTTTGCAGGTGACCTGCTGCTACCGAGCTCCATTTGTGATCATTCCATATTGGGAAAATTCAGAACAAACAGTATTCATGTCTGAGTAATACAGTCGTTAAAAAAATCAGTATTTCACAGTATTTCATAGTATTTCATAGCAGTTTCTAAACACATCCAACACTGAATTCAGTGTATTTATTGTAGAAGGAGTCTGTATGATAAACACAGGATAAACATGCTGCCCCAGAGAGGGAAAGGATTGAAGAGCTCAGCTTTAGCCAATCCCAATCACCACGGATGTGCAGGCATCACAGCAGGTTGCAGCAAGCTCCCATCCCAACCCCACAAATGCTCTCACGCATCAAGCTGCTGTGTTTGTTCCTACTGTACCTGGAATGTTAGCAATTGAAAATGAGATGTCTGTTCAGCTGACATATTCACGATGTACAGAGCATTGAAAGAAATTAAAGATGCAAAAGCAATGTTGAAACAACCAATTTTTTTCCTCTTTCAGCTGTTTGAATAGCAAGCTGCTTCTTTCTTTCCTATGAATCTACACTGATAATAAAAAGGAATTTTTAAAGAGAAGTGGTGAAGTTTCTTAGCTAAAAATGTTTATAAAATACCTACTTATCTCAAAATTATAATGATGAGAACAGCTAAGAAGCAATTACTATTTGCTTCAATATGCTGCCAGTGATCTTGTTCCATGATTTTATTATTTTAGTTTCACAGTATTTGACAGAAATTGTACCATTTTTCTTTTTATTTTCTCTGCATCAAGATTTTTGTAGTTGGCAGTGACAGTCATCTTCCGGTTCTGCTTGTTGCCTGGTATAGCTATACCAGGCAATATTTTCAATGTGTTTTGAAATAAAAAAATATTATTTAGATTTAGATTGCTATTTAATTGCAAAACTGCCAGACTTATAGCCATATTTATCAATCATCTGATAGAAGGATTTATTTTATCAGGCTGGTATATCAAATAAATAAGAGTGACCTGCTCTTCTTTCACTTTAATAAATGGTTTGTGTGTGTGAGAAGTATCAGCCTAAATAAAGCCTATGATGAAGAATTTGTTTTCAAAGCCATGATCTAGTTCTTTAATTTGAATACAAACAAGTGTGATTTAGAATTAAATGAATACTTTGCACTGAGATTTGCCTCCTTGCTTTGTTTTGCATTTAATTTTTTTCCTTATTCTTCTGTTCTTATTGTGCATTCTAAATTTTATAGCAATGAAGGCCAGCAAAAATGTTTCTCTGCCTCAGAGTCTGTACATATATTTTATATACAAGTTTTATGTTTTTTTACGTAAAAAAAAGCTGTTTTCAAAGCAATTCCCCTCAGAATATTTACAGTTCAATAGAAGTATCAGAGAGACCATAAAGTGAAGCTCAGACAAAACAAAAGGAAGCCAGGCATAATTTCATAATTTAAGGAATTAGGAAGCTATAAACAAGCAGCAAGATTAATGAAAAATAGGTCTTCTTGGTTATAATTCTAGATGATCCTATTAGTAATGTGTATAAAGGAAAGCCAAATTTCTGGTGTAATTTTTTTTTTAATTTTTTAAGGTAATGATGTTATTCTACTGCTGTCTCTTGACAGTCCATGTTTTCTTAAGCAAACCTAAAATAGATTTGTTTCAGTGTGCCTGAGTTCTGGCTTTGAAACATAAAGGTAACTTGGTTTTGATTGTCATCTGATACTATCCTTTATGGTAGGGTGGGTAAGAGATGCTGAATTAAAGCAAATTTATTCCAGAATGTCTTGAATTTAAACTCTGAACATAAGCTTACCTGAAATAACAACTCAAAGAAAAAAAAAATTGAGAAGGGCAAAAAGCTATTTTTTCTCCAGTTCAAGGATGATGAATGCTCTTATCCAGATGACCAAGTTAAGAAGCAATTTCAAGTTTATCAACTAAAGAAAGGATAAAGGCTTTTTTTTCTTTCCACTCTGCTGGTACTACTTCAGTATATTTATATGAAATGCAACAGAGAATTAAATCAAAACACTGATTTAAAAATGCATAACATTAATGTCAGAGCAGTGTTTTTATCAGCTAATGATAAACTCAGAACCTCCCTTAGTTTGCAAGGCTGATTGCAGCTAAAGGCAGTGCTAGACTTCTACACATTTAGGAAACACATTATTATAGTTTTCAAAATCATTACTTTTTGCAAGCAAAATTTATTTTGTTTACTCAAATCAGATAAATGTTACGGGTATTTTATTAATCATTTTCCTGCTTATGCATATTGACATTTTTCACCAGATTCTTCCAGCGCTCCAAGTTGGGATGTCAAAAACTGTGCTTGCAGAAATGAAAGTATCCTCATTATGCAAATTTAGGTTCCACTGATAGGCATGTTCTGTTTTATAAATTACATCCTCTTGTCAGAAGTCAAATTGTATTTGAATAACTTCATGGAAATTGTCACCAAGATTTTAAATTGTGTGCCTTGTATGCCATTGTTGATTTAGTCAGGAAGTAAAAAATGGACATATGTTGATTTTTAAATATGTGCATGATTGTTTTGTCATAAATGTTATTTAAATGAAACCTAGATGCATATGTAATTTTTCATGTATATTTTTGTAAAGTTTTGCATTATATAAATAATCTTAATGTTTATATTTAATAAAATATGTTAAACAGTATTAGTTGCTGTATATTTTAGTCTTAACAAGTTTGTTTCCTATAAACATTCTTGAAAAAATTTCCTGTAGGGTAAAATAAATATACATGTTCTGATAAAAATATTAAAACATAAAAGTTAAAATGAAAAGTGAACTTGAATTATGAAAATCGTTTTTATCTGCTATAAAAAGAACTACTTTCTTATTTACATTTTTATGAAATTTACAAAAAACAAACACAAGTATCTTTCACTCATATTGTTGAGAGTATTTAGTAATATTAAAATATAAGTTCGTTTCTTCTTTTAAGCTAAGCAATTTAATTAAAAATACATTTAAACTAATTACAAAGAATAAACTGAGTTCAGAACAGAATATATTTAAATAATTTATAGAGCAGAGATTGTAATTTAAAAAATAAAGTATTATACCCTTCTAAAAAATAATTCAATGAGATATATGTTACCAGCAAAAACACATCCTTAACAGAAGCTCATAGTTCAGTTGATCTTAGTTTTCAGAATGACCATTATTGCAGCTGGAGTAATCTTTGATGTTAAGAAAAGTGGAAAAATCAAAGTGAAGTGGTAAATCTGTTCATTTTTCAAACATATTAATCTTGTCAAGATAATACATAAAATCAATCTTTTCTTTTTTTTTTCAGAGCCTTTTATTCCCTTTTATCCAAAATATGAAAGCACTTAGGAGGATAAAGAAATGCGGATGACTTTGGAAAAATGATCTGAAAATATATTTTGTCTGTTGGTGTTAAACAGTGACACAAGTAATGTGAACTGTGCATGGTCAAAACATGAATTACTTGTTCAACTATTGGAATTCATCGTATTTGTTCTGCTTATAATATGAATATACAGCAAATTTCTGGTGCAGCTTTCTTAACAATTCAACTGAATTTCAAACCCTGACAGTAACAAATACAAATTGCACCAGCCCAAAAAAATTGTTGGGGCTAATTTTAATATTAATGAATTCTTTACAACCTCAGTTCAGCAGTTTCGATTAAGCTTTAATTAGTAGCCAGAGGGGAATCCAAAACAAAAATAAGGAGTTGAATTGCTAATTAAGTTAGTTTGATGAGGTAGAGTTTTAGTAAAAGACTGGTTGTTGTTGGCTGTGCGGGTTCTGACAGGCTAAAAATACTAAAGATTATCATTATTGTAACTAACATCCTACATTACCACCAGATTTCAGCAAGGAGCAGACAGTTCATTAGAGTACAACACTCTTGTGTGTCAGTACGAGAATTAAAGTCTTGTTAATAAGATAGCAGTGCATGGGAACCATAGACCAAGACAGAAAATGTGGTTTTAAATTTGACTGGTGATAAATTATCTAGTTATTTGATACTCTAGTATGCATCTGACTCTAATGTGCATTTATTTGTTAGGAGCTGCTTGTCAGTCAATTCATTTCCCAAACGGAATTTTGTTTATTAGGCTACGGGGCTTAATGATTTCTCTTTTGACGTGTCCATCACAGTCACATATTTCTCAATTTACATGCTTTAGATGATAAAATGTTCACCAAAAAACTGTATTTAGTACTGAATGTGTAGATGTGAGTAGGTGCAGTGTTAGATCCTCTGCCTCCAGAATCTACATCTCAAAGTAGGCAATTTAAGAGAAATCTATAAACAGACTTAGCTGAAGAAGTAGCATGTAGTAAAATTATATAGCTGTGTTTTTTTCCTAATGATCCCTTTGATAACAGGGTAAAATCTTGGCCAGATTAACTCATTATCAAATGAATTTTTGCACTGCCAAGTTAACTATTGCATTCAATTAAATATTTTTGACATTATAAATGTGCTACCGTAGCTCCCAAAAGATTACTAATTATAACCACTAAAGCTCTGCAGTGATAGTAGTTCGACCAAACTGCACATAAGAAATGTGTTAGCTATCTCTGTAAGGATCGTAAAGAATGTCATTTGATTTCACTATACTTTGATGTTTTCTATAATTTATATTTTGTCCTTTTGCTTAAGGTTTCAAAGCCTACAAACCCAATAACGAAGGGATAAGGGAAGACAGAAAAATAAATTATATTGTTTCTATGGCATTAAATATAAGCCTGCTATCAGAGCTACATAGCACTAGTGAATTGTAATCAGGTACTTTGACTTAACACTGTTTTGTTTTATAATAAGAGTGGTTGCCATATGTTGGAAGTCCTATCTGTCTGTGTCTTAGGGGTTTCATACCTCTGTAACAAATCCAAAAACTCATTTTATAATACCTTAAATCTACCCATTGTAATGTAGCTCCACTAGTGTAAATCCACATCAAACTTTCCTCATGAATGTTGCTAGAAGATTACTTATATTATCACTGAAAGCAAGGGGAAGCATTGAATTAGGATGCAGAAGATAGAGGGGAAATAACTTTCACCAAACCTTCTTTCAATGCATAGTTTACAATTTTCTTTCATTCAGCATGAAACTGACTAAAAGCATATGGATGTCCCTCATAAAGAATGCTTTGCACAAATAGATGCATTGTTTAATATATTTACATCCTTGAATGCTTGGAACTTGAACTTTAATGCAGCAATGTAGCGGTTGTTGAAAAGGAACATATGGTATCCACTATACTTTTATTTGAATATACAGTACCTTCCTCTGCTGTCTCACTGTCTCCCAGTGGCATCCAGTGATTCCCCCTGGAAGACCAGAGCTAGTTCCTGCAAACACTGCTGGTGTAAGCTGTCAGGGGCACGGCTCCTGCTGGGTGTCACACCAGCAGGCGAGCAGGGTCACACGCCCAGCACTAAGAGCAGAGGTACAGGTGTGCACAAACTCCACACTCTGCTTTATTTACATGGGAAATGAAGCACAAATAAAATCTTTTAAAGGAGGCGTGATAAATATGATTTGTGTTATTTGGATTATTTTCTTCAGTGCACATTTATCACAGATCTAGGCTATTTTTAAATTCATTCTTTCTCAAGTATCAGACTGACATCTTTCCATATGGTTCACTTACTGTGTCAAAATTAAAAGAAAGAAAAATTAATAGGAGAAATACAGCTACCTGAATGAAATTGGCATTCATTTAAAAGACCAAGGAGAGATTTTTAGATTAGTGAAATAAAATGCAAGATCATTTAAAAATCTTCAAAATTCCACAAAAGCAGCTCAGGAGTTTAACCAAATGCTATATTTAGAAGTTTTATATTCCCAATGTTTGTCTTCCTATGCCAGTTTCAATACTGGTCTCTCTGCTGATCTCTGTGTAATTACTACTGACTGACAAATGTGAAAATGACAGAAGAATCAGACTTTTTATATGATATAAAAAGTATGCGAAAATTATATCATTGAAGGGCACTCAATTACTGCCTGTTAATAAATATTTTCCCTTTCTGATTTTATTTTGATTTACTTTACAATCAAATGCAGACAATCTAGTACACAATGCTTGCAGAATGAGCATCTTTTCATAAACTGAAAATCAAAATCTTTACAGTCACATTGTGTTAACCAGATGTTCAGTTTTATAAATTGAGTTAGTGTAGAGCTACTAATCATTTCAGCCTTTAAATACTCAGGATAATAAAAAGAGCAATACTATTAACAGAATAGATTATTTGTTTTGATATGGAATGTTAAAATAAAATTCATGGAATAGGTTAAGTCAAAATGAAATGAGTTTTTGCTTTAGAGTCTTCATATAAGTACATATGTGTATGTGCATGCATGTGGATATGAATTTCTGTACACAGACATATAAAAGTATAAATATATATGTATTTATAGTCCCCCTGAAACAATCTCCTGTTTCTTTACTCTGCAAAATGGCAATTTTTTCAGCAGACTCCCAGTCCTAGCTAGACATGAGTTTACGTGCCTCTAAATGTGTGTCAGTTCTCTGCGAGGGCACAGAGATGGGGGAGGGGGCTGCCTTTATGTGGTTTTGTTTAGAAATTTGTTCTTTAATCAGTTTGTACATACAAGCTGGGTTTATATTGATGACCTTAACTTAGGGATAATTGAATAGCACCTAGCAGAAAGAAAATTTAGGCTGAATATATAGGAAAATAATAATATAACTTGTAATGTTCCATTTGGCTGTAGCATGTTATACAAAAATTAAGAGAAAATTAAAAGCTAGGCTAAAAGTCACCTGTGTGACTTTTCAGGTACACAAGAGAATCTGAAAGTGGATAGTAGTAAGGTTTTCTTGGATAGAACGTGTGTCGATCGCTCATTTTTAATGTAAATTTTCCACAAATATGTCACCCTCAGAATCGTATGAAATTCATCTGAAGCAGTATTTTGGACAGAGGAGATATTTAAGGGCTTAAGAGGAAGATATCTTCCAAAAACACATTGATGGTTTTCATAGGCAATAAACACTGTTCAGGAGGGAGAGAAGTGTTTATGAGGAATCCAAATGGCCATTACAATGACTTAATAAGACAATCCTGGAAGTACATTTTTTACATGAAAACAAGTAACTCAATTTCAATAAAATAGGTTATTTGTGTTTTGAATAATCCATTGATTTTAACCGCATTAATGTATATCCTGAGGTATGTTACTGTATGAACTACAGCACAACTGCCAGACCTGTAATCAGTAGAGACCAAAAAACTAGAGCAAAAACCCTAAACTCAAAGGCAATAAATTTTAAGAGCTCCACTGCTTAGTGGAAGATGCCTTGTGATGGCCAAGTTTTGAAGGCAGCACAAAAACTTCTACCATCTCTCAGCTGAGCAGAACCCTACAGTCCTTTCATAAATTAGCTGCACAAACTGTTTTTGTTTTAGTGTTATTTTCTTTTAACTCACAGTTTGGATGAATAGCACTATTTCTAGCTAACATGAATCTATTTTTGCAGGGCACCTCAAACACAAATCAGCTTTCATCTAACCTGGCTTAATCAGGGTTTTCAAATCTCCTCTCTTCAGCATCTGAATTGCTGCTAAACTTGTCATGAGATCTTGCCAAACATGTACAAAAGAGTCAAATTTGTCCTCAGATTCATGTTCCCGGTAATTCGGTAGGGGTTTGGAATGTGTTTTAACAGTGTCCACTACAAAATCTGTGTCTCTTCCCATATCGTTAGACAGATGGACAGGCTGGCAGACAGGACCAGCCTGGTTTGGGGGCAGGGACAAAAATAACACGATCATATTTCAACTCATTGTTCGAGTTTAATGAGTTCTGCCATAGCTCCAGCACTAGAAGGTTATTGTGAGGGAAAAACAAAGGGACCCTTCTTTTGTCTTTCTTCTCAAACTATCAGGCCCCATTACTGAAAATTAAGGTTCAATAAAATTCGTATTCAGAGATAATTAGCGGACAGCTTTGTGGTGCGGCGGATAATATGACCAAAGTGCTGGTTCACAGCAGTGTGTGCTGGAGTGTGAAAGAGCAAGTTCTCCATTGCTGCTTCTGAGGTCATACCCCCTCATCCCCCACACAATGTGGCAGTCAAAATGCAGCATTCTTACCTGCTGTGATAAAAAATACACCAATGCAAATAAATTATTTCAAACCCCCCCTCCCCCTCACAGTTTTTTTTCTTTTAAACAAAGCTAGATCATTAGTAATAAACTATGACTTCATTAGAATGTTCCACATAACAGGATTACAGAGGAATGTGTCAATAACTGGCAAAGGTTTGTCTTTCATTAATTAACACTTTTGTATGAATACAAACTTGTTATCCTCACTTTTTATAGGTGAAATATTATCATTAAAATTAGACCTTGGTTTAAAAAAAAATCTTGATGGTGTTAATTTGTACAAGTGAACATTTTCCAAATATTGTTTAGATTGGAAAAGAAACAAAATTTGAAATCAGGAAGAGTTACAGACTGCTTTTCTCTGCATTAAAGGAAAAGAAAGTTTCAGGGTTCTACTCTTTTATATGCATGCGTATTGAAGTGTACATGTACACATTTTCTTCATATAGTAGAATATTTAAGGAAGTAACTAATTAAATATTTGTTCTGGTTTTGTTGCTTAACAGAAATGCACATTAACTACTTCAGCTTTGCTTTTCCTATCTGTCACTAAGGAAACAGCTCATAAGCTTAGGGACAGTCTGTAATATTGCTCTGTTTATCCTGACACACAAAATTTCTTTGTGGACAAAGAGCACAAAAGGAAATTCTACCCAAAAAAGTATTTTCCTGAGGTAGAAACACAGGAATTTCTATTTTTACCAGTTTTACCTGGTAGCTTATAAATGTAACTTTTGGCATTACAGAGATACTAACTGAAATATTCACATGTAGTGGAATCCTGGCTACAACTAAGTTCTCTGATACTCGTGTTTTTTTACCACAGTCATGTTTATTTTGATCACCAAATGATTTACAAGATAAATTCCATTAATTGAAGAATGAGCAAGTGTTTTAATCTCACCCAGTCTGAAGAATCAATGGGGTGATCTAAAATAACCTTCTCTTTTCGCAGTTCATAATATCTTTTGTTTTGGACAGTTTGGATCAAAGTTCTGTGTGCTGTGAGACAAGGTCCCTTCCTATGTCATCAGGGTCAAAAGGTAGGAAACACTTATGTGAAACAAGATATCAATAAACTCTCATTTTCTCACCCCTTTCCCAGGTGTTGCTGGAAAGGCGGGCATGGCAATATTTAGTGTGAGCTGTTCTCCAGGATATAGATGGGATTGTTGTTTTCCTAAATACCTCTTTATTTCACAATTCATTTCAACAATAATCGTATTTTCAAAAAACAATAGGAAATATGAAACTCCGTCCTGCTCAGGAAAAGGCAGTGTGTGGTGTTACTTCAAAAGCCTCTGTGGAAATATCCAAAAGCAATATTGGATTTGTCACCCATATTACAGAGACTTTCCATGAGCTTAAACTGGACAGATGGCTTCAGATAATAATGAACTCAATAAAGAAGGTCAATCTTTTTCCACCCAAAAAAAACCCAAAAAACCCCAAAAACCCAACAAATATCAATATTATGATTGGTGAGGAAGAGTAGATTTCCATCTTTATTTTTCAGGAGGTGTCTCTGGAATTACATGGACTTCTAGATTTTTTTCAGACCCTTATTTTGTTTTTTTTTTAAATAAGATCTTGCTGAAGGAAAATCTCAACACCCTGAAATACAAGGTGGAAACCCTACTGATCCTAAACCTGGAACCAGGTTTATTGACATTACGTAAGGAAGCACTTCCATCTGCATTTCAGTGTGCAGTCAACTTAGTATGTGATTAGAAAAGGAGGATTAAGGCTGTGTATACATTAGCAAATAATTCAGTATGATAAGAGTAAATCAGTAGATCACAGCAGTCAGTTCTGAAGCCCTACATCCTGTGGTTGAAGGTTTTCACTTCAGCCCAGTTTAGTATGATCTCCTGGTCTCAACCTCTTCATTGCACACACAGATCAAAGTCACCTGCTCAACATCCAAATGCTTATGGCTGCATTAGGGAATGTACCACAGCACGTGCACCTCTGAATGGAGAACCTCACTTACTTTTCTCTGAAATCCACCTTGAGAGTGTCTGATTTGCAGGAACAAAACTACACTGTGCAACAAAACAGAGCACAGTAATGTGAGGAAACCGAAGGACTATGAACCAAACTGTGAGTGTGATGCAGTCTAGAAGTGCCTCCTAGCTAGGTGAACACGGGGTATAGAAATTCTTGGAATATTAGTGACTTTCTGACCCCTGTGAAACCTCCTCAACAGTGTAGTATGCAGCCACTAAATTTCTTTAAAGAAAGTCCTCCAGCTCCCTCTACTCCAGGGTAAGGAGTTAGACTGAAAACCCTCCTACAGCATGCTGCAGACACTTCAGTTTATGCCCAGCACTTTCAGTTTATGACCTTTAGAAACACAGTCAAGAAAATATATCATACTACACACTGAAGTCTGCAGGCATGTTAAATTTACCAGGCGTTATTCTTGGGTATGTAAAAGTAAACTACAGAGATCAGCAATATTCTGCCACTTTACAGTGGCATCTCAACAGAGATTTCCCAGTGAGGAGCAGTGAGGACCTTTGCTCAGTTCATGCAGCACAAAGCCACAAACCCTCTGTACAGTGCCATTCTGGAGACAGTCTCAGTGAGTTATCATAGCCCTGTGACAAGCTAATAAGCCCTGTCAAGGAGTTCATAAATCATCAGTGATTATTAGCTCAGCACTGGTGCTCCTCAAACTTGGATATCCTCCTTGTAGACCTGAGCAACTTCACTGGCAGTTATCTTGTCTGTCTTTACCCCTGTGGCGAAGATGTATCCACAGCCTCCTGTCAGTGTTTGAGCTGCACCTTCCCAAAGTCCTTAGGCAAATGATATTATTCTGTCCTCTGCTCTTTTGTTAGAGATTTCTTGCAAGAAATTTAAGCCAGGATATGCAATTGTTCCTTGTAACAGACAGAAGCAGTTTTCTAACTGCATGAGGACTGATATTAACTGTGTTTGAATTGGAGTTCAGCACCTACAGGATTTTGGCAGTTTGATTAGGTTTTTCGTTTTGATTTTTGTTTTTATTTTTTGGGGTATCTTTGTTTGATTGTTTTTTGTTGATTCCTGTAATACTTACTTACTTGTTGATTCCTCTATAATACTTCCTAATGTCAGCATGATGGCTTTAAAATTTTCCAGTAGCTGGGAGGGTCTGACATAGTTTGATGTTTCCATAATCCCAAGGTCTCACATCTGTAACTCAGTATGGGCAACTAGTTTGTGTGATGAAAATGATCACAATAAAGCATGAGTAAGTCAGAGATGTGCTCCTCCATGAAGTCATCTTTGGTTTATTTATTAATTATTTAAGAGTAAAATTTAGAAGCTGAGTCTCACTGTGATAGAAGTATTACCCAAAAAAACCATGTCGTTCTGCATAGCTTTTAAATATGAAGTGGGATTGGTGGGTATTTATCTAACTGCTCTGCATAGTGTAACATGCTATTCCACATTTACTCGTTCATTTGATGCCAGACAATTTTCATATGCTGAAAACAGAACAAAGGGAAGAAAATCAGGGTTTAAACCAAAGTCCTAACAAAGTAAAGGGTGTTTTCAGAAAATTGCATGAAGCCTTAGTTTTAAAATAAAAAAAAATTCATTCGAAATGAATGCTGAAAAATACCTGGGTTTATAAATTTATTTTCTTTAAAATGATGAAGCTGATTTTATATATATATATATATGTATTTATATGCACTTTAATTGTGGAACCAGGGTCTGCTTCAACAGTCCTGTCCCAAAGCTATGCTCTGTAATACAAGGTGCACTCTGGATCTATTCCAGCCCACCCCCTACCCACCATCCTTCCATGACTCTTGCTTGCCTGCTGCAGAAAGCTAACTGAAAGCATATAGGCTGGACTGGAGCCAAGGCAAAGTTAAGCCTCTTATTGATAATCACAACAGGATATCAACCTAATCTAGGGCTTAACCTATTATTTCAGTCAAGATTCCCCCCAAAAAATTTGCAGGGTGTGTTGGATCTGGCTGAGATGGAGTTAATTTTCCCCACAGCAGATTTCATAGTGCTGAGCTTGACTGGCAGCTAGAAAGGTGTTGGTAACACACCTATGTCTTGCCTACTCTTGAGTGGTGCTCCACAACATCAGGGCTGTCTCTCCAGCATTCCTCCCTCACCAGCAGTCCAGGGTGGACAAAGCCTTAGGAAGGACAGAGCCCAGACAGCAGACCCAGAGTGACCACAGGGAGAGTTAATTCCACAGGATGTCCACTCAGCAGTATAAGCCAAGAGGGGGAAGGAAGAGTAGAGGGGGTTGGGAGTGGGCATTTGTTATTACATTTGTCTTCCAAAGCAAATGCTATGCATGCTGAAGCCCTGTTTTGTGGGAAGTGGGCAGGAATTGCCTGCTGACGGGAAGCAAAGTATAAAACATTTTCCTTTGGTTCTATGTGCAGCCTTTGCTTTTTCTTTATTAAAATGCCTTGACCTGACCCACAGGTTTTTTATCATTTTATTTTCCCCCTGCCCCATCCTGCTGAGGAGAGTAGTGATAGAGTGGCTGGTGGCCAGTCACCCAACTGATCCCAGAGCAGACTGAAGCTTCTTATATGCTTAATGTCTCTAAAGTAATGTCTCTATACACTTCTTCATCCAAAACAGCTCTGAGGCAGTTGTTCTGCTAGACACCTTCAGCTGAGAAAGGGCCATATTTTATTGTCTGTCTTACAGCAAGAGTTTGGAGACAATAGTGCAAATATGTCAGTGCCTGGTTTGGCTGAAGAAGTGTATACTCTCGATACTTAGATGTTCATATGCCCCCAAACTACTTCTGCTGAGTGCACACCTGGATCCAAACATGTGGAAGGTTTTGCCACTGTCACCGATCAGGTTTTCCCTATCGATATGTGAAGACGTAGTCCTAAAACTGTAGTTTTCAAATGGAAAATGTCCTTTCTCTCTTGACCTCCACTCATGAGTCTACAGAAGGAACTGGCAAGGCTCCCTGTAGCATCAAAGTCTTCCCAATGCAGAAGGATATAAGGAACTTCTCTCATTTAGGAGGAGACCCTGCTACAGCAAGAATGAAACTTTATTCACTTCAAGATTTGACATTGCAACTCCAAAGGGCACAGACAAACTCTGTAACCACACTTTAAGTAGTGCACAAAGTCAATTCCTATTGATTAATATTAATTTAATAATCCAGCAAACAGTTGCTATTAAAGCAAGAAGAAAGCTAATGCCCTGTTTTTGAGTAAATTATACACAGTAAACAGACCCTGAGAGATGCAAATCTTGTCTGGCTTCACTTTTCTTTAACAGAAAGTCTGAATGATAAATGTGTCAGACTCATGGTATTAAATTTTTTAAATATAAAGGCAGGTAATGAAAGAATAATGTCTATCCCCTGTGATTACAGCCCACCCACCAGCACAGTGTGCAGATGGCAGGTATGCCTTGCTAGCCTGGCACTTGCTTTCAGGCACTCAACTGCAGGGAGGCTGTGAGTAGCTGCAGTCCTTGCAGAACAGAGCTCCTCTGTAGCAGCTTTGGGAATTTGGTTATGTGAACATGTAACAAAATTACCCTGTGAAGTCCTGAAAAAAAGGTAAGGAAAAAATAGCTAGGGAAATGGCTTGAGTTACTAAAAAAATTAATTTACTATGCATTAATTATTGGTTAATAAAGTATCTCTCTGAAAGTTTTACTGGCATTCAGATCTTTGGTGGTTCTAATTACTTTTGCTCACTGATGGGATAAGAGTGTTTTGGAAAATAGAGGACAACACCATCTTTGTACCATAGAATCTTTGTAGATATAATAAAAAAAATTATTCCCATTAGAATTTTGTTTTATTCAGAGGAAATCTAAAATTTGTAAAGAGATTTATTTTCTGATTAGTAATTAGTTCTTAAATTCTTCTTGGAATATCTGTACAAAGTTTATTTCTACTCCTATTCTTTTGTTTGTTTTACATTTATATCTAGTGGGTATAAACAGCACACCAAGGCCACAATCATGCTCACCTAGTGCTGGAAAATCTACTGACTTTCTGATTTCCTGACTGGATCCTATGGAATAACCTTTTCTCCTCAAAAGCAAAGATGAAGGAAGATAAAAGGTAATGTTTATAGTTATAAAATATAATTAGCTAGAGAAAAGGAAGAGCAGATCACAGATCTGTGATTGTATCTCACCCTGTCTGAGATGGCAGACATCATGAAGCTCCTAAGGTGGTGTCACATCTCATGTCATGGGATCATTGATTTTATGAAGGCTGGCAATAATTTAAAAGAGTGGCAAGTACTCTGCAATGTTCTGACTGCTTTCCTGTAGGTACAAAGATACAGATAACAATAGTTAATCTCACAAGTTTTAACCTAACTTCATCATATTTCAAAATCACAAATAGAACTGCTGGCAATCCTCAGCATGAAGACAGTTCTCCTATGTATTTTCACAACTGCCTGACAGCATAGGTGGCCAATAATTACTTCCATTTTGTTATCAAGTAAAAGCAAGTAAGAAAAAAAGTTCATTAGGTGGGTTTGGTATCCTTGACAATGTTCCTTCATCCATAGTAAAAAAAACCCTCAAAAGTACAGTAGTTGAAAAGTCAGTGGTATAAGGTTAACTTAGAGATAAAGGTATCGAATTTAAAAAAAGGGGGAATGAGAATATTAAATTAGTACCTGATGCAGTGCAGAGTATCATTCCAGTTCAGAATATTCTGTTTCTTGTGCAGCAGTTACTTGAAGTAAACAACACAGTGCCAAATTTCATTATATGGAGCTCTTGTCTATGTGTTTACTGTTTGAGAGCATTAGAGAAGTGTTCAAAAATCAGTACAAAATCTACTTTGTCTGAATTCTTCAACTTGCCTGCCTGCATTTTAAGTTTACCAGGAGTCAATAGGTGGTCCAAGCAACATTTTCTCTATCAGACTGTTCAGAACAGATTTGGAAAGCTGAAGTTCCTTCATGTGTGCTGCTGCATGTGTGGGTCTGTAGCATTTTTGAGGCCTATTTTTGTATTTTTAATAGGTCTATGGGAATTAATGAAGAGTAACTGTGATACCTGAAACTCTGAGCAGTGTGGCTGTGACATTGTGGCTGTGGCTGTAATATTAAAAAGATGGTAGCTTGTGAAAAACTGCACAAAACCAGAGACAACTGGTAAACAAGAAAGATGGAACTACAAACAGCACTTACAACAGGTACCCTATGAAACCTGAGCTCATGGCCTTGTTCAAGGTATGAATCAAAAGTTCTATTTTCAGTTACAAAAACTCACTTCTTAATTATTTATTACTGAGAACAAGCAAACTTATCTTAAAAATTTTGACTTTCTAAAAAGCTTCTCTCTGAGGTATCTGCATGATATGGGTTTAGCATTTATCTTTTATCTTTTTTCATCTTCTCTTCACTGGGCAAACCAGAATTTGCTGTTTCCACATAAAGGTCATTAGTAGCCTGAAGGTCTATGCAAATCCTTCACACCAACCACTAATAACATTAGAATGGAGTGAGTGATAAAAGAACTAAAGAAATTAAGATTAGAAACTACTCTAAGTATAAAAGAGGTGGGGGCTAGCAACTTGTCAATACAATGGTTTGACTGTGGATGGTCATAACTTGTATGCTTTTATGGCTAAGTTCAGAGTTATCCTGAAGACCTGCAAAATCCTTCCAGGTGAGCATCAGAGAAGTTCAGTTTGGATTTTACAACGTTCCTTTCCTGGTATGTTCCTGTGTCATTCTTTTCTGAAGACATTGACCATATGATGATATTCAAATGGCCAAGCGTTTACAATTTCCAGATCTGCCAAATAGCAAATCAACCTTTATAATTAAAGGTGACAAGCTGACAAGGAAAATGAATGTAAAATTGTATACGTATATGAATTTTTATGTCAGATTGCCGTCTGTGCACTTGTTTTTCCTTTGTCAATAGCCGAAGGCTCATTTCCCTGTACTAGAAGTGCATTTTATATCGAGGCCTTCAGACAGCTCCCCTTCGCCCTAGTGAATTTGCTGATTAATTTTGGATGCTTCTCTTAATTAACACCCCAAAGGAAGTCTAGATTTTCTAGCCTATATTCCATGTAAAACAAGTGAATCTGAAGAACAATGACCTAAGGAGACAGGCACGCTGTGTCCGAATGACATTACAAGAACATTGAATATCTCACAAGTCAGGACCTGGTCAGGCAATGCCTAGGGAAAATGTGGGCCTTTAATCAGGGCAGAAATGAGATTCATATTAGTCCAATTTCATTTTCTTTATTGCTGACAAAGAGAGGCTGGGATGGATGCCACCTGACAGTTGAAACATGGTGCTCCTATGCAGGAACGGGTGCCTCTGGCCTTGATTAATATTGGTACCATTTTAACTTGCGGGCAGATAAGTTGATGATGGATGAGAGAAAAAGAGTGAAGTGATTTATTATAAAATTAGGATAAAATAACGAACTGGCTAATTGCACACAAGCCTCATAAAATGTAGCTGTGGAGTCAGAAGTGCAATGCCAGGCAACAATAATTTCCAGCTCACTTTTCACAGTGAGATCTTAAAGCTAAAAAAGATAGAGATAACTCTTACTTATGGAGCTGCTATATGCAGAAAAAGCCTTGCCCATTCTTCTACTTCAAGCAAAAAAACCACTGAGACTTATATTTCAGGTTTTATTATTACTGTTGCACTAGAAAAGGGAGCAGTAGAACTAAACAGGCTGTTTAGAAGCAACCAACTGTTGCTTCTTTGTTAAACCTTGTAATTCTGTAATTTCTTTGCACACTTCAGCAGAGTAAAAATATCTAAACTTACTTAGGAAACTGAGATGCATATATGTTAAAATCAAAACAATACAAAAAATCAACTTGCAAGGTCTATTGGCACCTGTAGAAATGTTCAACTCTCTTGGTAGGTACCATTCTTCTAGTTCACTTTTTGATGGTCTGAACTTCCAAACCTGTGTTCTGACAACTATTTTAGAAGCTGAGTCATCTATTGCGCGCTATTTTATGCTGCATATGTCTGGCAGAGTACAATTGCAGATTAAAAAAGTGTATATTATAATAACCACTGGCTGTCTGATAAAAGTATTTATTTCACTGTTATGAATAAATGTCATTATATTTTTTTTTCTTTACAAGACAGATGCTTGATCACTTTCCCTTTGAAATGTTTAAAGTCCAATCTTCTCTAATTCCTTGAAAAGTTTTGCTACTAGCAGTTCTAATCAACACCCAAGCAATTTTTTTCTGCAAGCTCAACTATTAAAAAAGCTGAAATTACTAAATTAAATACAACTGCCAACAGTATTGTCCCGATAAGATGAGTTCAGTTATAAAATTTAAAATTAATGTAGCATGGGGAGCAAAAATTTAATTTTCATTTAATTGATTTCTATTATACTCCTAAGACAAAAATGTGGCAATTTCTCCTTATACTCCACAAAGTCTCCCACACTGAATTTGCCATGCAGATTAGGAGGCAGGATTTTCAAATAATAGTTTGAAAAAATTTTATTTTGGTTCAAAAGACACACTCATGGCTTAAAAGCATCAAACATTTTTCATATACCTAAAGAAAAATAAAAATTATATCATACCCCTTAAATATTACAAGGTTTCGTATCTGATCCACTCTTGAATGCCTAACATGACTGGCAATTTATTTTTTTGGGAATATTTGAAAAAAGTTAACCTGAATAAATTTCTAACGTGAATTCTTAAACTACATTAATTCCACAGGCAGCTGTATTTCAAAATTTTAAGGTGTCTTTAACATGGCATAACTTATTTACATAAATTCTTTTAAACTCATGTCTCTGTTTTATCTGGATGAACCTCTACAACTATATGCTATTCAAAAATCTTTTCATACTGATTCAATTAGAATCAGTTTATTTGGGGGAAAAAGTATATCAGGTGAAAGGTGAAGTACCATCCTTTTTTGTCTGATTCTAAAATTATGAAATTTATAATCACGACTGTCAAAACCTGAAGGCTACCTCTCATCATGACCATTAGAACACAGACTTGAGAAAAATGGGTATTACTTTGAGAAAGGAGATAACACAGTGATACTGCCTGTGCTGTCCTTGCAAATTGCATTAATGTCTTCTCACCATCAATATCTGTGTTCTTTTAATATCTCTGAGGTTTGACAGGGTAAAAGGAAATAATATTAATTAACTGTAGTGCTTTTAAGATCATGAGGTAAATAACACTGCAAGGACTGACTTGTGGTCTGAGCTTCTGCTCTGTACTCGAGAAGGGACAGATTGGCTGGCTGTGACAAGGACACTCTTCTGTAAGCCACATTGTAGGAGGAGCTCAGGCTATCATGTCCCTTGTCTGTACGAGGTTGGTGCCAGGCATGGACTAACTCCACATCTTTGCTACCTTGCCTCTGATATCTTTGCTACCACTGGGACTCGTGTGCCTAGCAGAGCTGAGGCTTGCCATTTCTCCATACTGCAAGCATGACAGCATTGAGGTAGCATCACTAATGTCTGCTATCACTAATAACCTTATATCAAAGGTTAGGACAGCTGAACAATTATCCACAGACTGTTGAAAGATATCTGAGAGCAGCTTTAAGGGCAGAAGGGAAATTGAAGTCTGTGTCCTCTGTAGAAATAAAATTGGAAAGACAAAAGCCCAACTAGAACTTAATCTGCAACCACCATTGCAAAAGATAACAACATTTCTACAAATACATTAATAAGAAAAAAAAAAAGAACCAAGANGCATGACAGCATTGAGGTAGCATCACTAATGTCTGCTATCACTAATAACCTTATATCAAAGGTTAGGACAGCTGAACAATTATCCACAGACTGTTGAAAGATATCTGAGAGCAGCTTTAAGGGCAGAAGGGAAATTGAAGTCTGTGTCCTCTGTAGAAATAAAATTGGAAAGACAAAAGCCCAACTAGAACTTAATCTGCAACCACCATTGCAAAAGATAACAACATTTCTACAAATACATTAATAAGAAAAAAAAAAAGAGCCAAGAAGAGTCTCCATCCTTTTTTGGATGCAGATGGGAACATTGCCACCAAAGATGACAAAAGGCCTTTTTTGTCTAGTCTTTAACAAAAAGATCAGTCATACTCAGGATACTCAGCCTCCAAGCTGGTAGACAGGGATGAGGAGCAGAATAGACTCCCTGCAATCCAAGAGTAAGTAGTTAGTGACCTGCTGTGCCACCTAGACATTCACAGGTTTATGGGGCCAGATGGGATCTAACTGAGGAAATTGAGAGAGCTGGTGGAAGAGGTCACCCAACCATTCCCTTTCACTTGTCCTCAGTCCTAGTAAATCAGGGAGGTCCCAGACTACTGGAAGATAGCCAGTGTAATCCCCATCTACAAGAACAGTTGGAAGGAGAATCCAGGGAACTACAGGCCTGTCAGTCTTACCTCAGTTCCAGGGAAGGTTATGGAACAGATTCTCTTGGGTACTATCCCATAGCATGTGCAGGACAGCCTAGGGATTATGAAGACAGCATGGGTTTATGAAAGGAACATCTTGCTTAACCAACTTGATCTCCTTTTAGGACGAGGTGACTTGCCTAGTGGATGAGGGAAAGGCTGTGGATATAGTCTACATAAACTGTAGTAAGGTCAGTGACACTGTTCCCGCAGCATTCTCCAGGAGAAACTGGCTGTTCACTGCTTGTACAGGTATACTGGGTTTACTGGACAAAAAATGTGTGAATCACTGGGCCCAGAGAGTGGTGGTGAATGGTGCTGCATTCAGCTGGTGGCCAGCCAAAAGTGATACTCCTGAGGACCCAGATTTGGGGATGTTTAATATCTTTGTCAATGATCTGGGCAAGATAATCAAGTGCACTCTTGGTCAGTTTGAAGGTGACACCAAGGAGCTTTGATCTGCTGAAGGGCAGGAAGGCTCTGCAGAGGGATTTGGGAAAGACTGGATAGATGTGCTGAGGCCAACTGTGTGAGGTTCAACAATACAAGAGGTCCCGCCCTTGGGTCACAACAGCCCTGTGCTATGCTTTAGTTTGGGGCAGAGTGGATGGGAAGCTGCTCATCACAAAAGAACCTGGGGGTGCTAGTCAACAGTGGCTGACCATGAGCCCAGAAGACGAATGGCATCCTGGCCTGTGTCAGCAATAGTGTGGCCAGCAGGACCAGAGCAGTGACTGTCCCCCTGTAGTCAGCACTTGTGCGGCCACACCTCAAGTGCTGTGTCCAGTTTTGGGGCCCTCAATTCACCTCACACCGAGGTGCTGGAGCGTGTCCAGAGAAGGACAACGGAATGGTCTGTAACATTAGCCCTGTGACTGAGGGAGCTGGGGTTGTTCAGCCTGGAGAAAAGGTGGCTCAGAAGAGACCTTATCACTCTCTACAGCTGCCTGAAATGAGGTTGTGATGAAGTGCAAGTTTGTCCTTTCTTCCAGGCAACCAGCAACAGGAAAAGAGGACATAGTGTTAAGCTGCTCCAAGGGAGGTTCAGAATGGATATTGGGAAAAATTTCTTCAATGAAAAAGTGTTAAAGGATGAGAACAGACGCCCAAGGAAATTATGGAGTCACTACCCCTGAAAGTATTCAAAAAACAAGCAGATATGACACTTTGTGTTAAGTTTTTGTTATCATGGTGGTATTTGATCAAAGTTTGGACTTAACGATCTTGGAGGTTTCTTCTAGCCTTAATGATTGTGTAGTTCTGTGAGTCTATTTACCATTTTCTTAATATTTGGTTTCAGGATTCGGAAACTGGGGAATGTCTGTCATGGAACCTGTGTCTGCCCACTAGCTTTGTCACAGGTAGATAGAAAAACAAAAGGAGATAAATCTCTTTGGTCTTGGAAGAAGGTGGAAAAAAATTAAAGAAATATGGTTTCTCCACACTACTACATCCAAGAACTGGCTATAAGAAGTCTAAGTGATGGCCTTAAGTGTGAGCTGGACTCCGGGAAATCTGCTTGAAGAACGAGAAATTAAGTTGTGAGTTATGTGGGTATTATTGAAGCAGCATTTTACTATATATGGGACTTTTTTTTCTAAGTGAGTGATTCCAAGGAGACAAAGTTAAATCCTATGAATGTTATCCATTCCTAAATAACTCAATTTATCCTTCAGAGAAGGCTCCCAGATCTTCATCTTCATGATATTCCTGTTCCTGTTTGCAGCAGTTTGGGGATGTGAGCATCCTGCAAAAAGCATAGACTTTAAGATCAGTATAAGATTAATCTTGCTGCAAAAATCTTTGACTAGGTCAGGCCTGCATCTGTGTCTGGCTCTGTCTCTCTCAGAAGACTATAACATACTCTTTTAGCAGTTGCATTTGAACTGTGTTTTGTGTCAATGTGGGATAAAGAAACAAGAGGCCTGCATGTAATTTGGACTTTTCTAAGTATCTCGTTTCAATCTAATGTACTGTTGTGTAATTAAGCCAGTAAGTCTATATGACCAGCCCATTTCAAGACTTGGTCTGATATCTTTAGTCAGTGACAAATTCTGGTTTCCATTGCTTGTTCAGAGATGATAACAGTGTGATTTACAGGTATAAGTAACAAATTAGATCAATTAAAAAGACTAAGAGTGGCACCTGTCTAAGTGTAGGGTTGCACTAAATGATTTCCACATCTTTGTTTCCTGTAGGATCCTGCATTTGCAGCCTCTCCTCAGAAAGGTTAACAATGGGAGAGTTGTTTCTTAATGCTCATGAACCAAGAAAGCAGCCTTATCCTGCAGCCCAGGGATATGATTATAATCTCTGCGTGAAAACAACAGCCGTATTTTTCAGCTCCATGTGTACAAATGATCCCAGTGTTTCATACAGTTCTTGACTATGGCATCTTGGATTGCCCAATTTGTTACAAGCCTGTATTGTGAGCTGCCTTTGTATAGTAGAGCTGAGCTCAAAGTCAGATGCGTGCCCCTCTTTCTTTGTGCAAAATTCTCCGCATTTTGTATTCTCATAGACCTTTATAAAATATTTCAAAGTTTTTACAGTCTCAAGAAATTTTCAAACAATCTGATTTATTTTTTCTAACAGTGGAAGGGAAAGTATGCAATTTTAAAATTAACAGAACCAGATTTGTGATATTTCTATCCCTTCTATATCTATTATTGTCTAATGAAACTTAATCATTTTATGATAGGCCATATTAGTACAGAAACTCCTTAAAGACTGTGCTTAAAATGAATGATGAAATCTCTATTTTTATTATTGCAGTTAAAAGCTTAAAAGTACATCTGCAATTTATTAGACCATGGGCTTCTTTGGACACTGGAGACTTGATCCAGATGACCAGTAAATATTTGACATGTGACACTCCTCCAAGGCAAAATCACAGCTGGAAATCAAGAAAACGGGTATTTTATAGCAGCTTCAAGAGGAGACATCAGGCCATCCAAGAAGCCCAAGAGGTGAAAAGGATGTGGACATGCTCAGATTCCTTCCTCTCTATCGTTTTATAGTAACAGATTCTCTGGTGTTGCGTAGGGAACAATACCCTTCATTGGTTGGCCCTGGAGTTCCGGGAAAAGAATACTAATGTTCCTCCTCTTGGAATATGTATTCAAGGTCTTGGGAACAAGTGCTTGTTCGTACAATCTTCCTCTCAAGTCAGAAGTGTTTGGTTCCTACTCTTTCTCCTCTACCTCTCAGATACATCTGGCTCCTCTGAGGTATGGTCAGAAGTTTATACTTCTGCAAGTCTTTCACACGTTTCAATACAATGTCATCTCATTAGAATGGAAATTCCAAGTGGGAAGGAACCTAATACTTGATCTCACAAACCAGTCCCTACAATGTTTGAAGGAGAAATTTCAGGTTTTGTGCTGTTGGGTTACTATTTAGTTTCAAAGCAATAAATACCATTTGTGCCCCTAGAGCTCTTCAGTTTAGATCACAAGTCATATTTAGTCTGGATTGAGTACTATAAAATATTTAAGCTAAAAATGTTTAGATTAGTATCTTTAAAAAAATACACTCTGAGTTAATGCGGGAGGATTAATATTCCTGTCATAATCCTCCTGAGAATCATCATCCAAAAAAAGAAGAACTTGTCACTCTCTTATAACAGGTTGAACTAAATCCAAGAACAAAGTGATGTGAATTACCTTCATATTCCTAGAGCTCTTCCCTGTAAGTAATGGAGACCACATACATTGGCAAAGCAGCCCAGGAGAAATGGCTATACTGATGTCCATCACGTGCCTGTACAGGAAATAGGGAAGATTTTTATGTAAAGGTCTGTTAATATATTCATGCTGATAGGTTTACAATTTCCTATATGATGCACCAATTTGTAATGGTATTTGCACTGCAGTTGTAATCCCATGCTTATTTGCACTCCACAGACTCGTGTAAACCTGTGTGCAGTATTATGGTGAAACAGGCCTGGTCCATGAAAAACATTGCAAATATGTAAAGACAATCAAAATGGGAAAAAGCAATTTGGTGCAATATAGTCAAATAGATCATGCCTTCTGTTCTACTTCAGAGTGTTTATTATACAGTCACTCTTTCTCTGAGTGCTGGAAATATCCTCTGTCAGAGGATCAAATTCTGGAGAGGATTGCAAAGAATTATCCATTGCCAGCCCATCTTCCAAATTTCCAGAAATGTTCCTAATATGTCCCGAATTTTTTAATGATACATATATTTCCCGGGAACTAGATCTGAAGGGCAATAGCTCACTTGCCATCCTATGCTGAGGAAACATTTTGAATCATTTAGTTGGAATTGAATTTTAACCTGAATTTTAATGAGAAACCTGTATGTGAAAGTCTCCAAACCCCATTAGTAATAGTTTGTGTTGTCCTAGCAATTAGGTTTCGAAATTTTTATAAGTATCAAAAATTTGAAATATTTTTTATGTTCACTTCTATGGAATCCCTGAATTTATATACCTTCCTTTTATTTAATGATGTGACAGAAGATATTCCTTGTTTTAGACTTAGAGGTGCATTAATTAAAGTATTCAGTTAATTTTTTTCCAAAATAAATGGAATTGCTGAATATGGCCATGTTTGACACAGGTAGCTCCTCACAAAATTGATGTGAGTTACTCTATAAGGTATTCTTTAGCTAACATTTAAAGAATGTCATTATTATCATTTGCTGAATTATTTAAAGCCATCTTCAGGCAAACTTAAATGACTGTACTTATTTTTTAAATAGAAGCTATTTATTGCACTTTGCTCTTTCTGTAACTTACCTGCTTTCCCTTGTCACATCAACATCCTTCTAAGAGATGCTTATTCTCTTCACCCCATTACAGCAGTTTTTAAAATAAAATCTCCAATTATAGAGGAGATTTCTTGGCAGCACATGCTATAAATGCAGGAACCTTTGAAAAAGGTTGAGAGGTGTAATAAACAGAGTTATGACAATTTTCAAAAGGAGACCAGTAATATAAAAAAAAGTCCCAAGAAATGTCTGCTGCTAATGCAATTGGGCTGGCTGGGTGGGTGTTTATTTGGAAAGGTGGATTTATTATGGGAGAAGGGCCACAGCAGGGAGATGATTTCCCTCTCCCTGGATTAGAGCTTCATGGTGGTCCAGGAGTGAGGCTACAGTGCTGGCCAGAACCTGCCCCACCAACCCATCCTGTGCTTCATCTGGCCCTGACAGGCTGAGCAAACACATAAACCTCTCCTAGGGAGGCCACTGCCTAAGAAAAGCAAAATTTCTATACCTTGAAGTATAAAAGAGCACAATTTCCAAGAGGGGTCATATTCTTGATTTCCAATGGGCTAACAATTAAAATTTGCTACAAGTTAGTGCTGATTACGAAGGGATGGAAAACACCTCTGTGGCAAGTGAGCACTGAACTTTGGCCACTTACTCTGTGAGCTAAAACAACAGGGGCTGCCCCACCACTTCCCTTTGTGGCTCTGTTTGAATTCACTTGATTAAAGTTGTATGTGCAAGTCTATTGAGGCACTGCATTTAAAAGGATTGTTTACCATAGCCTTGTAATCAACCTGCCTTAGCAGCACCCTATTACCTGTGATAACACGGCTGCTGCAATTTGGATCTGAAAGAAAACCACCTCACATGGGCTCTCGGATGCTCTAAGTGCTAGTATGTGCCCTGTTATCTTCATTTGTAATTTGTTTTCAAGAACAGTGATTTGCATTTCAGTTGGATTACACCTTTTAATGTATCACAAACGTAAAGTGGCTGCAGTGAAAACTCACATCTCCACTAGTTTTCAAACGATGCATTTGAGGCTTCAGTGGAGAGGATTACAATTACAATTAAAATCAAAAGCTTGTTCATTCTTTTAATGACACATACTAACCCTTTCTATACTAAGCCTATCTTGGTGCTATACAATCATGATTTTTTTTTTATATGAAATAGCTGTGTGCGCTCTGCCTTATCATCCACTACACACAAACGCTGTTTTTCTGAAAAAGAGCACATTCTGCACTGTGAATTCAGAGGACAATTTACCTTGACAAAATATAGAAGAACAAAAAGGAAGGGGGAGAAAAAATGTCCACTGGTAGGGTTTGGGTTGTTTTCGTTTTTTGGCTTTTTTGTTTTGTTTTTTTTTGTTTGTTTGTTTTTGTTGGGGGGGTGTTTTTAAGTGGGGCATATTTTAGTAACAGACTTCATTTTCCTAGTATCTACCAAGATATGTAGCTACAAAGACATACATTGAAAGCATAATTTTATTTGATCTAGTGTAAAAGATGGGTTATTTTTCTTTTAAGGAGCACTACATGAATAAAAGAAGGCTTGTTGGTTTTGTTCTAGTTTTTTTAATTTTCTTTTTTTAATCCTGTAGTTTTCCCACAGCAGTAAATTCTCACTACTTTAAATTTACTTTTTTAGTAGTAATTCACAATAATTTTCATCTAAGGCATCTTATGTCACTTTAGAAGGGTTTGCAAATGGCAGACATTTATGTTCTTACTTGGGTCTTACTGTGTTATTCTTCGTCTGGAAAATGATGGAAAACTCTTTTTACGTAAAATCTCATAATTTTGGTGAGACTAAAACTTACTCAGATCACGTGTGGCAGAAATATTTGGCTGAGAACCTTTCCTGGGGTGTTCAAAAGCTTCACCTCCAAGCCAAAAGCTTACCTGGGCTCAGGCAGCCTAATGGTTTATATGTACCCTAATTATGTCTGTTCCTAATTGCCAGGCTGGGACCACCCCGTCACCCCCAGCACATCTTCCTGTCTCCTTGAGAGGTTAACCTGTGTCCCAGGACAGAAGAGATCCAGACTCCACTACAATGGGCTGAGGACTGTCTGTGGTAGATGCTGCTTGCCCTCCACAGAGGGCTACCAAATCCCTTGGATGGAGTCCAAGACACTGTCTGCAGTGAGGAGGTGAGTAACTGGGAGAGAGAAGAGCAGTGTCATAAATAGTGTGATTTCGGCAAAACAAATGAACAGGTTATTTTCTTCCTGCTTTTCGAAGACAACTGAAAGTCCTAGAAGTCACCAGGCTCTGATACATGAATTTTCTGTCTCCTACAACTCAGCAGAAGTCATGGCAATGCCCACTGTTTTGTGGCTAGAGATTTGAATGCCTTATAGACATGATGGCAAGATCTATCAATTACTTCTAAACAGTATGAAAGAAACAGGAAAGTTGCAGCCTATTCTCTCAAAATTTCCTCAATTAATGAAAAATTACCATTTATTAAAGCTAGATAGCTGTATCCATAATTAATATTTAAAACTGAATCAAATGTCTGAGTCAAGTCAAAGTGGTTTTTGTTTCAGTCACAAAGATAGATTAAAACACCTTTCCAGAATTGAAAATCAAAGCTTCTAGTTTAACATTAACAGAGGAGTAGGTGGCATTCCCTTCACTGAACTGAAACACTTTGAAGGCAGCTGTCTACCAAAAGTTTGTCTTTGAGGCTTTCTCTATATTTATCAAGAAGAATGGGAAAGTCATGCTGACCTGAAGATTTCTCATACCTAGCCTGACCAGCATTTGGTAAACAAAAGGCTCCTGCCTTAATGGGAAACCAAAATGGAATTTGCAAGCAGGTTACACACAGCAGTCACACACATTTTAGCAAAACGTTATCTTGTTGTTTCTCTTCACCTACTCATGTCATTTTATATTCTGACTAAATTCGGTATTATTTTCCTTCAGGCAAGCCTTTTTTCTCAGGTATTCAACAGTATGGAAAGGGCAAGCTTAAAACAGATTGAAAACATCTCACAGATTAGCTAAGGATCACAGCACATTAATGAAGACATTAGATTTTTTTTTTTGTTTCATGCAGATATTCTTAATACTCATCACAAACAGCATAAAGAAACCTTAAATCTGGTGACCAAAATGATGACAGTGTGATTTACAAATGTCATTGAGGTGTTCCAGGGGAACTGCCTTTCAAACACCTCATACACTTCATTCATCTGTGTGAGATGATTTTCTGGTAGTTCTGCAAAATTGCATCATTGAACAGGTGGCTCAGCCTGACCCCTTGGCATCAATTCAGTGTTCGACAGCAAAACTGTGATTTCAAAAGTAAACAGAAGTGGTTTCAAAATTAGTATGAGATTTAAATTATTATTCTTTTGTTTTGTTTTGTTTTAACTAAGCTTTCCTTTTTTTCAATTGTCAAACATTTGTACTGTGATTAGATTTTACAGTGGTCACTTTCATGATTCTCTTTCATTTTTAGTTTATGAAAATATATGTACCATTTCATAAAGGGTCTTAACAAAATGAATTTGATAATCTGTACTAGGTTAGCTAATTTTCTCAAAAGAGCTCAGTGAAAGAAATTGTGTGGAAGCAATCCTAGACAATTTGGTGGGAAATGTGACCTTGTTTACCCTGAAAGTTATTTTCATATGCCCAACTCATATGCCTTGTGTCATCTTCTCCAAGTTAAAACCTAAGACGTTCTGAAGTAGCCCATTTAGATACCACTGCAGGGCTCCTCATTACTCACTGTTCTTCAGGCAAGGAATCTCTAGTCTTGCCCTTCTGCAAACTTGGAAGGATCTTTCACAGTTTTACCTGTGAAGGATGATCACCTGTATACAGACCCTGTACTTCTGCTTCTTAGTCACCACCCTGACTTGACAAGCTGACTTGACCTGAATCACAGTGATTTTCCCTATTGAACATTCTGTCCATTACAGAAAGGAAGCTCTTGGAGGAGGTGAGATGAGTTCATCAGAGCACAGAGTTAGTAATGTCAAGGTCATGGGTTTAATCACCATATGGGCCATTCCCTTGGACACTATGATCCTTGTGGATCCCTTCCAACTCAGAATATTTGGGGATTCTATGACAAAAGAAGATGCAGTTATAGCCTCATGCACTCATTTCTAGGTCTGATGCCACTCTTGAAACTGACATCCAAGGAACTAAGAGGTACTCAGCACAGTTTTGTGAAAGAATGTTTTCGTTTATTGGTAGTCCTGTAAAGCATCAGAAAGGGAGAAAATTTTCATGGACATCAAATAAAATTTGCACTGGATATCACACTATGAGTTAAAAATATTTGGCTCAATTTTTCATAATCTATTAGAGATACTTCAAAAGAAAAGCACTTTCAATTAAATAAACACATTTTATAAATATGATAATAATTGTTTTATTTGGAGGATTTATGGCTATGATTTCAACAACAATGAAGATGAAACAAAGACATTTGGTACATTTCAACCTATCTGGCTCCATATTTCCCCAGTAGGCAAAGGTTTCACACAAGATTTTTTTACACAAAATTTTAATCCATTTCAAATGGATTAAATTCAGTAATTCCCTGACAGACTATTTCTAAAATTGCCACCAGTCATTGTCCCTAACAATTCAGAAGCTACTCTGTTTTGATTGGCTCATTTCAGGTAAAAGAAAAAAATGGTATCCATGTTGCTCCAAATGAGAAAAGGTCATATTCCTAATGGAACTGAATATAAATCCAATGTGATTTTCATGTTACACATTACATCATTAGCTACAGATTTATAGGGAGAGAGCTAATATATTAAAGACTGTAACATAGCATTCTTTCTCAAATGCACCTAATTCTTGAAGTTAGACAGCACTAAATTTCTTCCTGTAAGAATATCCTAAGTATTTTTCCTTTATTGGCTCTTTCCTTTAAGTGAAGACTTCAGAGCTGATGAATATTTCATGGGTAGAAAAACACCTACAATACAAGGTTTTACCTCCAAAATCTTTGGGTAAAGGGAGGAATGGCAGGAAGGCACTGTAAGGACACTTCTTCTAAGAAGTCTTTGGAAAAGGGTCTCCATTTCATTTTCCACATCAATAACACCTCCTTCACCCCTTAATACTAACTTCCTTTTGTTCCATTCCATAATACTGTTCAGTTGCTTTCATAGTTTTCTTTGAATTAAAGAGTGTCTCTTGAGCTGGCTAAACCATTTTAAAGATAAAAATTTAAACAGAAAATTTGAACAATGGAAAAAATAAAAAATGGCTTCCAACTGTAGTAGCTGTAAATTTGTACAAATCTGTGATATTGAAATAAGAATCAGAAAAATATTCAAATGTACATTTTAAATTGATTTCTTCCATATTCTACTGTTCAATCCTAATAGACTTGTCACCTGGGTTTCAAGAACACGTTTGAACTCAGGAGTATCAAGGGTGACAAAAATTTTGTATTTCACTAAAGACTGTCCCATTCCAGACATTAGATGAACTCTCATTAAAAAAAACATGTAGAACTCTCTTCTGACTGATGATTACTAAAATGCAGCAATGACACAAAACCAAAAACCAAACCAAAAACCAAATAAACAAAATCCCTCAAACAAACACACAAACCTAACCAAACACAAACAAATAAAAAACACCACCAAAAACACAAAACAAAACAAAAAACCCCACCACAACCAAATCCAAGGACAATACAATCAATAAAACCTGTTCAACCTGTTCCAAAGAAAAGTAAGGATATCAATCACTCAGTAGAATCCACTAACAGCTCTTGTTCTTATACAAAGATTTCTTAGGTAGTGTGATGACTAGTGAAAGTATAAAACTAGAAAAATTGAGAAAGAAAAAGAAAAAA